>WBNH01007621.1:0-64605 GCA_013401255.1 Urocolius indicus
GGGGGTTGCGCGGGGCGGGCAGCGCCGGTGCTGCGTGAGCGGCCGGTCGCGTGGCGTTGACGCGGCCCCGGGCTCCTCGGGCTCCTCAAATCCCTCGTACCCTCCTTGCTCAGGGGTCCCCAGGCTGCTGTCATTCCCGGCCCTCCGCCGTACGGGGCGGTCGGTGCCTCCCTGACCCCGAGCGAGTCGGTCCCGTGGGGTTCGTCCCCGCACCTCCCCCCTGCCCGCGCCGCGGAGGAAAGCCCAGGCAGGGTTAGGGGAGGTTGCGGCGGAGGGCTGAGGTGACGCTGAAGCGCTCGCTTTAGTCGTCAGGTAGGAAAGGACGGCAGCGCGGGGATCCGCCGCGCTTCCAGTCACGGAGGAGTAGCGGGACGCGGCACAAGCTCCTGCAGCCCGTGCGGGCAGCGGGAGGTGCGGGGCCAGCAATTACCCTCATGATCCACGGCTCAAAGGAGTATGTCATGCTAGCGTGTACAACCATTCCTATTTCACGGCCTCCTGAAAAAGCCAGCACTGTCTAGTAATCCGATGATTTTGAGAAGAAAACTGACAATACCGGGCTTTTAAAGGGAAGATTACAGGATAATCCGCTTTCTTTTGGGCATCTGAAACCATCGCATAGCTCTGTGTTCATGTTCTATCAGCTTTTCACAGACAGAGGTGCAAGCTAAGCAGCCAAATGCCATTTGAAGTCTAGAACAAAGTCATCTAACAAAGAGTTTCTGTAGTACTCAGCTGACTGATCTGTCAAAATAAGGCATCAATTACTGATAGACGTTTTTGAGGTCTCATCATGGAATCTTTAAGCACCTGAAGACCTCCAGAAAATCTGAAGGACTCAGACAAAGTGATTGGCAGCAGCCATTTAGCGTGATCACTTGGGATTGTCTTTTCCAAAACTGTTTAACGTAGGACTGTATCCTGATGTCCAACCTACCTGCAAAAAGGTCCACATGTTCATTAGCACAGCACTGTGCAAGATCTGTCTCTTTGCTACACAATATGCTGGCATGAAGAAGGTGATGTGTCGGTGTCAACCAGCCCTGACTCATATCTGTGTCAGCGTAGCAATACTATAATGTTTTCGGCTCTGATGACTATTTCCCTCCCACTTCCGTGGAGTGTTTCATTGCAGGCCAGAGATGTGCCCTAAGTGTTTCTCTGCTCACCCTCACCCTCAAGGTAATTTTATTTTCCGTATGCCTAATCAGATTTTGCAATCTTCCAGCTTAAATCTGCTGCCTCTCATCCTTCTACTACCCATCACTGAGATGGGTCACTCTACTCAAGTCCTCTGGAAGTCTTAAATGCATCTGAACATATCCAGGCAGGGTTTACCTCCCTGTAAAAGGTGCTGGCTTCCTCTAAATGCTGCAAGAGGAACTGGTATGTCTATGTGACTCCTCTCCATCACCACAAATCCCAGTTTCCCTTAGGCTGCTGTTGTAATGCTGACGGAGATTGAATGGCTCAGAAGGGAATTCACAACAATTACCTTGCCCAGCGGGGAGCTCTCCAGAGCTGAACTAAGAAAAAAACCCGGAGAAGGACATGTCTTGAGGCCTTAAGAATCCAACTGCATCACTCTGGGCTGCAGAAAACCTCTTCAGCTGCTTGCATGCTCCATCATGTCCTAACAATGGCATTTAAAAACATCTCAAAAGGGTCCAAGAGAAGCTCAAACTTTCCAGATACCTAGGAGAGGTTGTATTGTGCAATTCTCCTGCATAGAAAGTGCACTGCCAGAAAAAGCAGGATTCAAGCTCTATTTAAACCCACATGGGCTTGAAACCATACTGAGCAATGACTTAGTTTTACCAGGGCAATATTGAACAAGCCTCAGACAAAACTCTATAATAAGAAACTCAGGATACTGCTTCTAAGTAAGCACCACAAGCACTGGGTGATACTTCTAGTTTTCCCGCCTCTAACTTTGTTGTCTAGCCACCTCTGCCTTGTTGGGCCACACATCTTCATTCTTTGTAATCTTACCATTTCAACGGGCAGAACAGAGTGTCCTAATGCCAATCCCATCCATCATTTGGGTGCTCCCCTTCATTTCAGGAAGAGGAAGGTACAAGACTGAACACAGTTTACAGGGAAGGAGAGAGCTGATGAGGGAGGCAAAATCACATCACATGCTTCCTAGAACAGTTTTGTTTCATTGAAAAGGTGACCTTGACCCTGATCTTTTTCCATTCTCTCCTAAAGGAAAGGGCCAGCTTTGCGGTGTTTCATATTCCCTCCATGTGGGCTTTCATGCTATTTACTCACAGCTTAAGTGCAGGAGAGTACCATTTCTTAATCCATGTTTTTGGAAAGGAGACACTGAGCACTGAGGTGTTCAGAGAGGGACTTTTCTGAACATCTGGAGAAGCCTAACAGGGAGAGCTGCTTAAATGGTGGGGGAGCAGGAAATTTTCAGAGCATCATCCCATCAACAGGTTTTACAGGGTGAAACACAATTTTGCTATTTAAAGATTTTTTTTTTATCCCTAACCTGTCACTAGAGGGCTGTTCCTGAACCTCATTCCTCTAGTAGTTAGCTGGAGTCTTATTTCTACTGTAAAATGATGAGTGGCAGTTCACGATCATCTATTCTTGTACTTTGTCCCTTTATATTAGTATCTCCTATATCTTACTGTCAGTGTTTAGAGTGATAAGCTTTATTTCCTGCCAGCCATCATTCTGTAACACTTGGGGAACTGAGCTCTTCTAGCTTCCTTTCATGAGAAAGGTGGTACAAATGCTCCCTGATCAGCAATGCAACCAGTCTTTCAGGTCAGGTTTTATTAGAGCCTTACCCAGGCTTTTCTAGGGAAGGTGAATCACTGATTCTGATTACTTATAATCATGTTATGATCAGATGATAAATCCAGGTTTTTCCTCATCTCAGATAATTTTTTTAAAAAAGTATTGCAGTTCCCCAGTACTCAACACCAAGTTTGTTTCCAACATTGGACTCCTCTTCCTGCGTATGCCTACTCTCTTTCAGTACCTATTCTGTCTCCTTGGGTTGCTCCCTAATAGATACTGTAATTTCTTCACTGTATCATCTACAGGTTAGCAAATACTTCTCATGCATGAAAAAAAAAATCACCCGAGGTACATACAGACAGGATGGATTAATTTCCCTTCCCAGGAAAAGCAGCTGTCTCATCAAAAAGATAGATTAGTTTGACACACTGAACCTTTGACTAATCACTGGCTATCTCATCTCCCTTTTATCTCCAGGCTGATAAAGATAATCGTCCTTCCTCCTAAAATCTGTTCTAATCCCTTCTTGTTCTTTCTGGGTTTTTTTTCTTCTTCACATTTTTCAGTTTATTCATTTAGTTTCAGTTACAGGTTTACCTGCCCTGAATGTTGCTGTTTAGGATAAAGTTCCCAGAGCTAGCTCTAAAATCTGGGACATCTGAGAAAGATGATGCAACCTCGTGACGTTACCAACTAACCCTACTGTAGTTGTACAATATGCAGTTTCAAGATTGTCTCATTTATCTCAATTATCACCCCATATGCTATGCTGCAATCTGTGTTGCAGACATGTCCTAAATCCTTTACTGAATCCAGTCCATAATAATTTCCCCATAACTACAGAAATTAGGTAAGGCCTTAAAAGCCACGTGATGAAAATCAAATCTAATTTCATGGGGGAAAAATCCATCAGGAAACCTTGCAGCTTACAAACTTCTGTAAACAGACATCAACCCAACCCAATGTCTGGCACGTAAATACAACATGATGTGTATCATCTGTCCATAATTTCACCATTGAAAGCTTCTCCCTTAATCCTTTACATTTAGCTACCACGTTATTTATGATATGGCCATCCATTTTCCTAAGATACGGCTTAAATCAAATCTATCATGAAAGAAAAGAAACTGATGTTGCACTTGTGAAGTGCATGTAACTCCTTAGAAGAAAGGTACCTTGCAAGTACTAGGCTAGCTGAAGGCATATAATTTGTCGGAAAAGGAACCACATAGGACAAAGCAGCAGCAGGAGATAATGAGAGCACTACTTGGTAGGTGGCAAGTCATCAGGTCTGAGATCTTGTCTGGCCTTCAAAATCTGATGAGCATTTCTGCTGTTGGAAAGAGAAGGATATGAGCTCCAAGAGATGATTGCTAAGCCCTGCTTGAAAATGGTGATTTTTTTTTTTATGACATTTTGACTTGCAAGGATTCATTAGTAATCATTGATATCTCACTTTCCGTAAAGAATTTTAGAAGATTTGGTACATCATGGTAACCATTTTTATGAGTGATGTGGAGAAGGATACAGTAATGAAGTTGGTCTAATATCACTCAGCAAAGCTAGTTTCAAAGTTGCAGGAGAAGCCTGATTACTGAGTGCTAAGCTTAGCACTTCTCCAGAAGGACAACTAGAAGTACCTACTAGAATTTCTAGAGCCTAGGAAAATTTTCTTAACTTGCTAGTATAGTCTATCACGTGTGTGTGACATTATTCTGGCCTTGTCAAGTGATAATCTAAAATAATCAAGGCTTCATCTTTGCCTAGCACCTTTCTGGGAATGCTCTACTGTGAACACTTTTTGAAGAAACACAAAGCATTTGTTGGGACGGTTTAGGTGCTTTGGTGAATAATGCAACCTTGTCTCATGATATAAATTAAGCATATGTGAAAGATCAGTGGCTAAGCAGTAGGGAAGAGCATTTGATAGCATTACACTCTTGCAAGTACAGTGAAATTCTGCTTGGTTTAGTTAATGAATTGTGCCCTTAAAAATTCAAAAGAAAGACCCAAACCATCTCTAAATTCAAAATATGCTCTCATTGGTTTTCTCCTCTATCTGTAAGTAAAACGAAACGTGAATTTCCCTCTCTGGGAATGCTCTACTGTGAATGCTTTTTGAAGAAACACCAAGCATTTTTTTTGGACAGTTTAAGTGCTTTTTGTCATTAATGCAACCTAGTCTCATGTCTCCCTCTTCTCCCTAAAAAGATCCAAACAGTAAACCCAAGGGATTGCTTATACTCCTTTTGAGATCTCTTGTATGGAATGCTGCAAGTTTACCCCTCTTGTTTCAATGCATGCAGGGGAGAAAGAGTATGGGCTATGCTGTCTTTGTTATTCAAGTAACTCCAATTTACGTCCCCTTGAAGATGAAGTTTGTCACAGAAATTGTAATCCATAACAGAGATGAATTTTACTCCTTTTGTAGGATTATTCTGTGTGATCAATCTAATTGGGCAGACCGTAAGGGAAATCCAACTGAATTGGTGGCTAGAAGACTGAGAAATAGCCTTTACTCTTTAAAATGCACAAGGAATCACAGGGTAGGAATGGAGAAGTGTTGAGTTACAGGGGGAGGTAAACTGAGGACAAGTACTGATCATAATCTGGACAAGGAATCCCATTACATTCCTTGAATCAAGGCCCTACATGCACACTGCACTGCTGCCTGTGCTGTGTTGCCACAGGGCTGTACACTACAGAACAGGGACAGAGAAAAAATATTTACATTTTCTTGGCCAAAGCAAGTTTTTACAGTTTTTAATCTGTCTACAGGACCTACTGAAATACACTCACTACACTCCATACTAACCTTCACAGAGAAACTACACTTGGCACAAACATCAGTCTTGTTCCATTATT
Source organism: Urocolius indicus (assembly GCA_013401255.1). Lineage (NCBI taxonomy): Eukaryota > Metazoa > Chordata > Aves > Coliiformes > Coliidae > Urocolius > Urocolius indicus. Next base: position 5,623 of record WBNH01007621.1, read on the forward strand.
GGCTTCCAGTTCTATTTAAAACAGTGATATCAGACAGCAAAGACACAGGCACTTTAAAGGGTTTTTTTTTTTTCTCTTTGCATATCATTAAGCTTGCAAAGGTCTCAAGTTAACTACTCTCAGGTTTCTTTGTCAAGAGATGGAAAGTAGGTCATTTTAGGGAAAGCTGCTGACCTGCTTTTTTCCCTTTGGCCCTATGTCCTAGTAATTAAGATTTTGGGGTTTGGGTTAAGAGTCGGGTGATTATGTTCCTAAGTGATTACGGTAGGGCATAGAAATTAAAGAGTGTGATCTCAAAAGTTGGTTTGCACACATCCAATACGTTAGATGCTGTCAGTTTATGCAATTTTAGTGCAGCTTCCAAAGCTTCAAAGTATAATCCTAATGATTGCTTTGAACCAAGCTAAGTGGACTTTCATCTGAGTTTTAATTGTGACTGTGGACTAACAGGCTTTAGTTTGGACAAAAGAAAATCAGCTATGAAGGTCTGTATGAGAGGAGCAATACAAAATCTGAAACCAGATAGATAAAGCAACCTCTAGACTTTTCTTTAGGTTTCTGTCGTAATATTTTTTTAAATGAAAAGAGAAATATCAAGCATCCATTTCACATACTTCTTGTGAGGACCCAGCACTGAGTCGTTCATAGAGCTTGACCCCTTTTTTCTCTGTAATATTGCTGAATCATAGAGTAGCTTCTGAAAAATCTCTTTAGAGGCCTTGTTTCAAGCAGTAAGCTGTATCAGAAGTATTCTCTCTGTTTACTTCAGTTGGTATTGTGTAAACTCATTTGTAAGTATTGCTGACTCTCAAAATGTATGGGAGATTCTTAGATCTAGGTGCATCCCATGTCTTAAAAACACTGTCTGTCGAGATGCTGAATCTGGTGACAACCCTCACTTATTCCAATTGATGCAGGAGGGAGAAATGTGGTAAACCAAATATAGAAAACATAATACAATACCAGTGTTAAATTGAGTACATTTGCCTTTGACCAACTTGTTTCTTAGACAGGTCTCTCTGAAGAACATGATGCGTTTTAAATGACAGCAAGTAGAGAAGGTCATAGTACAAGGGGCACATGCCATGCATCATGCACTCAGTGTCACTGCGCTGCTGGTAAGGTTCTAGTTATACCACAGTGCATGTATTCCACTCACTAGCAATCATGAGCTATCCATCTCATTCTAAAGGAATGAAAACCGTGACTGAATTCTGTGACCAGATCCTTGCTTTGTCAATGTATTTCTAAAAGCAGGAAAAACCCTCCAGCCTTTAGCATGTTTTCATATTGCAGAGTGTCTAGAAACCAGTGTAACTGGTTCTGGTAGAAGAAGCAATGAATTTTCATATCTTGAATTCCTTGGTGTGATCTGTGTTTTTCATTCTTAATACTAAACAAATAAATACAGAGATTTAGGATTTGCTTCTCAGGTCTGATATCAGAACCATTGCCTTTTACTCTTCATAATTTCAAAACTATTGCAGAGAACAAATAGCCTAATACTATTTCACATGAATATGGTCCATTTTTTTTAATGTTTTCACATTTTTTTTTGTTTCATAACTTTGTGGCGTGATATGTATGTGGCAAGAGTTTATTGCAAAAGAACCCATACATCTTTACATATCCTACACATGAGATACAGCAATGACTGTGCCCATTGCTAACTTGCAACCTCAGCTGTTTTTTTATTTGTTGCTTTTGAAGGATTTGTTATTCTTTAAGACAAAAATAAACCAAGAAAAAGGGTATGGTTAACAGACGGTGGGGGAAATTCAGACAGCTATTGGAAAGATGTTTTTCAAATCTTGTCTTGCGTAACAGAAGTTACTTTCTCTGATTGTAATGAGGCTACTGTTTTCTCTCTCGAGCTGTGTCATTTATGCATTAACTATATTATTCAATTATGGATATTACTGTGTGTGGTAACTGTTGGGTGGAAAATAATGTTGCATCTTAAAGACCTAACGTCTTTCGTAAAAAGGCCTAATAATTAGCACCTTACAACAGCTGAGACATACTCTCAGCAAAGCCTCCTTCTTGATCTTGACCTAAGAAAAGACCTGTTACTGCTCTAGAGACTGGATATTTGTTTTCCCAGCCCTAAGACCAATAATATTTAGAGAATTATTCTAGAGATAAATAAGTACATAAGGAACATTTTCTCTGTCAGAATATTTCCCAAGTGTTATAAAGCATTTCGAATCTTGTCTTGCAGTGCATTGATCCACTAGTCAAGAAATATATATGAAGAGCAGAGGGGCTGGACTAAATGATCTCTAAAGATCCCGTCCAAACTCTACCATTCTATGATTACTTTATATTCACCTACTTACAGAGGTTTTTGTTTGTTCTGCAGGGAAACTATGGACAGGGAAACAGATGGTCCTCCTGAGAGATGAAAACTCATAAAAAGGATGTGGAACAAACATTTATAATAAAAGGAAATTATTGCTTGTGTAAATAGTAACCAGTAAGGTGCTTAGCATCCATTAGCTCCTTCTTAACATCTGAAAAATGTGATAAAAAAATCTGGAGAGGAGATTATGGAGTTGAACACAGGTGAAGATACTGTCAGCTGTGTGTGGGTGGAATGTAAACATACGTACTGTGCATAAATATAGGCCTTTATAGTAGTAGTCCTGGTTCCCTTGATTCTTTGAATACCAGAGATTTGAAACTCTTGGATTTTTGCCTTCCAGTTGGAGAAGGGAAGAAAAATATACTAAAGAGTTGCACCTTGTGGCTAAATCAAGCCACAAGCTGGATGAAAAAAATACCTAAATGCTAGCACAAAAGGATCAGAGACTTCACCAGTGCCACAGAAGGTTGCCCAAAGAATTTCACACAGTTTATCTTGCAAAGCAAGATTTCTGCTGTGCTTTGGGCAACAATACTAACCTAAGCAGTAAATGCCAGCCTTTTGCCACCCTTGACTGTGCTCATACAAGTACCTATGCACAGTAGATTGGCTGGAGGAACTATGCTGCCAGGAATTAATTTTTCCTCTGGAGTGTTTTTCAACTTAAATCATTCTGCTGCTGAGCAGCTAACCACTTGTGGCCTCACCATTGACAAGCTTCCTTGCTGCTTTTGCAAGCCAGGCAACCTGGGGAGAGGCCTTCGCTGGCATGTAACAGAGACCAAATGGAATTGAGAGACTGGGAGTGGGAGAGGAGGCAGCCTAGATGGGTGTGGTGTAGACTAGACATTGCATAGTGTTTAGGAATCTTTCTGTTTTTTTCATCTATCATGGAGTTCTGAGAGAATTAAAGTTATCCCTGTGTTGTGAAGACTTTGGACAATTGGTTGGTTCCTATTGTGGCCAGTCACACCGAGGAATTCTGTAGACTCTAGGCTTCTTAAAACTGGAGAGGAAAGAAAGAAAGAAAGAATTTAGGGAGTCTACCTTTTCCCAAAAGGTCTCCAAGGACTTTGTGGAGCTGGAAGTTTGAATCAGCTATTCCAGAACATAGCTAAACAAGAGTGTTTGAAACCATCAGACTGGCTACAGCTTCATCTATGGGCTAGCCAGCCATACAGGAGTTGGCATAAGAGACCTTCCTCATCCTGGACCTCTGCTTTAATTATAGTGCAGTAAAGAGGACTTGGGAAAGGCACCTCATCCCATGGTGTCCTATAGCTCTGATTTAACAGGAACAGAGAGCTTTTTCTTTTTGTTCATAGAGGATGTTATTTAAGGTTAATGAGGAAGGACTCTTAAACTATACATCTGATTGGCTTCAACAGTTGTCCTCATCATCTTCCTGTCAGTTATTTTAGGCAGCTAATTGTGCAAGGCCCTGGCTGTTTTGAATCTCGTCTCTAAGAATTCACTATTCTGCCCAAGTGTTGCATGAGAAACTTAGGCACAGCCTTAACTCTGTAACTTAAAGCTGTACATCAGGGGATCAAGTGCTTCAAGAAAGCTGATGAAATGGCAAATATAATAGTACCTAATTCCCTTTGTTGGTACAATTATCATCTCATTTTCATCTTCATGGCACTAGATATGATCTAATTGTTTAGTAGGCAAGTAATCTACACAGCAGAAAATGAGAAACTATTAAGCTCCCAACTTAACCAAGAAACCTACAATAGCTCACAATCAGCAAGATTATTACTGTAGACTTCCAGTGTCACCAGTTATTTAAATGCCATTATGAATCAGCTCCCTATTATTGATATTAGGATTTAAAAAGAAATACCATTTCCAGATCTTCAACTGCTGCAAATCATTGTTGTCACATTTCAAATCTAGTTGCGAATTTGCATTTAGTCTTAGAAATCAGTAAACTGCTCTGCTTAGATAGCACTTTTACTTTGAGTGGTTCCTCTTACTTCTGTGATGCTTTTCAGTGAGAAAAAATAGTATAAAATTTGCAGAAAAGCAAGGTGTTGTTCTATACCCATAAAATAGGACAGCAGTGATTAACTGAAAGGTGACATCTCATATATGGGATATGGTTGCCTAAACTTCATTTGAGGAGCAGGCCTAATTAGAAGAGAAGCTGCATGTAGTTGTAGCATGGTTTGAGGTGAGGAGGAAGCTGTGATCCTGAGCAAACATGCTGCCTTGAGTGGTGAATGACAGGATGGAAACTGCTGCCATTCTATTCTCCTGATGAAACATGTCCAGAGAAGGCGGCTCTAGCTCCATCTTTGATTGAAGAAAACAGTGAAGAGGAACAAAACACATCTATGTAGTCACATTATTTATCTTCTACAAGTATAATGCTGAGAAGTTGCCCCATGTCCCCAGTCAATGATTAGTATGCTGTAATCAGGCCATACAAAAAGGAATTTCTCATAGTACATTCAACCTTACACTCCAGACTTACAGGGATAAGGGAGGTTGGTGAAAGTGTTTCCTTTGACTAGAGACCCTAGAGTACATCCTTCAAGCATGGCCAGAAGGCTTCAAAGAGTTAAGGCCTGGGTTTCACACAGCAACAGTGTAGGATCTGATAGCAAAGGTAACAGCTAAACAACCATCTCTCTACAAAGTAAACATTTGTCAGGACTTATCACTTTTCTCACTATTGTCTTATAAATAACTCAGCAGAACAAATTAATGAGGGCTTTGAGAGCACATAAGATGACAATTGAAAAACAGACCTCCCCCACCCCGCCAGCCATTAATGTTTATAATTAAAATGTGACTAGTGTTATTTCTTCAGCTAGAAACAATTTCTATAAACAACATCAGCATCACAGTCTGCATCGTTTGAGAAACTCATGTTGGTCTCCACAGGAAGAGAACGAAGGCCTCATTTAAGACATTGTTGTTACCAAAGTTGTTTAAATTGCAGCCCATCCCAGGATCCGTGTGTTAAAATGCAAGCATCTCATTTCCTTATTGTAACTGAGTCATTCTGAAACTTAACGCATGTAGCTCATCCAGGAATCTTACATTGTACATAGAGTGAGTTCATTTTAGGGTTATTTTTGTAGGTCAGTGCTGACTGCTACAGAATTTTTTGTTGTTTTGCAAGAAAAAATTGCATGCACTCTCTCATTGTACATTTGCTGGTTTTCGCCTTCTGAATCAATCCATTCAGTCAAATTCAAACTACAAAGCTCATTGTCTGGTGTTAAACGAATAGCTTATAGCAATATACCTTTTATAAGATATATTTTACTTTTATAAGCATATGTGTTCAGAATTTTTCATTAGAGAAATAAATACATATAAACAGTTTTGACTGAATTCTTGAAGACTGAAGCAGATTTCCCAAACAAGCACAGACAGTTCATACACTGTGTTGATGCTCTGATAACTTTCTGTCTCACTGCAGCATCTGATCTTCATTTACATATTTGCTACATAAATATTTGAACTTTTCCATGGCATGTTTCTTCCTCTTGACCTGATATCCATAACTTATAAATCCTGCTCTTGCATTAGCAAATGAGAAGCTGAAAAATGGGAACAGTATCAATATATCCTCTTGAAGCTGTTTTGTACTCCATTTTTTTTATTTTACAGCTTCCATCCTCTGAGAAATTGTAGCATTTTCAACTGTGATTGCATTCTGATTTAGAATTTAAATCCAAATTACTTTTATTTTTTCTAGAAAGATGCAAAGAAATAGTATTTGGAAATATTTAATTCTCAAAATTCAAATAAATCCTTTAAATAAATGGATCTGGTAATGTTAAACTGTAGGAACCATATAAACATTAACATGGAGCTAAAACAAAATGAGTACAAATATTGAATTTTACTGGAAGTGAATTGTTGGCTTGCTGTAGGGAATTTGGCTGTGGAATGATATGTCAGTTACGTTGTGAAACAACCAGACTCTGATCTTAATTGCCAACTGGTACATTCTGAGAAACTCTTTAACTTTGTTCACAGTGATAAATCTTTCCCTGATTCATCATGTGGAATGAATTCTATTACTCCAAAAATAGCAGTAAATGCAATGGTTTTCCTTTCCCTAACTAAATATTTACTTTAGTCAACCCAGGAAATAAGGTTTGCTTTCTTCAGTCAATCTCAAAACCAATCAATAAAGTTTGATCTCACTGGAAACAAGTTCCGAGTAAGAAAATTCTCTATTTCTATTCACTCATCTCCCAGGGCGCAGTCTTGCTGTTCGCTAGCCTGCTGCCCACTGATTTCCCACTTAGCTCTCTTCAGTGTGCGCACACGTGTAGGCAAAGCACAGCCCCAAATCCATTACATCATGCTGAACTGTGCTCCTCGTTTCTGCAAAATATGATGTTTGGGGTCAGACATTGCAGTCCTGATAGCTAACAGATCAAACCATTCATTACTACCTCTAAAAAGAGAGACTATGTGTCTCACTGCACAAGAGATGAAGCCAATACTGATTATTCACAGGAAATACAGCAAGATCAAAGTAGCTCATAAGCACTGTGACATGTTCCATGCAAAGGATCCACTTTTCTATTTTTTTTTTCTCTTTGAACACAACATGTTTTTTTCCTACTACAGCAAAAGTGTTCCGTTGTTTCTGGATGCTCCATGGAAGGGGAGAGACAATTCTATACTAGCTCAGAAGAAACACCACTCTTTTTTTTTTCCCCACCCCAGCCATGCAGCAGTATAAATAAAGATTAATTGGGAGACTAGAAGGAGGAAAACTACAAGTAGCTGGGATGAGCAATCTTATCTTTATATGATCTCTTTTAATCTCATTTGTTGCCAAGATCAACATAGCACAAGATCTGCATATTCAGAAAAGAAAAAGACAACATACTTGGTAGCTTTAATCTTAATCTTGAATTAAATTTGCCAAGTAGAACTAAAAGCTTAGCATGATTTCATGGGGGCATTTCAAAGTTCAGCTAGATAATCATGCCGTATGCATAGGAGCTTTCAGTGTATCGTCAGGGTAAGCTGTTTTCCTGCCATAATTTAAGGCACATGTTTTGATAATCTCTACTCAAAGAAGACTTCCATGTGGCTTCGCCTACCTCCTACCAGGAAAAACAATACATATCTCTACAGAACAACTAGCAGCATAAGCACTAAAATACAATTTTAAGTTTTTTTCCGCATCATAGGCTTATAAACTGAGATGTTACTCTGTCATAAACCATTATCATAAATGTTCTAACTACATAAATGCATATATGTGTGTAGACACACTTTCAACTTTGGTGTCTACCACTAGACTGCTATTCTGCGTAGGTCCATGGAAATCTTGGCCCCAAAGGGCAGGATGCAGTCTTGGAAACACCAAGACTCGGTCCTGGCTAGCTGCCACAAAGGTGAATAGAAGTTTTGTCAGTCAATGCCCATTGCCTGTTACTGGGATGTTTGTTCAATTTTGGCAAATCTCAGACTACAACGTTTGCTATAGACCAGCATGTAGCAAACCAAACTGTATCCCACGGAAAATGTTTCCATATACAAAGCTCTGTAGGCATCTATTTAATGTCTACATTTCACATCTAATAGTAACTGAGGTTGAGGCATGTTTAGTAACATAATTAAGATAATAAAAGGGAACAACTGAAATAAGGATTCGCCTTTCTATTTTCTAACCAGACATGATGAGAGGTTATTTCTTAAAGAGGTAGTTGACAGCTGTGTGCTCAAAAGTCAGAGTGTTAAGGTGTGCTGGTGCACATAAGGGAGCAGAGGAAGCTGGCCTAGGGGCACGTCTCACTAGACAAAGCTAGACAAGGAACAGGGTGAAGGTCAGAGAGAAAGACAAAAAGATCAGTCTTGGGAGCATTGTTTTGTAGACACTTGGCTCTGACTTCTAGGTTTAGGAAGCCTGTTGCAACAAAGCAGGTGACTCCGTGTGACCCCAGGTAACTATATAAGTCTCCTCACGAGTCATCAGCTTCATTTGTCTGTGACTCATTACAGTAATTGCCAGAAGAGAAGGTGATACCATCTGGCTTTACATTACCAGGACTACCATCTTCCTGGCATTAGGATTGCAACTACTTGTGCTTCTGCCTGCCCTTGAATGCCCCTCTTCCTTGCCCTTTGCCTTTGCCTTTTAGACTTTGTAGGCAGCAGACTCCTTGCTCTGTTGCTGTAACACCAGGCAGCACTCCAGCCTTCCTCCAGCATGTGCTGCAGCTCTGTCCTCATTAATCTGGTCAAAAGGCTTTTCAAAGTGGAAACATTGATAAACGTGGGACTTCTTTCTGTTGTCAAGTGCAAGTAATTCATTCTTTTCATAGAAAATATCTATTAGCCATGAGTAAGCTGTGAAAGCTAGCCCTTGACATCAGTACACCAAGGGCTGTCTGGGCCATGGAAAATGAAAAATCCAGAAAAAAAACCTTTTGATGGAAGCCTTCTTAAAGAGGTGTTAAGAGGTTTAAGGAGTCTACAGCTAAAAATATTTTCATGTAGGTCATCAGTGATGGGTCAACTGAGACTAGTTATAATTCTATAATTCTTTCAAGGAATATGTAGACACAAACCACTCTTCCTGGATCAATTTCTAAATTGGTGGGTTAGGGATGTAGGTGATTGGAAAGGGTCTTGAGACAAATTTGAGTTTACCAATCACTTTGCAAAACACCCTTTCAAATAATCTACATTCAAATCCTCAGAAGTCTCACAGAAGGAACATATGGGATTTTTTTTTCCTGTAGTTTTTTGAGAAGGTTCAGCCAGAATTTTGGCTGTCCAGCTGTTAATTGCTCATTGATGAATCCTAGAAGGACAGAAGGTCCAATGTTAGATGAAGGCCTACTGTATACAGCATGCCTAGTCCATATCGCATACTGCTCATAAGCACTTTATTCATCCTGAGTTGTAGACACTTCAGTCAGCTCTCAGCTCAAGATTTTAAAAAGCCTTTTAAAATGCAAACAGCACTGATAAAACACATTCCTAATGTCCCCTGCTGAGGTCCTGCATCCATTCCCTTCCTTGTTATCTATTGCTAGCTTTAGTGAATGCAGAACTTCAGTCCCAGTCTCTGCTTAAAGCAACATCATTACTACTTTTCCCTTCCTGGGAAATCAAACAAAACCAATGCTGTCCTCAAAATTAAAATGTCTGCTGACTGAAGCCATAACATACTGCTTCCTAGCTCTGAAGAAAATGTGCATAGTTTAAATTTAGCTCCTCAGATCCCCATAACACCTTTAAAAAGAAGAAGAGATAACTGAAGAGAGAATAGCAGTATGTGCTATCATTGCTTCACAGCAGGAATAAAGTTTACTGCACACAAAGTAGTTGCTTTATTTGAGTTTAAGGGATGATTGTAATTCTATTTAAAGATTTTATCTTTTGTTAAAAAACAAGTACAATTAATTAATTTGTAGTTTCCTGGAATGATGAAATAAGTTAGATCTTCAGATCAATGCTGCAAAGCATGAGAATGCAACTAAGCTTGTGAAAAGTTCTTTTCACAATGAGAAAGGTACACAATCTAGAGAGAGAGTATATAAAATGACCTTTATAGTCTGAAACAACTCTTAAAACAACATTATCAGAAAAGAGATGATAGAGCACAGGAGAACATTGCATTGCAGAAATGTCCTTTTCATACATTCTTAGAGACATATATCTCAAGAATATATGAATCTGCAAATACAATCTACACAGTAATAATAATAAAAAAATCCTTGCTGCAGCTCATAAAATTCAGTTAAAGTCTTTGAATATTTTTTAACTTATAGTCCATTTACTGTATTTCAGTAGTTTAATTTGTCTATGTAACAGCAGATTCAAAGTAACACCAAACATTAGCTTTGCATTTATTACTATTAATGCAACATCATGTGTAGAAAAGAAAACTCCTCTTTTTCTCTTATTCTAACTCTTTTGCCTTCCTTTAGAGAAGGAACAAAAAGCAGTTCTAAGGCCTAACTGCTCCTCCACTTCTTGCAAACCACAAGGAAACATGTATACAAACAGACCTTTTTGGTTGAGGCTTTGCACTTAAATCCAAGATTTCTTATGACCTAGTGGACAATATATCACTAGACATTTACAGGAAGAAAACCATAATGCTCAAGTATTTAGCTAATATAAATACTTGAGCATTCAACTGTTATGATTCAACTGTTCAACTGTTGTGATTTTACTTTTTTATTATTTTTTTCGAGTTTAATTTGCACATAACAGCATAAAACATAAATCTGATATGAATTATGTGAGAGAAGAGCCAGGTGCAAGAGAACCAGAAATGGATTTAGTTTGTTGTGCCAGAAGGAACACTCTAATTCATGACAGATTTTCAATATCTGGCAGGCTGAACTTCTTGCCAAATTCTTACATCTCTGTTCAACAGGTGCTGGGCTTTGGCAAATGCAATATTATTATTAAAGGACAGTTTAAACAGTAAAGGTTAGGTCATGCAGTACCTACAGCTTATGAGGAAAACAAACTCCTTGTTACAGCTAAACCCATGTTTTCTTCTGTTTATTTGCTTTCTCCTTGAATATATTATTTACTTAGGCTATGAGGTACCCTTGTTTTTAACCAAAATCCATTTAAATCCATATTTGAATCCAAGTCTGATTCATTTCTGTGACAGAGAGATGAAAAGCAATGTAGTTTATGTTCAGTGTGTCCCTAGTGCTGAGGTGACATCTGGCAGTCACAGCTATAGCCCTCAATTGGAAAACACCTCCTTGAAAGAGAAGGAGGCATCTGTAGTTGCATCAGTCACTGCAGTTTCAGTCTGTGGATGTAAATTTCATTGTCTGAAATTATAGTGTAGGAAATTGTATAATTAAAAAAAAAAAAGTCCTAAAGTTATATTGCTATCAAGGGTATTCTCTACCACTGGAAATATTGCCAGATGAAACATGAGTAGTGGATACTTCCTTCTTTTTTTTACCATTTAAAAAGTATTCATTTTGAAACACATTGATCCTGATTCTGGTAATGACTAGTGCAGAGCAAACCAAAATCAGTGGAATAACTGAAGACCAAGGATGTGCTATTTGGTTTGTAAAATACAAGCCTGGCCACAAGTTCATGCTGTAAATCTATGGAGCAGTCTATGAGTCTTGTTCTTCTTCCTGCTGCCCCTTTCTGGAGATCACTGCTCTGACAGCCAAGTTGGTAAAAGCAATAGGAGCATACACTATTTACTTCAATGTGGAGACATGTGTTTTAGTTTAGTCTCTTGTAGAAGCAGAAGAGCAACTGAGCTAGCCTGGATGACCTTGTATTAAAGCAGATCAAAGGAGTGCTCATACAATAAGTGTACATTGCTACTGCAGGACTCTGGCTGGTAGAGAAGGGACACTCATCCAAAACATTCCAATTTCTCATCACTTGAAACAGTGATTCTGGTCAAAGACATGCTCCATTTGAAAACTAAATTTGACAAGGATAATGCAGATTACTTGTTCAGCACAGCCTGGATTCAACATCCATCAGTACTTCGGAGAACTTCCAGAGGCTATCCAGGGTTTTAGTGCAATTCATAATGTAAATACATAAGTAGTTTAGGAAACATTAATGGGTTTTGATCATATGGCCCTCCATTATGAAAAAGAAGTTGAACCTCAATGATGGATTTGAGTCTATGTGTGAAAGGCAGAGCAGATCTATCTGGTGTATTTTCTGCCCAAACGTACCACCATAAGTGAAGCCTTTATATCCCTTGTTACAAAGGAAAGCTTTACCTTCAGCATCAATCCAAACTATCAGCGTCAGCTTGAGCTTCTAAGCAAATAAAGTCAGGTTGTACTTCAGAAGACTATATTTGAGCAAGGGAATAGTAAGGACTTGTTCAGCCCAGAGAAGAGAAGACTAAGGAAGGATCTCGTTAACGTTTACAAATACTTCAAAGGTGTATGTCAAGAGGACGGGACGGCACTTTCTCTGTTGTCTCAAGTGAAAGGATTAGGGATAATAGATATAAGCTGGAACACAAAAAGTTCCACTTAAGGAACACAAAAGCTTCCACTCAAGTTCCACTTAAGGAACACAAAAAGTGTCCACACAAGGAAAAGCTACTTTCCTGTGAGGATAAGGGAGCCCTGGCACAGGCTGCCCAGGGAGGGTGTGGAGTCTCCTTCTCTGGAGGCTTTCAAAACCTGCCTGAACACATTCCTGAATGACCTGCTTGAGCAGGGGAGTTGGACTGGAGGATCTCTAGAGGTCCCTTCCAACTTCCATCGTTTTGTGATTCTGTGATTCCATGACTTGAACAATTTCACTATTATTAAAGTTTAGAGAGTGTTCCTATGCATTTTCCTTTTCCTAATGACTGTTTAAAAAATCAAACGTAACTGTTGTAAACTGTGTTTGGTACGTTAGTGACAGCTGCATCTTCCTACTTAATAGGAATTCTCTGGTTTTGATAGATTTGTAAGAGCACGATACCCCTGGAGTTGTGTTTGCAGTTGGAGTGAACCTCTCGCCAAATCATCTCCACAATGAAAGTATTCCTCCTACCACAGCGTCTCTGAACACTCATTGCTGATTTAGTAGCTACTGGCTTGGAGTTAAATAGTCAAAGAGGATATTATTGGTACTAACAGCAGTAGAAAGCCTTATATAGCTCCTCTAGGATTAGCTTCTGTCTTCCTTCATGTTGATTTCTCATATGCATCCAGAAAAATCGCCTTTACTACCCGTTTCAAAGTAGTGACGAGGATTTAGTGACAGCTCAATATATTCTGATTTCTACTTGCTATCTAATACTTTGCTGAGTACAGCATCTTCAGTTACCTGTAGAACATCTTTACCTTATGATATGAGCTGTATTGTCATGACTATTCAGTGCAATTCCAGATAGTCAGTTTGATGAACTCTCTTTGTTATTTTAAGAGCAAATAGGAGAACAAAAAAAAAATTACAAATTTAATTAAAAGGCATTACCTGTATGGCCCTAGAGCTGTGTACTAAATTCCAACCTGATCATAACTGCAGGACTAAGTCAGCCAGTGCCCCCAGCACTCTACTTGCCTAGCAGCAATGGAAATAAGCCAAAGACTCCTGGGATGCACTTCTGAACTTTTCCCTCCACTTGGCCCCAAGACTTCTAGTCCACAGCATGCACAGAAAGCATGAAGGGACCCTTCATTCTCACCCAGTGTACAACCACTTGGCTGTGGTCCAAGGAGACAGATGATGGGAATTTGAAGCACTCTCACAAATGTGGGGTTTTTTTTAATCTTTGTTTGGCCAGGTCCTCATTCAGGGTCCTTCAATGTAAACGCAAGAAAGGCTCATTTGTGAGGTGTATTTCTGAGGCTTAATGTAGTTAAATGGTATCTGAACATAAGCAGACTCAGACACCTTGCCTTCTGCTCCTGGAATGGCTTCCCACACAAGCCACAGAAGGTACTGAACATTAACCGATCAGCTTGCAGTACGAGGGCAGAAACTCCCAAGCTTGTCAAGCAGAACTTGGTGAGAAATAGCTTCTTTTTAACATCCTCTTTCCCTCACAACTGTCCTCTCTGTATCAGTGCTTGATACAAACAATTGTAATTTCCTCTAAATCATTCTCACAGAAGATTTTAATTGTGTGCTCAATGCAGCTGCTGCTCAACTGCAAGTAAGATTTTGCTTTCATTTTCTTAAGTAGCTTCCCTGTGTCTTAATTCTCCTATAACTCTGATGCTCCTTTCCTGTTTTATACAAACTATACTAAACACGTGGGCATCAGGTGTTCCCTGAGTGAATTTGTAATGTTCACTTCACTAGGTTATCACACATATTTGTCCTGGTGGCAGTTACTAAGCTTGCCACAGAAGACAAAGAAGAGGAGTAAGTTATAGTAGTCTTGCAAAGTCGTTGTTATTCTGCTTTATAATTGAAAGGTAAATAAATATGAAATACTAGGAATTCGAGTTTGTGTTGAGAATAACAGCACTGGACATATAGTAAACACATTTAGTTCAGAAGAGGCTGCTGTAAGGGAGAAGGCTTTAGTAAATCCATCATAAAGACTGAAACTCTAAGATAAAGACACTTGCTATATTTTATAAGTATGGAAAGAGGAGGTTTCAGAACTTGAGTGAGGATGTCAAGTAAATTAGAACAAAATTGGGATTAGGACCTAAGACTTCTATTTCTCATCCACATACTTAAACTTCAGAACAATACTATCACTCCTGGATACATCTTATTCATAATGTTTCATTACAACCCTAATTAATATGATCAGTCCCATAGAAACCAGTGAGAAAACAGTCAGAGTGGAACACTTAAATTGCAGTTTTATGGCTTTGTTGTTTTTTGTGTTTTCGGCTTTTTTTATTTTTTAACTCAGCACCTAGGCTTTCTTAGCACTCAGTACCTAAACTATGATAATAAAGTTAATCAGGAATAATAACAGGTTACTATATTCCAAAGGCTTCTAATTATAATTAGCAAACCAGTAGCCTTGCTACTAAAGGTATAACATACAGTGTAAGAAAAACATACAGAGCTATTTGGCAGCCTGTTTAGTGAGTCTGGTCAAGACAAGCCATATAACACCTGAACATATGACATACTCTTGAAAGACTTTGATCTCTGTCCTGATTACAGGTCCACCCACAGGAGATGATTGCAACCATTTGCAGAGGACTTATTATATCTGACTTATTCACAGGTGCTTTATTAATGTATCACATGCCAGCAGGTACTGTACCATGATCTTATTGACTGTTTGTCTGAAGAACCATATTAATAGGTAAGCATTAGGATCAGCACGGGGCTGGAGGTGGTCTGGAGCCAAAAATCTCTTTATAATAGTTAACATGTGGATTTGGCAGCTGACAAGTAAACTGTTTCATTTCTAAATACAGCAAGTGCCACTACAAGAGCTTGCTCTTCTATTTGTATAGCACTTGAGAATTTGCTGGGCAGAGTGGCCTTGAAGCCTGGCATATAGTAAGTAATGCACAGTAGTAATGTGGTTTGTTAATCTCCATTATTGATACAGAAATATGGACATGATCAGGCCACTATGAATTGATATTGTTCTTCTCATAGAATCAGTCATAGCATCTTACAGGAAGGTTCAGTCAGTTTTCTGTAGTCAATCTTGGGTACTTGGACTGCCTACAATAACAGAAGAGGGCACAGTCCCTTAAAATTCCTCTTTCTCTACCACACCCCTAGTAATGAAATGAGTGACTAGCAGGCAGCCCAGGAGACAAATTTTGGATTCAGACAACAGAAAATCCAAAGCTTCCTCAGAGGATTGAAAGGAAGCACTGTAGTTGTATGATAAATCATATATGAGGCTACCTACTTTGACTTGAGAATATGGGAGACATGTCCAGCTGAGAACAGTGTTGGGTGGCAGTACTGTTGTAGCTCAAATTCACAGATCACATGAATCAAGCCTCACCTGCTCCCAAGACTGTGAGAAGGAAGGAGGAGTTTGCGTTGATTTTAGTCTGTATGAATTATGTTCTTACAGACAGACTGTCCACACAACAGACATTTTGTCACTATTTAGTGTCTCACATGGAATGAAGATAATTCTTTACCCTTGGATTTCCCTAGGAGCTAAAAAGAAGAAGTAGGCATATTTGTGACAATCATGCAAGCCAGCTGCTTAGTGTCCCAGATAAAAGCTTTCTCCTCACACTTCCTGAGGTCTTTGTATTGAGGCTCAGGTTATGAAACTCACAATACCGGATTCTCTGGGAATGCCTCGGAGAGCAAGTCTAACTTTGATAATCATCACGGATATGTGCTGACATGCAGAAAGAAAAAAAACAACTTGTCAGAGGAACTGTCAGGACTGAGATCAATAGCAGCCATTGTATTGATGATCATATATTTCATACATACCTGTATGAAAATATAGAACATTTTGTCAGTTGTGCCACTAAGGATGTTATTTCTATCAGTTCCCACTCAAAGTTTGCACATTTTAACACCTTTATTATTAACACATCAATGCAATAAAGTAATAAAGCACATTTCAAGTACTCAAGTATGTGAATAGCCACTGTAATGCTGATGGAGCTCATGTAATTCAAGTCACGGATTCTTTAATGTCTGCATCTTCAGTCAACATTTGGAGTAGTTTATACAGTAGCTCACATTACTGTATAAATTTGCCTTTACCTTCTTTTAGGCTCTTTGTGTGGTCCTCAATTTCCCACTCCTCTCAATTTGTGTATCTTATTTTTCAGGAACCTTTAATTCTCCTGACTGCAGCAGGCTCAATGCCAAGCCATCATCCACCCTCCCAAGCAACCTGGCACATTCATTTCAGCATCCAGATTCCTTCTACCTCTATTTAGTAAGCGCTTCCATTCTTCCTAGACTGACTACCTTTATGCTGCCTCTCTGATCATCCTGTCTCTTCCCTGACATTCTAGCTCGCTCACCTCATTAGCAGAGATATATTTATCTTTCTTTTTAATGCTTTCCCCTCAGTCTGTCTAATCCATTGCTTATGGTCTTTCCTCTCCCAGAATTTCATTAGTAAATGAGGCAGAAAGCTGACTTGCAAGCTGTGTGTGTATTCATGTGTTTTTCTGTGTTGATGAAAGGCAATTTTTTGTAGTGAATGTGAGCAGAGACGGTTCTGTACCTTTCTGAATTCATGTAAGAGATTGTCTAGGCTAGCATATTTGCCTTCTGAGGTAAGTACTCTAGAACCATGAGCAACACCTGTTGATGATCAAAGCAACTCCAGACACCCCTCAGAAGCCCAGATGAGCAGCTTCTTTTCTTTGCTATGGCCTTGTATTGCTATTTACATCTGCATTGTAAAAATGACTGCACAGCTACAGTAGCTAATTTCCTCTAACACTTCCTTTTCAAATATCAAGCCTGGAGGCCAGATATATAAAGCTGTAACTGTTAGGAGATGCAGCAGGTGTCTGAGTGGTTTTACAAAAGTACCTGAAGGGTAGGCATTGCAAAGCACAGTGTAGAATCATTAGTGCAGTACCATTCCAAACCTTTAATTCCATATACAGTTGCTCAGATGCACACAGAAGGCTGAGCTGTAGTCTGGAAGCGGTGAAGTTTTTGAACACCACTACACAAGCCTGGCTACACCCCAGTCTGACTTGTGCAGAGTCAGCTCAGAGTTTTCTTTTCATGTACACGTGCTCCTAGTTAACTGCATATGACATTCCACTGCTGTTTGAACAGCAGAAAACTGATACAAAAGCATGCACTTTAAAGTCCATTGAGGAACTCATGGGGTCTTGTGTGCTTTAAGGCTCATGACCTGGAGATTATCCATCCTCACATCTCTATGTCCATCATTAAGTAAACAAAAAATATCTATATTTTTAGAAGCATAACATAAAATAATTATTTTTCACCAATTCTCATCAGGGATATCTGTACCTGTGACATTTCTACAGCAGTTTGCTTTGAGACAGATAAATTCAAAAGCTTTTAAAAGGGAAAAAACTCCCAACCCTTAGTGCTAAAGCTGTTCACCTCCTATTATGCTTCAGTGTCTACGGTATTGCAACTGTAACAAATACAAAAACTCCTGTAGAACTGATTTGGTTTTGTGGTACTGAATCACAGACATTCAAATCAGGTCACTCAAAAATAAACCAGTTTTAGATGAGATAGCTTCATAACCTCTATTCTGCAGAGATAATCAAACTAGTATATCCAAAGGCTAGTCAGTTTCCTGCCCCTCTGAACACACGGAAAACTAACAAATAGTTATTATAAGAATACAGTGAAAGCCACACAGATTATTGCCTTGAAAGGATCATTTCTGCCCTAATTTTAAGTGACCATTCTGTTATCTTTAAACCGTTTGTCTTCAATTTTATTAATAATACAAATAGTGAATATAAGACCAATAAGCATAATTAATTGAAAGCTTTGTTATATATCAATATTGAATTGTACTTTCTCATATGAACATGTAAATATGATCAACTCTCTCTTTTCCCCTTTAAAATGAAGGGTGACTGAAGCAAAAGTTGGCTAAGTATCTCAATTTTACCAATGGAGGCGGCAAGAGTTCGCAATGGAATCCAGATACCCTACGTCCCAGGTGAGTCTTGTGCCTTCAAGGCCATATTGTAAACATATCTAATGAAACATAGGGCAGATTAAGTAGGAAATGTTCTTTTCTTATGTCTTAGCCATAGACAGTTACCATACAAAAATTATCCCAAATTAAAAATTAACCCTTCTTTTGAATAAAAGTTGCTGTTAAACATAGCCACAAATTCAAAGTTGTAGGATGATGGAATGGTGAAAGAAGTGTGCAGATAGCTAACGCCATCTAGAACCGACTGGGGAAGCATTTAAAGTGTGGGTAGATAAGTTATGCAAGGTATCCCATACTGTCTTGCCTGGTGGAATTATCATTGCACAATTTGTGGTAGGAGTTTACTCAACTGCAATTCTGACCCTTTAGGAAAGCAAAGCCATTAATCTGCAGTGCTGACTTATTTTGCTGCTCATCTTCCTCTCACGTGATCCTTGCTCTGACTCACTAAAAAAATTAGTGCACATCTTGCGTTTTTCCTTTGAAGCAATACCACAACTTATTGACTCTTTTTAGTTACTTGCCTTTTAGTTCCTGTCCTCATTCCATGCGTAACGTATATGATGCATCAGCAAAGTGACCACACGCTTCATTGTACTGTTTAGTCTGGTGGTAGGGCAAGCTCATCTTGCCTGAAAGTCTCTCCCTACATGGTCTGCTGGGAAGAGTTGTACTAAGAATAAAGATAATACACAATGTCTACATGCACTCATGATCCAAGTCTGATTAATTTAAAATGCTGCAGGGTATAATTTTATAAGAACTGTACATACTATACGTTAAGGACTTGCCTCAGAGTTGACATGTTGAGTGGTTTACATTGCCACTGAATTTAACACTGAGTGATCTTCTGTAGCCTGGGACACTGAACAACTAGTCTTTCAAGTACCAGCTATGAACGCTTTAGAGAACAGTACAAATCCTTGCACTCTGACCATAATGATCAGAATCACACCAAAGAAATTACAATTTGCATCAATCTTGCCTCCTAGAAAGACCATGAATCTTGTGCTTGGGTAACGAGAGGCCAGAGATTATCTTCACATAGCCTTGTAAGGTGGATTACAGTACTTGTACGGTTGTGACAGGTGGAAATTAAAGCACAGAGAGACTGAGTTAGTAAAGGTTACATAAAAGTCCTAGCAGAAAAGGGATCAGATTCCTCAATGTCCTGGCTACGAGGCCAGAGCCCTTATTCCTGGTTACGGGTATACAGAAAAAAGATAGTGAATGACAATTAACAGCTCGATCCTCAGCCACACACATTCAGTAGAAGAATTAAATGCTGCGTTAGGATCATGTGCTCAGGCCTCACACAGCGACGGCTCATATTTGGCTGAGTCAGTAAGAAAAATTCCTGAAAATTCCTGCGTACTCACTGAACAAACATAACTGAGTAGCAGGCAGCAGTGTTTTATAAACACCAATCTATCACACAGCTGTTTACTACATTAATACAATATCATATGCTGTAATTACAGTATCACTACACAGACTTCATGTAATACTTAAAGGTTTGTGTTTACATATTTCACATCTAAAACTAAACTGCATTTGGAAACCCAGCATGTCGAAACCGTTTAATCTTCCTCTGAACGTGCCCCTCTCACTTTGTTGCAGGTTGCAGTTACAATGGTTTAATAATATGACAAAACATTGCCAGATTTCTCTTTTTTTGTCAGATAGATTTTGAAAGCTGAAACTCCCTTTCTTTGTGTGTACACATCTCAAGACAGTGACATTCTTTGCAGTATCTTCAGTTAACAAGAGCAATCATGCTTTCCTAAGGTCAGCATTTAATTTTTTTCCTAACATGTTCTTATTTTCCCAAGTTTCCTCTTACCCAAGAGGAGATTCTAGTGACTTCTGTGAAATTGGACCCAGTTTACATTGTTGTGAGAATCCAAACCTTTTCACCTACATTTCTTCTTGCTATTTCATGAGGACATCAAATAGCTATACATTCTAGGATCAGTTACATTACAGAAGAGATTTGGAACATATTAAAATAGAAGAAGATACTAACATTTTTCTTCTAAACAGAAAAAAGCAATCTCCCAAAAATTACTTTGCAGGCACATCACAGAATCACAGATCCTCTCCACAACTCCTCTTTAGTTTGAGGGTAGGTGAGACATTCCAGTGTGGCTCATCTGTACAGCATATTTGATTTTTATTTAGCTTTCGTACTGGATCATCCTCAGGTTTTTTGCATATATCCTTGGGTAACTGAATGGTGATTTACCAGGTTCACCATTTTTTGTTACAGGCTGCCATGTTTGTGAATGATGCACTGCCCCTGAGCACAACATACTGAATGTAGGGGTTTTTTTTACAGAGGATTCTGAAACAAACATATTTCATGCATTTGTAGTTCATCTGTGTTTGAATTCCCAGAAAATCTGATGTGTCTCAGATGTCACATCTGAGTAAGTACTAGGCTGGTGATGTGCATGCATGCAGTAAATCCTGTATGCTTAACATCCACATGCATACATCAGCTGTGCAATTTGTGCACTATAGGTCCAACATCCTTACCTTAAGATTTACTGCACCTGTAACACAGGGACAATCTTTCCAAGTCTAGTTAATGCAGTGTGCCAGGTTTTTCAGCCACACTGGGCTCCAATGGCTCTTTCACTTTAAACATTATAAGGTAAGTGGAAGCATCCATTGCTAAAGAGAGAGCTACAGTTATTGTTGCATATCCTTTTCTAATGCCTACCTGTCTTTTTGCTTCGTGTAAGCTGATATTCCACCCTGAGATACATTTCACAAAACCACAGAATGATAGATAGGGGTTGGAATGGATCTCTAGAGATCATCCAGTCCAATCTCCCTGATCAAGCAGGTTCACCTAGATCAGTTCACACAGGAACATATCCAGGCAGCTCTTGAAAATCTCCAGAGATACTCTATGCCCTCCCTGGGCAGCCTGTGCCAGGGCTCCCTCATCTGAACAGTGAAATAGTTTTCCTTATGTTTAAATGAAACTTCTTGTATTCCAGCTTCTTTCTATTACCCCTTGTCATATCACTGGATACAACAGAAAAATTGATGCCCCAGCCTCCTGACATGATTATTAATGAGATCTCCTCTCAATCTCTTCCAATGCACTGCTCACCACCTGCTGACCAATGCCTGAGCAGCGATCTGCTCCTCCCTTACAGCTCCCCCCCTTTTCTATACTGGGCATGACATTCTGTGGTATGCTATAACCCTGTGGTGTTGCTAGTTTGGGTCAGCTGCTCTGGCCATGCTCCCTGCCAAGTTCTTGTGCATCACCTCACTGTCAGTGTGTGGGAAACTGCAAAAACCTTAAGACAAGCACTACCTAGCAACAGCTAAAACATCAGAGCATTATTAATGTTATTCTTACACTAAATCCAAATTACAGGCCTGTACCAGCTACTAGGAAGAAAACTAACTCTATACCAGTTAAAACCAGGACAAACTCTATTAAAAAGAAAGAAGAAAGAGTTTTTCTATTATCAATATGGCTCCCTCCACTTGGTGTATCAAGCAAAGACCATATCCATGCCTGAGGACTAAGTTTAAAAAAGTAAATGAAAATGTTAAAAATAGCAGTAGAGATTATAATTCAAATTTGTTTTGTAGGACTTGAAATTTATTACTAGCATAGCTTAATGCTTTTAACTGGAAAAGACTAATAAATTTTGCCTGAAAGGTTGGCTGGAAAACCCCACAGCTCTACTTTCCATAGAAAATGGCAATTTAAAATTATTTTTTAAGCAAGGAAAAGAAGAAATCAGAATATTTAAAACACTATAGGAAAGGAAAAAACAGGCATCAGTGCCAGAATACCGGTTGCTTCTGAGTTTACAATACAGAATACTGTCCAAGTGCCTGTTATTCTTGTCAAGACACTTTTGATTTTTTTTTTTTTAAAGTTCTTTTAGATGTCAACAGATAATTGTGATTTCAGTGTCTGGAAGAAGCAGGCTCAAAACTAAATATTGCAGAGACTTGGACCTGCATTATCAACTTCTAGGACAAGACTTAATAGTCAACCACTATTGGATTTTTTTTGTTGTTCCATAAGGTGGTTTGTTGTTTGGGTTTGGGTGTTTTGTTTTTAACTTAATGCATTCCTGCAAAACATTTTATTTCAATACAACAATATTTTTTATGTTAGTTTTTGGTGGACTTCTATCTGTCTTAATGATAGCTTCAATGTTTGCAATTTATTATTAACACAAAGAAATGTAAGTAAACTACAGTAAAACTGTTGGTTTATGCATGCTGGTAGATGGAACTATAAATGTCAGAAGCTGGTATTGACCTCTGCTCTTTGCACTCTTACTTTTGCTGAGGTAGCTCCTGTAGAAAACACAGTTTGACAGGACACACAACCTCCAGTTGGTTACTGTTCACAGTAAGTAAACTCAATTGAAATTACCTCTAATTTACTTTCTAGTACTTAGATTTATTTTCAAAGTCATTTTACCCATTTGCCTGTTTTACTGCTCTTTTATATTCTTCTTTCAACTACGTGTCTGCTACAAACACTTTGCATATGATGCTTTTAATGAGCTTCTATAATATTCTAGCACTGCTACAGAAGCATATGTAATTTAACAGAAAATAAATAAAGCAGTTATTAAGGCTAATAAGAGTAAAATAAACCAAAACTCTTACTTAACCTTCCTGGAACTAACAAAAGTCTTAATTTTATTGAATTACTGCTAGCTTTCCTTTCATGCCAGAACAGACAGCCAAACCCATCCACATCTCTGTAGTGCAAACTACAGACTCTGTAGTGCAAACTCTACTACTTAAAGAATGCTAGATTTCTTTATACCTTCCCGTCAGGCACCTTAAATATCCTGAAGAGAGGTACTTGGGCTGTCTTGCCTGCAAGCCCAACCATGAATGTTTATCTTGAATCCTGTGCCTAGGTCACATTTGCACTGCTGGAAGCAGAGAGATTAGAGCTGTTTTACCAGTAAAGATGAGGGATGAGCACAGCAGCTATGGCGCAGACTGGCCTGTGTCCTCACTCACCTTGCTGTCTAATGACTGTCAAGCAAGGTAAGTTAGTGAGTCAGCTCCGATACCAGCCTAGGAAGTCCCGAGAGCAAGAATAGGCAGAGGGTATGCTGGGTACCTGCTTATGCAGGGGCTGGGTGCTCAGGTTCATCTGCAAGATGCCTTATGCTGTAATGAAAACTGGTACCCTACCAGGGACAGGGGTGACATCCTAGAGACTGGGGAAGAGCAATCCAAGAAGAGCTTACTATGTAAAAAAGCAGGTACGGGTTTAAACCCGAGGACTGCACGGAGCAAATTCTCGGTGCTGATGAAAAAGTCGGGCATGCGCTCCCTTCTTTTCTCTCTCACCCCACTCCCCGCAATGTGTTTGGGCTCGGGGCAAGGATGGGGATGGTTCACCTAAGCAGTGCTGCTCACCCACCCCACTGTTCCGTACATCCCCACAAGCCTATCTGCCCTCTGCTAGGCCGAGGCTTGTCCCCGCTGTAGCGCCCACGCCACCTGCCGCAGTGCCGCGGGCTGCGGTGAAAGCGGGGCAAGGCAGGTTCCCCGCTCCATCCCCGGCCGCCGGACGGTGTGCGTGAGGCGCACAAGAGCGATGCGTGGCGCGGCTGCCGGACGGGCAGGGAGGGCAGGGAGGGAAGGAGGGAGGGAAGGCGACCACCCCGCCAGCCTCTCTTCCCCTCCCGCGCGGCGGCTGCTGCGGCGGCCGCGCATGACATCACCGCGCGCGGAGCCCATGCGCCGCCAGCCCCGCGCCCCTTCCCGCTGCGTGCGTGGGGGCGTGCCGGGGGCAGGGGCTGCTGCGCCGCGCCCGNCGGCAGGGACGAGGATGGCGGAGAGCGAGGCCGAGACCCCCAGCACGCCCGGCGAGTTCGAGAGCAAGTACTTCGAGTACAATGGGGTGCGGCTGCCGCCCTTCTGCCGGGGGAAGATGGAGGAGATCGCCAATTTCCCGGTGAGGGACAGCGACGTCTGGATTGTCACTTACCCCAAATCAGGTAGGGCAGGCGGATCCTCTCCATCCCCTCGCCCGGGCTGGGGCTGCCCCGGAGCGGGTGGGTTGGGTGGCGGGAGCGGCGTCTCTCCGCCTGTCGGCGGGTAGCGGCCCCGCGGGGCCGGGAGGCACCTCCTCAGCCCCGGAGCCGCGAGAAGCCGGGGCGACGCCTGCGCCTGGCCGCCACTCGCCTCTGCAGAGAGGGGCTGCCCGGCAGACCCGTGGCTCCCCCCCTCCGCGGAGTTGAGAGGACGGCGCGCTCGGGTCCCGGGCACGGGTGACGCGCCCCTGCCCTGCGGCTTCCCGAAAAGGTTTTTACCCACAAGATACTGCCGTCGGTGCTCCCCGCCTCGGTGGTCCCAGTGGCCGCTTGCTGAACTACCCGGGAATGAAGGTGCTGCTCCAGGCACGGGAAATCTCGCTCAGTGTTACCTGTAGAAAAGGGGAGACAGACACAGCGTGCGTACGGCTTGCTGTTTTGGCATCCAGGTTTGTTGTCTGCTTTGCAGCCCTCCCTATTGCGCTCCCGACACGGCCGACCAGATCGCTCTGGGAGAGCATGTGCTCGAAGTACGTTCTTGCTGCACTGTCTGAATCGCCAGAAATATCTTCTGCTAGCGGTATAAGTGTGTGATTCTCCAGTAAACCCGTCTTTCAGCAACTTTCTGGTCATTTGGGTGTCTGCTTGTAATATCATATTCCTTGATTTCTTATCGTTTCCAAGCAAAAATGTTTAAACAGAATTAGCATGGGTGTAGTGCTGCCTGCAAAGAGGCAGACAATATGGTAGCTCTGTAACCCACCTGATAAAACTAGATAGACTCTTTTCTTATTAAAAATGTTCTTGGGTGACTTGCTTCCTGACAAGAAGATTATCTCATTCTAGAAAATTCAAAGTCCACTTGAGGTAGCAGATGTTAGCTCTAGAAATACCCTTGTAAAATGATGCTTTTGTTATCGTAGGTTTCTGACTTATTTCGTTGTTTGTTGTATTGAGGTGCTGAGGGACCTGGGTTAGTGGTGGCTTTGGCAGTGCTGGGTTAGTGGCTGGACACGATGATCTTGAAGGTCTTTTCCAACTGAAACAATTCCGTGAATGGCTAATGTTTTCCTGTTTCCTGGTGTGCTGCTTCAAACGTACACAGGTTTTCTACATTGCAGCATCTATTATATTAATTCTCAAGCAGTTTCAAATATCAGTCTTCTCATATTTTTTTCGTTACTGATCATGCTATTAAAGACACATATGTTAGATAAGGGGTATTAGTAGACAGATGGCTCCCAAAATACTCGGATTAGGAGCAGACAGCTACATCTTTATTGTTCTTTTAAACTGTCTTGTTAAAAGTTTTAGAGTGAGCAGCAAGAACACTATTTAATTCTTTTAGTTTTAAGACTTTGGTTTTGCCATTGTAGATTTACAGTGTTCTTGTCTTAGTATCACACACCGACTTCACATTGGTGGATCGTTAAATAGCCTCAGCTAACCTCAATTTCCAGCAGCTGGGCACAGCAGAGCTAGTCCATCACCTGTCAGTAGCTTAGTTTTGATGGCTATACAGATTGCTGTGGAAAGCCAGCTTGAATAACCATATTTAATTTTGCTATTATTTTGTGAATATAGCGACACCATATTTGTGTGTCTCGGGACCCCAGTTGAGGCCAGTGACGGGGAGCTGTATGGTTACAAAGTTAGGTGCTTACTGCAAGAGGGTTTACTAACTGCCACAGTGAAAAAATGGAAAGGAAGATTGAGAACTGAGGTGTCAAAACTGGAGGTACGATGTTGTGTGGAGGAGCCTGGGGATCAAAATAGGTGCCATGGTATTTTACTTGCCAGGAGAGAGTATACTTAGGTCTTGAGGAATATGATGTACTTGTCATGGGAATAGGCTGTAAGCAATAATAAAGGTAGCTTAATAGCAATAATAAAGGTAGTCTGAAGTCTGCTAAGCCCCTTGGAACTTGCCTTGTCAGCTGATCCTATGTGGCTTACAGCTTGGTGCCTTATTTAGGGCTTTTGAATCAATTATTGAAGGGTATGCTGACTTGGGACAGGCATGTCAGTAGAAATTAGGCTGCCCCAATATGGTTCCTAATGATTTAGCCAAGATCATGAAGGAAGTCTACAAGAAAACCAGAAATTAGATCCAGAACCCCAAGCTCCTCTGCATTACCTGAACTACAACCTCATCTTCCTGTCTCTCAGCATTGACAAAGATTATTTTCTATTTACTGGAGCTAATCACAATTTTCATAATGTTGCTGTAATTAAAAAAGTAAATTTACAAAAATGATTTCATGCACAAAATTTAATTATTTGGAGTGAAATACTTTGGCCTTTTTGTTTGTAATCCTTGAAGGTAAAATGTGATTGGGACCACTTACCTAGTTTCTGTTAGTAAGTTACATTTGAACAAAATGTCAAGAATATGTCTGACAACAGCACTTTAGGAAAAGAAAATTTGATGAATATCAGATAGGTTCAGTGCAAAACTTCTCTGTTGCTCTTAAGGAAATCAATTTTGTTCAGTGTTTCACCACCTCTCCATCTGGTAATTGTAGAAGATACACAAACAAGTCTGCTAGATGTGTGAGGCCAGAGTTTCTAGCTCTTACTGAGCCCTATGCTGCAATCTAATAGCAGAAGGCTCCACCACTAGCTGTTGACCATATGGTGGTTTATCTGGCAAAGAAAACACACAAGTGGCTTATAGGGTCAGAACTGTTTCAGCAATCCTACAGACTGATGAAGTAGTGTGTATGCCATTTTGAAGACATTATACTCTACAAGACTACATGATACAGCTCTAAACATGTGAAATGGAGGTAGTGCTTAGAAATATTTACAGATACTGATAAATTGGGAATGACCCAGGCAAAAGCTGGTCCAATAACGGTAGAAAATTGAATGTACCAGTGGCTTTACTGGGAATAATGTAATAAGCCTAATGGAAAATGGCTCTGCTTTAATGTGATTTCTGCTGATGGATGGCTAAATAATGATACTCCTTATATCTTTAATTATTCCTAACACCTGTGTCCAATCAATGGTAACAGCTTTTGGGAGCTGCTGAACTAGAAGCTTATGCCTAAAACCCAGGGACTTATTTTGATGTGAAGTACGCGTATATGCTTATACATATGCATATGATAGAACTATAATTACAGAAAACCTTTTTGTCATGGTGCATAATTTAAAATGAGGTGTTTTACTACTCTTGAAGAAATGAAGTCACAAGCTTCATCTTACATGAAGCTTTGTGGTGTAGAATGGGCAAGCTGAATGGGACAGAGATTTACAGCAGCTGCAAATGGAAAATTCTTTATAACATTAAGAAATTGGAGCCCATGCAACAGGTTGCTTCACAAATAAGATACAGATGCAGTATTCATAGGAAACACTGCACCTCTGTCACAGCTTTTCTTGAACCCTCTCGTAGTGTGGGCTTTGTTGTACCCTACTTGAAAATGATAAGTCTCCTCTATGAACTTAAACTACAGAATTAATAAATAATCAAATTCTTTCATGGCATTGTCTCACCCACCATGCCAGGAGCTAGATTAGCTGTCCGTTAAGATTAATAATTTCAGTGGAATTAAATCAGCCCCTAAAGTAGATTATTGAGCCCACTTTCACTTAGTGCATTGCAGTGTCTTACAATGCTAACCCTTGACTGTGTATGATCTGTCCATTTTCTTTACTCATAAGTGGGTGTGCGGTAGCTCTCTTAATACTGTCTTGTATCTGTTCCGAGTGAATGTGCATTTTGCGCTCTTGGGTCAAAGCCCACAAATTAATGCCTTTTGCAAAACTAGTGATTTGAGAAAGTGAGCTATTTACGTGAATAATGAAGCTGTCTCTCCCATGTTGATTATTTTGCCAAATAATTTTCTGGAATTCTATGTGGGAAAATGTCAGTTGGGCAAGTATCAGCTTCAAGTCCAGCCAGTCCATGAGAGCTCTTGCATTTAACACCAGGCAACAGGTCAGAAGAGGAGGTGCTGAATCTGGCCTTTACCTGTCTGGAGGTGGGTTTTTATTGATAGCACTTTGAATTTTCCTTGCAGTGCTGGATTTTTATAACTGTTAGCTTGTAGGGAATATGGTGGCTGACTCTGAGCCTTTGGCTTAGTGAAGTGCCCAAAGTGAATTAGCAGATGAGTTCAAGGACAGTTTTCCTATATGTGCATGTATTGAGTTCTCCTCTTTCAAATTAACACTTGCCTCTGGTGTGATATGAAGTCAACTAGAGAAAGTTCTATTGAGTTGTACGCAATCTTATTTGCTTAAAGGATTCTGCATGTACAGAGATGATAATGCTTTTCATTGCATCTGTTGGTAAAGTGCGTTGCATGTATTGTGGGTTTTCTGTCTCCTGTTCTGTATGCCTCTGCCACTGCATGTATACTTCTCTTTTATCCTCTTCGATTTCCAGCACTTGTGAATCCAGCACCACCTCTTGCCAGGAACACTGGTATGCCCCAGTCATTTCCCTGGCTGATGAGAAAAGCATTGCTCTGTCCTTGCTCTTTCTCTGCCACATATCAGGGGCTCTGTCTGTATTCTTCCATGGCCCATTTCCCTTATACTGTAATTTATGTTAATATTTCCATGCCACAGACACTGTGTGCCTCAGAGGCATCCATTGACTCTTACAGCAGTGACGGTCACAGCTGTTGGGCTTTGAGCCCCATATAGAGGGTACAACGTAAACCCAACTTTTCTTGTTTGTTTGATTCCCTGCTAAAATTAATGGGCTTCTGCTTATCAACTTCTAGAATATTCAATAACCAAACTTGGCACTCAGAAATTAAGGCAAAGGGAGACTTGAACCATTGGAGATGTAGACATGTGTAGTTTTTCTATGACTGTGAAACTGGTTTAAGGATTTCTTTTATCTGGCCTCTTGTTTCTTCCTCGCCTTCACCTTCCAATCAGTCTTAGCTGTCTGTGGGTCCGTGTTACAAAAAACATTTGGCAAAACATCTTGATTGAAGAAACAGTTCATAAAGAAAATGTATCAAATGACCATGCCTCGTGTGAAACTTTGCTTTGTCTTGTGCAATCCTACCTTTCTGGTTTTCTGCAGAATACAAAAATCTCTTGGCAGTGAGGTTACATTTACTGATAACATTGGTTTCTGATTCTTTAAGCATTATAATATCACACAGTAGTACTCTTATTATTCAATATAAAGAGTATTAATGCTTACCAAAAATTATGTTGCTACCTGTGCTTGCAGGAGTGTCCTGCAGTCTGTGGGCGTCTAAGCCACTGTAACAATCAGTGAGCAGGTGGCAGGTCTATGCAGAGCTGTGTCCATTGATTATTATGTCAGGGCATCACCGTGCCTGTGTCCTCTGTTACCTGCTTGTAAACATAGCCTGGTTATGGCTGGGTAAGTTGTAGTTTCTCAGTGCCCTGGCTTGCTGCATAACTAGATAACGTGTACTGGTGGCCTCTCCGTGATGTGATAGACTAAGCCTAAGCACAAGCAATCCAGTTCTTCCCACCTACCCAGATATACATAGGTCCAACGCCGCTGACAGCCCTGATTTGTGCAGTCATAAATGAGAGAAGAATCAAACTGAAGGGTTGCCCAGGGAAGTGCTCAAGCTGTGAGAGTTTCTAGGCTGGAAGCTGGCAGAGACATGAAGCAGCTGCAGTGGATTGCAGAGGTTTAGCCTGGTAGTGGCTTAACACCATTGTAGCTAAGACTTCTCAGGGAACACAAGCATCCGCATGGATGTTTGTGTGTTAAATTAGTATACTTGGTTTAATTTTCAGTGTTCTCGTATGGAACTCCTCCTATGAGTTTTGTTGGTATTATTTTGTAAACAACAGTTTTGCAGCTGCAAAAGAGCTAGATTCTGCTACTCTGGATCTATAGTCTATTCTTTTTGTAGGATTTTGGTGCCTTGAGCTTAATCCATTTTC
Source organism: Urocolius indicus (assembly GCA_013401255.1). Taxonomy (NCBI): domain Eukaryota; kingdom Metazoa; phylum Chordata; class Aves; order Coliiformes; family Coliidae; genus Urocolius; species Urocolius indicus. Next base: position 35,978 of record WBNH01007621.1, read on the forward strand.
TTTTAAAGAATGAATGCAAATGTTACTGGCCCAGAGGCATACCTCAAGAAATCATGAGGTTGTCTTAAATTGAGATATTTTTAACATACAAGTCATTTGGGATTCTTTTCCTTTGACCTTTATATTTGAGGCAGTATTAGGCACACTTACAAACTCTTCCATGTGACGTGGAAGGATCGGAGACCTCTGTTAGTTTTATGAATGTTGATGAACAAATTGATGTCTTTAAAATAAGAATATGGTATTTCACTTCTTCTCTTTTACAATAATATCACGGTTACTTGATTTCTCTGTCTTAAGTAACCAGTGAAGCTCAGATATTTTAATGCAATATGCATGTGCATCAGTCCTTATACCAGCTGTCCAGAGGGAATGAACTTACTTGAACAGAAAGGGAACAGCAAGCTGCTTTGGGTACAGATAAGTCTTGTGAGATGTCGTTTTAGGGATTGATGTATGGGCTCCATATTTAAGTCTGATTTCATGCACTTTCTGACAGAAGTCATGTTCCTTCCACCAATTAGAAGAGTAAATACTATGCTTAAACTCACTCCCTTGAGGACCGCTCAAGTGCAGGACGTAACACCTGTAGACAAGTGTTTCTGGGGATTAGAGCCACTGGATTCCAGTGCTTTGAAAGCCCTCTTGAAATGGCTCTATTTTCTGGTTTATGTATAGGTCAGAATACCTTCAAATATTGACTCAGTCTTAAATACTGCTAGACAGAAAATTATACTTACTATTTGATGCTTTTCTTTAATTGAAGACTGTTAAATTTACCACTGATGCATTTGACTTGATTTCAGCAGGAGGAGAATTGAATAGGCCCTTACATGCTTCAAACAATAACTGAAGGTGGAGAAGAAAATTCTGTTGTTAGGAAATTTGTTCTTGTTACCTAGCGAGCAGTGTTTCTCATGAGCCTTTTATCAAACCACTGAAGAGATGTTACTAAGAAAGAATGGTTCAGAAGAGGAAGAATTCTCCTGCTACATTTTGCTGGATCTCTTGCAAATGTAGCATAATTGCTTCCCTGCTGTGAAGTAGTGCAACACTCAAGCGACTTGCTTTGTGAAAGCAGGCTCAGAGAAAAACAAAAAAGGTGTTTTATCTGGTGTAAAAAATGTCTTCTGGATGTGTGAGATGACTATAGACTGGATTAGATGATAATGAGCTCAAAAACTAAAAAATAAGAAAATTATGTATATCAGCCAAACCCAACAGCCAGTCATTCTCATTTCATGTTAATGTTCATCTTTTATAGTGAAGATAATAATGAAAGGAAGCAAAATGCTTGGACATTGGACTAAATATCATTAATCATACTTTTTTATTTTTATTATGCAGTCTTTATTAAGTGAAGACTTTTGTTGTGCTGAGAGGAAATAATTACCCTCTGTGTTGTCCTGTTGTTGTTGCTTTAGAAGTGATGCAAGATTTGGTGCACTGAGCATGTGATACGACTTATTGACTAGAGATTTTGTGACCTTGGATAAGTCATATAATCTTTTTGTCTACATTTTCCACTGGAGGCATGTGAATGTATTTCTTCTCTACCAGGATTTAATGTATAACAAGAAGAAATTCTCTTTTACAAAGGATGTCACCTACCATCTGTATTTTTATAGAGAAACTAGAAAATGATCGCTCTGGAATTAAGTATCTAGGCATGTGGTGGTTTAACCCTGGCTCAGTGCCAGGTGCCCACCAAGTTGTTCTCTCACTCCCCCTCCTAAACAGGACAGGGGAGAGAGAAATACAATGAGAAGCTCTGGAGTTGAGATGGGGACAGAGAGATCACTCAGCATTTAACTCTCATGGGCAAAACAGACTCAACCTGGGGAGAAATGGTTTGGTTTATTAACAAACAATCAAAACAGAGTAGGGAAAGAAGAAATGAAAACAGAATCTTAAAACCGTGCCTCCCACCCCTCCATTCTTCCCAGGGCTCTCCCTCCTCCTCCCTAGCCGTGCAGCAGGACAGAAAATGGGGGTTATGGCCATTTCATCACAGATGCTTCAGCCTGGGGTTGTCCACAGGCTGCAAGTGCATCTCTGCCCCACAGTGGTCCTCCATGGGCTGCAGGGAGACAGCCTGCCCTACTGTGGTCTTCACACAGTTCACAGGTGAATCTCTCTTCTAGAGCCTGGGGCACCTCTTCCCCCTCCTCCACTGACCTTGGTGTGTGTGGAGATCGCATGTGTTCTCACATTCTTGCTCCCTTCTGCTGCTGCTACAGTTTAGCACCTGAACAACAACTTCTTCCCCTTCTCCACTATGTTAATCACAGAGGTGTTACCTCCATCGCTAATTGGCTTGGCCTTGGTCAGTGGTGGGTCCATCTCAGAGCTGACTGGCACTGGCCCTGTCATATACAGGGGATGCTTCTTGCAGCTCTTTGTATAAAGAAGCCACCTCTGTAGCCCCCCACTACCAAAACCTGGCCACACAAAACCAAGATATTAACGATATGAAATATATGCAAGATATTAAAACTGAGCATGTGATAATGCTAGTATGAAGGAATGTGTTTTTCCTCTCAGTGGGAGGGAGCAGTGAATGAGGATTAGTAATGTAAAGCACTCAGCATCTCATCACGCTATTCAGAGCTTCTGTAACACCTTAGTGAATCCAGGAAGGTGGGGCACCAGAGCTGAAATAATTATGGTTCTGTACACCAAAGTCGGTAATTACAAAAGAAACAAACCATTTAAGTAACATGTCAATCCAGTAATACATTACAGATTTAGAAGCAAGAGAAGTGTTTTCCTGTGTTTGCATAGGCAGGCAAGGCAACATGGCAAAGTAAAGAGTTCATTGTTGTGACATCTCAGCCAATTTGAGCTTGGGTTTAGGCTTAGCAAAGCCACTGTGAGGGGAGAAAAGGGATACTGAGGAATGTCAGGAAGGAAGCATATTGCGGGGCTGAGAATGTGTAGGAGAGGTCTAGATAGCGAAGTCAGAGGCAGTGTCTGAGACAGTCAAGGATAAAATGTAAAAGGAAGGGTGCTAGAGAAACAATTTAAGGGGCATTTTTGTTAATAAATGCCAAAATCTATCTATAATTTTAAAAATGCAAGCTGTTACCCACATGCTGTTTATAGTGCAGGATGTATAGGCCGTCGTCCTTAACAAGGGTCTAAGTTCAAGGTGATGTATAATGACATTAGATCAGCATATAGGGTATAGAAAATGGTGCTGAATTAGGCCTTCCCTGCATTCACAGCATGAGTAATAAATTCATTTAAGGTGAAAAAATGAGACAAGGCTGAAGCAGGTGAGATGAGAATCGTGTTTAGGAAACACACACTGACTATACATGCAGCAGTCCAGATTTGGCAGTATGTTGTCTGCTTTGCAGTGTCCCGATGATGCAAGGCAATCAAACCCAGGTTAAGCATCCAGTTAAAAGCCTGTTTACTGCCAATCAGGGTTTCCAAAGTAGCACAGAACAGCTACAGACATTGCTAAAATTGGATTGCATATATACCTGAAGTGCACACTAATAATGATCGATGTCAGTGTTTCTGCTGGATAACTAGTGCTTGCTATCAGAAAGGATGTGTTCTCTTCAAGGATTTTGCTGCAAAAAAACATGGTGATACAGCTTGACCGATCCACCTTTATATTCCCAATTAGATCTGTTTCCACTTCTAATTTGGAAGAGCAGCAATAGAAATACAATAGAAATGGCAGGAGTTTGTCTGAAACTGCAGTTCAGCAGACAGAGGGAATGACTTTGTGCTAAACATGAATGGGGCCATAGGCACCTTGCGAAGAATGGTTTTGTTTAGGGCAGCTATAATTTGAGGGGGATTCTGTTTGAAACAAAATGCTCTACTCCCTGCCCTTAGATAACTAATAGCTGACTAAACAGCCTGCATAGTTTTTTTGTGTAGAGGGTAAACAATGTTTCTGGAAATTCTGAAACAAAACTGTGCCCTTTTTCATATCTAATTCTATTCTGCAGTGGTTTCACATTATACTATTGGTGTGCTGCCTTCTTGCAATTTAACCACCTAATGTATGCAAATGCACATTAATGTGTGGGCAAGTTTTGCCTAACATTTTTACTAGAAGGGATTGAAACAGAGGCATGGAACTACATTTTGGGAAGTGACAGACATCTTCTGATACACGCTTACCATATGGGGAGAGGAAGATGTTCACAGCCAAGGGGATAACTACCTCAACGTAAGTTTCTAATATGGATGCCCTATTGTATGGATGCCCTATTATCTTTTGCCTTCTGATCCTGTTTCAATCAGCAGAGCTTACTATGAGGCTCTGGATTTAGCCACACACCATATTGTGGCTCTGTAGGAGAGAACACTGGAAGTGATATAATTGTCCTAGTAATTAGTGGCACTAAGGGCAACTACATACTTCTCTTCAATGTAATGAAGTCCTTGAGAGTGATTTTAAAAAACAATGACTTGTCATTACATCAAAGTCTTTTTTTGCATTGATCTTCTTAATAGAGTGTTGTCACCTGTATGAAAATCATAAGAAATTAGACGTGGAGGAGGGACTTTCTGTTGGAGATGAAGTGAGTTCCTGCTTGGGTAATGTGGTATGTAATTTAGGTATGTTTTTCATAGAGAATCTGGAAGATTGAGAGAACAATATTGCCATAGGAAGTAGGAGGGCAGGATACAACTGAGGTAAGATTGAGATAGGAGTATGCTTCAGAGAGGAAGTGAAAGATGAAAATTTGCTTATACACCTTTTGCCCATCACTGTGAGGAGTTATCGTTGTTAGTTTACATGGCCAAAGTTTGCCAGATAATTTTCAAATGTTTGAGGCAGAATCTTCCCTTTAGCATGTATTAACCAATAAAAATACTCTTCCCCTGTGAATTACTGTCCTGTTGAACAACAGGACGTTGGTATGATCCTGTGTGCTCACACTATTGGCATGAAAGGCTTGGCGTGTCTAAATTGGGTTGTGAGGATGTCCATCCAAGGGAGGAACCCCAGGGAAAGAAAGTAACAACTGAATGTACTGGGTTGACTTCAGACCTGCATGTCATTGTGTCAGGTGGTTGGTAAGGGAGCAAGCAGGCTTATCTTGTTTTTCTGTTCCTGACACGTTACACTCTACAGTTTGTTTTTGTTTTAGCATGGTAGGTGTTGTGCTGTCTTACACCATGGCAGCATGTTTTATTGGTGAGTAGATACTGAAAGAAAGAAATAATCTAAGGATATAGGTAGATGTCCTCTTTTAAAAGCAGCTGTGCTGATGCAGGAGTTTAGTATCCTTAGCCTGCTCTTTGTCATTTCTCTTAAATAACCACCCACAGAGTATTTTGTGTGGATGCATTCTAGTTTGTCCCAGGCAAAATTTGCTAGGTGAGTTGATGCCAAAAATAGAAACTCCTTAAGTTAATGTAGCTGATTTAATTTTCAGTGATTTGGTGTAACTTCACACAAACTGCTCCATTGGTGGTGACATCTGGTGCAGACGTGATGAGCATCCATAGACATGGATGTATTTTACCAGCCCAGCTAAAGCCTGAAGAAAAGAGTAAAAGTATATCTGAAATATCTGATAGCAAGAAATATCAGTTACTAATCAATATCAATTGTCAGTGAAGGACCTGTAACAAAATCTGGATGCCTAGATATGAAATCATGAATGTAGAGACAAGCAGGAAGTCACAAATGACTCATTAATCAGAAAGCAAATAATGACAAACTTGTGGCTTGTTAATTCCTAGATTTTGAGCAATCTGTGAATTTGACTCAGAGTTGTGTGTATACTACTTAACTTGTCTTTGCTGCAGTGCATGTGAGAATGTTGTGGCTTATTAAAAAGGATAGAAAATAAATATTTTTTTCCCCAGCTATCCTCAGTAAGGGGCCTCTGCCTTGTAGACCTTTGTATGCTAGAACAGATTGAGATAGCCATGGGTTAGATGCAATGGTTAGGGACTATGTGACTGTCTTTCTTCTCATTTTGTAAAGTCTAAAGGGAGCAACATAGACGATCCAATTACCTGCTTTCACCATGGCTACACTAGTAACCTAGTACACTAGGCAGTCTCCAACAAGCTGTTATTCATGCTTGCTTCCTTGCTAGCATATTCTCTGACAGTTTTGTGCTCTCCTGATGTGCCTCCATCAGATAACAGGAACCAGAGACTGTGCCCAGGAAGCTGTAGATGAGGCTGCTTGTTTTAGGAAATCAGTCTCTGTGGATGTGGGATTGGCTGTCCCACATGTCCTCCCAGAGAACAGGCCCTAGTGTGTCTTGTGCTGCTCCAGCTTTAGGACCCAGCACACTCAAAAGCATTAGTAGACCTTTTTCTCCAAGCTGCGTCTGTTGGTGCTGGATGTGAAACACACTGTATTGTCTGCCTTGCTGTATGGAAGTGGAGATGTCTCATCAGTTGGTGCCTGGGCTGAGGTGTGCTGTAGTCATTCTGTCCTCTGTTGAGTAGCTAGTGTGTTAATGTAAGGGAGAATTAGGATTCGGGCTATTTTTAAAAATAGTACTAATGCATTAGATGAAAATAACACTGTTTTGTAACCAGTTCATTAAAGCAATGCTTTAGGATACTGTTTTGTACATAACAGCAATAACTCTGTGGATAATACATGTATGGAAACAGTTCAGTGACAACTTTTTTTACCAAAGTACACTTTAGTCCTAAATAGATGTGTTTGTCATAGTTGACTGTTTATAGCCTCTGGTAAAACACATTCAAAATACATCTCAGACCTAACGGGACCATGTTGATGTTCTCTGATGTAAGTCTAGTGGAAAACAAGCAAGATTTAGCCTGTTGGCTTTGGTTTAAAAGCCAGTAGCTGCATGTAGAAAAACAAACTGATTAATAAATCTAAGACTTTGCTTACTGAATGTTACTGGAAATTGTGCAATTGTTTTAAATCCTATCTTATTTAAGCTGTTGCAGAAGATCTACATTCAGTTTTCTCATGTTTCACAGAGTCCCTTGACAAGTCACTCTTGAACTTTGAGGCATTTAAGCCATTTAAAAGGAACATTAATCTTAGAGGATGAGTATTCAGTCCTTTCTTAAATTTGGACTCTCTAATACTTTATTCAATTGGTCAGTCAAAAATATTGGCAATATAACATCACAATTTCAGCCTTTATGCTGAATCCTGAGTCTCATCTAGGAACAGAAGAATTAGAAAATACAATATCAAGGTGTATACTTGGCTTTTATTGCTGAAACCAGTTGATAATGAAAATCCGTATTCTTAAGCCAGGTAGAATTCTGAGATGTGGAAGAACTTGAACATATAGTTTCTTTCTAATGGAAAAATCATTTTTTCTCTCCACTGTTGTGGGATGAAAATGAATCTGTCATACTTACCTGCAGATGCACATTGAAACCGGTGAAAGGGGAATGATCTTGCAGTCAATTAGAACAACTACATGGGGAATCACTTTACAGCACTTGCTAGGCCAATCTGACAGCTTTAGCAGCACTCATTTTTAATGAGCACTTACATCTACCATTGCTATAAAAAAATATGAGTCATAATGGGACCTTTGCATTGTATTAGCTGCAACTTGATCAAACATTGATGGATCAAACAAAGTGCAACTAATTGGGAGTACTAGAAGGCTGTTAATATTATTTTTAGTATTTCCTTATTTTTCCATGCAGTTTCCAAACAAGGGGTAAATAAAAGGAACATCCCAAGGACCTTTGCATCCTTGAGCTGCAGGTTCATCCCTTGCTAGCCGATACAAAGAGGAGAAAACTGAAATAAACTACATGACAAACCATGTAGGGAGGGACAGTTTCACAATAAATTGTGTGTTTATATCTGCCATGCCACTTTGAACAAATCTGTGAGGTTTGGTGCCTTCACAGAAGTGTGCCAGTGGCCAGAAGGTAGGGAGAGAAACCTGAGAACAGCTGCACTAAAGAATTTTTCTCTATCCTACAGAAACTAAATTTGATGTCAAAAGACATCTAATGCACAGAAGCAGAAAGGAGTAGCTGTGGTGTTCCAAGATTTTGGCTGTCTTGCTGTGTTTGCTACACCGTCTGGTTGCTGTAGCAGTTATGCTTACTGATAAGCAGGGGCAGTATGGCCCTGAACTGACTTTGCTGCTGTTACTGAGGCATTTGCCTTAGAAAGCAGCACAAAGAGAGAGTTTCCAGTCACCACAGAGGCTGCCATGGCACAATAGACTTTTTAATGAGTCCTGATTTCTGTGAATCATTAGACATCCTAGAAGAGGACAATGTGGCCCAAGTAGCGCACTTTCAAGCTGCTGTGACCAGGCAGCTTTTGTACGTGCTGTTATGCAGAGTAGAAATGCAGGTTCACGGATAATTTAAAAGGCTCTCCTAAAAACCTGCAATTCTGGCAGGAGGTTATCACAGCTGTTTCCCATCCCATCTCTTTGCAGATAATGTGTCATAAACTGGAACATTCTGTTTTCTCCTGGGGTGTTGCATTGGCATAACAGAAGAGCTTGTCAGGGAAGAGCATTTCTCAGGTACAGTGCATTGAAGTTCCTCAGGTGCTGGCTGTCTCTGTTTCATAAATGAATTGCACGTGTTTTGTCAATGTGACCTTGGAGATAGCAAGGCGAGCAGTCTTCCTCCAGGGTGAAATATGTATCTACCACAGCTGGAAGAAGAAAGGGTGGAATTGCTGGGTATTTATGAATGTTGCATCTGGTGCCTCACGTCCAAAGGCTGACAGATTAATGGTTTTTGTCAGTGACTGTTTACTCTCTCTGTATCATCCCAAGCAAGGCATGCATGTACATGGACATGCGTTTAGCAACACAAGGAGAAAATGATGGAAAATACCAGAGATGCACAAGATCTGCTGTTTGTCTCCAATATGATTGACTTCATATGCATAGATGCCAGCTTTTCCACACAGTCACCTAATACTTTAATTTCACTTTGAGTGAGTAACCCTCATTGTAGTCATTGTAAGCAGACAGGCCAGAAATCTAGGGAGTATAAAGGTAAGATCTACGTTTGGTTTTTTTTTCACTAGCTTCCTTCATCTTTTTCTTTTTTCCAACACATATCATAATTTTCCCTTTTAACAAGAAAGTGCCTGTGACATTTACATCTGGCCAAGTTTGTGCTGTACTGGGATTATCGGATGTTATTCCCATAATCTTCTTTGAGAGTCTTGGTTTCAGCAATTTAACTTCCACCTATAAATTGTTGGTTGCACATCTCCACAGATACCAGTTTCAGTCAGTTGGTTCAAATGGCCAATTTCAATGCGCTTTCTATGCAACTGGAGAATAGGGGGCTACTGGCAAAGACTCACATTCACCTCCCAGAGTGACAAATTTAACAAATTCTGCTAGCCCCAGTCTAGGATTGGGTTTCTCATCACATGCATAGGTACAATATCCCTTTTCAGCCAGCTGGTGTTCCCAGAGACTAGAAAATCTTGCCCTAGCAGCTAGATCTTGAGTTTGGGCTGCCATTTGTCTGTTGCTAGGTTAAGGCATCATTTCTAAGCCAAAAGAACGCTCAGCTTTATCTGTAATTTAACTTGAGTTGGTTTTAATTCTAATGGAGATGTGAGGAAGTTATACACACACACACACATATATATATAAAGACTTTTAGCTATATCTTTTCATTTAAAACAAATAAGCGTGTGGTATTTTAGGATGTTTTTTCTTTAGAACAGGAAATCAGGTTGATGATAACTTTTATGTGGGGCTCTTGGGAATGTGCATGTAGGATAAATGCTAATTGTTTAAGAGTAACAAGTTAAAAATTACTTTCCTTCAAGAGTTAAATCTCTAGTTTTCATTTGCATTGAGACCCTAAAAATCCTAAGTAGTGTAACTTGAGTGCTAATGTGGAAAAAAAATCAGGTTGATCCTAGTGGGTGGCAAGAGTGAAAACTAGCACAGAGTTTTTTGGTGGGAGAAATCAGGGTCAGTGGGTCGTGATCGGCAGGTATGGGGAGGAGACACTCTAACCTGCTATATGGCCAGCAGCCAGCTGTTTAGCTTGCAGTCTTCCTTTTTGTAGATGAGTTACTGCAGAAATGCTGTTTGTGTGAATTGGAATAGGATGCCGGAATATGTGCAGATCTAAGTACAAAACTACAGTAATTGTGTGTGTGCATATTAGTAACTAGCACTCAGGTTCACAGATTTAAAGCACTGTGTTAAAGAACTTGTGCTTGATGGACATTTTTCTGCCTTGAGGACCTGCCACGTGCCCACCATTACTCTTTCAATGATTCACTGTTTTTTGGTGGAGGCACATTTAGATGAAGCCTTCTGAGCTTCCAAAGGCCCACTTCCTTCTGAATCAGAACACTTTTTCCCCATGCCTCCTACATTACTGTTGCATTTCTGGTCTCTGCAGTGTTCCATGGATCTGCTTGCAATCAAACCAAGTCTAACTCATGACCACCACTTTGGAGCAGAACTAGATAAGGCCATGGGGGCTGTGCTCCCTGGCTTTTTGCTCTTATTTTTCTGATGGACTTTGTGAAGAGCTAGTGGGGAACACACTACTCTCCTGAGTTTTCAGCATAGTTCTGTACTGCAGCCCTTCTGTATTCAGAGACATGATGGAGATGGCTTCCTTTTGCCTAGAGAGACCTAAGTAATGAAAAAAAATAAAGTCCTGGTGGTTTTGTTTATCCCTATACAATTATGACTTTCCCTTTCATGGAAAAAGGCTGCTGTAATGGCATTTTTCTTTGCAGATGGAATTGGAAATACAGAAATAAATTGTGGAGAACCAGGATGTCTCCTGTCAGAATAAATATTTAATGAGAACAAGGGTTGTGCTCATTCAGAGTCACAAGAACTGATACTGAAGTACTATATGAATGTTAGTTTTAATTTATAAAATATGTGCTTGGATTTAAAAATGCAGAGTGAACAGCCTCAGGGGCAAGTGTGTATTAAGTTTGTGACAGCTCTCTCTGGGGGTGATGATAATGTAAAAGTTTAGATTATTTTTTTTTTTCCAAGCTGTTCAGTAAGGAAGCAGAACAGTATTTCTTCCACAATGCGATTCTTGGAGGTGTGAACCACCAAGACTGTTGTACCCAGACTGTATTCACTCTAAACATCCTCTAAAGTACATCAGCTTTTTTTAACTTTTCCTAGCTCATATTAAAAGATATCTGATGATACACCAGTTTTCTTTCAGTTAGAACAAAATACACAGTTTGTACAAAACGTGTCTGTTAGCGTGTATAGTCATGCTAGTTAACATCAATTAATAAGTGTCTGTTATAAGCTACTTGCATTTTACAAGTTATTTTCAAGTCAAAATGGGAACGAAAGGCATCATCTTAGAGTTTGCAGCTCATCTTTCTGGCACGTGGCATGCTGAGGCAGGCTTTGTAAAGAGATGCGGAACAACTACTTGTTCCTTTAGGATGAGGGAGAGGGGCAATAAATCCATCTTATTGCTCACGGCTCTTAACAACTCTTCAACAACTGGCCTGTGTATCACAGTATCCAGGATGTCCCATGCCCACATGACATGCCATCTAAACAGTGGGGTCTCTTCCCTGCTAGATCACTTTATCTCCTTATTCTGTTACACCATCTCACCCAAAGCCCGTGCCTTTCTCTTCGTAGGCCTCTGTCAAATATCTCCGAACCTTTGTTTGTCTATTTTGAGGGTTTCTTAGCTGCCTGAAGGTAAAGTTGTTTGAAGTTATTTTCCTGTTCAAACTTCTGTTTGGAATATCTATTAATTTTCCAAAGCACAGACATTAAGGCTGTATCTAATGGTTGCTTTGTAAATGTCCTCGAACTGGAGAGAGATGTAATTGGGGCCTCTAAAGCTCATGACTAACTCACTATGCATTGACGTATTCAGTGGTTTATCCAGTCTATAACGTGGAGGTATAAATAGACTCTAAAATCATTGCATAACTGCAGAATTGCCAACAATTTAGAATAGGGAACACTGCCAATCCCTCAGTATGGCCACTAATGTATTTTGTGAACTTCGATAATCCGTCTGCATCTTTTCTTCTTCCATTTCTAAAATGGAAATAGTATTTTGCTTAGCTAACATTCACAAGGGAAAAAACTTTTTAAAATGCTCTCCACTTCACAGGTTAAAATGATTTGGAATCAGAAACATATTTAAATTATTACTGAAGAAAAATATCTGGCCTTTTATGTGAGCAGAGACCTTCATGTGCTTAAAATAAAATTAAGGAAGCGGGTTACTATGTTGAAACTGTAGTTACAGACTTAGTTCACAGCAGACTGTTAAGGACAAAAGGTATTATTTCTATGTCTAGATCTCCCTTCATATGCTTCTGTTTAGATAAGAACTGTAATACAATCTGTTCTCTTTCATTGTTTGGTTTGTGCAGGCACAGGCTTGCTACAGGAAGTGGTATATCTAGTGAGTCAGGGAGCTGATCCAGACGAGATTGGACTAATGAATATAGATGAACAACTTCCAGTCCTAGAGTACCCTCAGCCTGGTCTGGACATCATCAAGGTACAATTAATTGCAAAGAAAATCTTTCAGCATTTGAATACCTTTTTCCTAAGTTCCATTTTTATCACTTGATCATGTGTCTTTTTCATCACTGGACTTGTTCAATTTTTTCAGAATGATTCAAAGTATTATTAGGTCATTTTAAAATTGCTTTTATTAAGATTTAGATGTTTCTCCATGTCCTGAATACCTTGACAGTGGATGTTCTGAATAGAAGTTCAACAGAGCTGCCTAAGAGAGGCCAGTTTGCTTTTATTCCTTTCCTGAGTTTGTGAAAGAGGAACTACAAGTACAGATGGATCAGAACCCACTGTTCTGAATTGAAACGTCTAAATCCTTAGAAACCCAGGATCTGTGGATTTACAGATTCTCTAGGTGTAGTTGGAGAGGTTTGGAATATTCTGTATGAAATTACTTCCACACTATTAAAAATCACTCAGAGACTAGTAGCATGGCATATAAATGTGATCTTACTATGGATGTAACTTCTAATATAGGCAAATTGAGCTAGCTAAGGCTGGCATGGACAGGCTTAAACTGCTTCTGGTCAACAACAACTGCAGCATCAACCTACTTGAGGCAGAGAGTGTTTAGGAGTCAGAGGTTGCTTTTCTTTCATCTGTGTGACACCTAGTCCAGTGAGACTAGTGCTACCTTGATGCAAATAAGTGGTGGCAATAGTGAAAGGTTTGAGATGAGGCATGGTGCCATATACTATGTGCTAGCAACTTGATCTAATGTAGATTTATTCATTTTTTAACTACTGAAAGATGATTTGTGTCATAAGATGATTTTGTCTCATTGTAGAAAAATACTCTTGTTTCAAAGATGTTAACACATTCAGAGAAACTTTTTAATTGCCTGGGCCTAATTCTGAGGATAAAAGAAATTGCAAGTGTAAAATTTTGAAGTAAAGAAGCAAGGGGTTCTCAGAGCTTCTAATGTTTTTTTCAAGGAATTTTAGTGGAAATATTACTGGAAACAAAGTTAGTAAGAGTCTATTACACTCTTTCCTGAGAAGGCCCTACAAGTGAAAGTACTTTGAAAACAAAAGGGGGAAAAAAACTCAACAAAAACCCTAAATACATTGTCCAGACTTTTTGTATTTAAAGAGCATATGTAACTCCCTGACTTAATTAATTAAAGAAGTGAATCTGTGAGTGTGACTCAGTGTAGTAAAGGGCTTCAAGGATGGCAGTTCAGGACAGCTCAGGATGTGCCAAAAACTAACACACAGTAAGAAGTGTTTTTGCTTTATTTTAGGAACTGACATCTCCTCGCCTTATAAAAAGCCACCTGCCATATCGGTTTTTGCCTTCAGATCTCCATAATGGCAATTCAAAGGTAAAAATGAAATTAAATCATGTTTGTTTAACTATACTGGCAGCAGTTGTTTAAGTGTTTTGGGGAACGGAGTGGGAAAAAGCTTTCAGTAAGATGATGTTTTCTTTCCCATCACTGTCGTAGGTAATATACATGGCTCGCAACCCCAAAGACCTGGTGGTGTCTTATTACCAGTTTCATCGATCCCTAAGGACCATGAGCTACAGAGGAACATTTCAGGAGTTCTGCAGGAGGTTTATGAATGACAAGTGTAAGGAGCTGTTCTGTCTGCACATGTTGTTACACATTTATTTTCATGTGTTCATTCCTTCTGCAAGTACAGAAATGACCTAGATAAAGGTGCATTTGTTTATGCTTATATAGCAAGGAAGTTGCTACAGATAGTGCTGCGTGGACTTAGATTTACCAGTGCAAACTGTGGCCATGCCTTGTAAATATTTGCCTTACAATATTTGACCCCATATGCTCAACAGTGTTTTACTTAGCTCAGGCAAAACTCTGGTGTACTCATCTAAAATTCAGTTTGCAAGGTTCAAGGTACCAGGTACCTTGTGGGAAGTGGTGAATACTTGCAGCATTGTTTGATTTTAGTTGTACCTCTCTGTTAGATACTTCTCAGGAGTCTTTCTGTTCTTCAAGTTTGGGGGTTTAATTTTTTTTCCCCAGTGGTTTCTTTAGTATTTTTACTTCATCCAAAACCTTAAAGTCTGTCCCTTGCAACTTATAACTTAATATATAAAACTCTGTAGTTTGCGTGAGATTGATCTGGAGTACATCAATAAGTTGAAACAAGCCCCTATAAGAAGGTGGTTGCAAGCTGCTACTGTCTGAAAAATACACCTCTATAATAAGAATACAACCACCTTGCTTTACAACAACTCATCTGCTGCTCACCCAGTAACTCCTTTAAGTGAGGGCTGTTTCATGATACACCCACCCACTGTGTTCCCACTCAGACTTCACTGGGGGGACAAGCCCTGTGTTCTCACATAACTGGCTACCACTGGGCTTTTTGCCAGTGGATTGTCACACTTTCTAGCTAGGAAGAGAAACATTTTTTGCTGCCATTTCTCTACAAAATGGTCTCTATGATACCTTAATGTGACACTAAGAATTCAGCAGGTACCTTGTGCTCTGAGAGCAGGATCTCCTCTATGTCCGCTGCAGCAAACTTTCCTTCAACCTGGAAGTTGGAGGAGTTGATGCTAAAGGAGCTGTATAATACTAAAGGGAAGAAAAAAGTAAAAGCCAACCAGGGGAGGTTATTTGACAGACCTTAAAAACCTTTGCTACTTTCCTACTCTGGAAAGTTTGTGCAGGGAAGGGTAAATATTGTCTTTCTATTCCATCTCACCTTCAGCTTTTTCTTTTGCGTTCCCTGAGAATAGGATGTTTGTCTGTAGCCCAAGACCAATACTTTCCAAACTGGAGACATATGAAAGACACATCAGAAGGTCTCCTAAGAAGAAAGGTTCTGTACTCTTTTTCATTGGAGCATCCCAAGAGTTATTTATATCTTCATCTTGTATCAGCCAGATGATTTATCACAATCTCCCAGAGTCAATAAAAAAATCACAGCATGTTCTATGTCCATAATTGTGCAAATGGGAGTGTTTTGTAAGACGGTAAATTTAGCCCTTAGCTAAATGTTTGCATCTCATGGAAGCAATGTAGCAGCTAAAAATCTTCGTAAGTACTTCAAAGTACTGCTAGAGGGAAAAGCACTGAGCCCAAATGGCACAATCCCACTCTTTTAACCCTCCTTATACCTGACCATCTTGAAACAAATTCATTGCACGTTAACTATTTTGTTTGAAAGTGTACAGTTGTATAAGGAGTAGTCTTGAATGTGATAATTCTTTGCCATTGTCCTCTAACGCTAAAGGGAGTTTCTTACATAAAGCATAGGGAACCTCTGCTAACATAATCTTAATGG
Organism: Urocolius indicus; assembly: GCA_013401255.1. NCBI lineage: Eukaryota > Metazoa > Chordata > Aves > Coliiformes > Coliidae > Urocolius > Urocolius indicus. The sequence continues at coordinate 51,729 of WBNH01007621.1, forward strand.
ATTCTTGCTCTGTACCATTAAGAGCAGCAAGGATCACTTTTTGCTTGACTGATGTGTTAGCTTCACTTGTGAATTTCTTTAGAGGCTTATGAAATGAGAAGAACAAATACCTTTATAAAAATTGAAGATGAGTTAGCTGATTTATTTTCCTATGAAACTGACCCACTTGTCCATTGGAAATATTCCACTTACCAAAATTACACAACTAATTTTCAAACATAAAAGGTGGCTTCAAAAGTAAAAAGGTTAGTATTTTTGTATAGCTGCTTTGCTCAAAAGGTAAAAGCAATCAAAAAAATGTTGGGAAAGAATGTGGAAAGTTGCTCACCATATTTGCTTAACTCCTGCCTTGATTGTCTGAAATTCTTTGGGGGAATTTATCACTGGTAACAAAGAAATATGCAAAATACATTTTTCTTTGGACTGTCTTTCTGGTAATACTGACAGCGAAAGACATTCCCTAGATAATAAATAGCAGTGTCTGAACCTCTGCTAGACACACAAAAATTGACTGAATCAGTACAAACGTGGACTTCTCTGATAAAGAAGTGAAAAACAAAGGAGGAAAGTGTAGTGGGGAGAAAGGATTAAGGCTTCCAGTAGCCACTGCCTCAGCAGTGCTGGGAGCACAGGCCCTCGCAGCGTAGCACCTACACTTCTCTTCAAGCCCCAGCTCCCACACAGCAGATACGGAGAACTGAAGCTGCTGGTGACATGCAGAAAGTAGAAGACATAAGCTTTTCATTGCTGGCAACCCTACATGCTGGGCCTGCTCACAACTTGTGATTATATGGGAAGCACCCCATCACATCGCTCTTAAGCTTTCAAGAGCATCTCAGCACCTCATGGGCTTCTGGTTATAGTCTGGATTTATTGTGTAATTGAGATAACTGATAGCAGTGTAACTGAATCTGTGTTCTGGCAGATCTACAGAAGTTGTGTGGAAGTGTTCAGAAAATAACAGTGGAACACAATAGATCTTAGATTTTAGAAGGAGGGCAAAAGGTGTAATGATAAATAGAATATTCTTTTAGTACATCCTACATTTTTGGGAACGTCCAAGAACCATTTTTATTGGTCTGTTTCCTCTATGCTTCCTTTATTAAGAAAGGACAATGGTTGTTAGTAATCTGTTGTCTGTTACAGAGGTTGCTTTGTGGGGCTATCTGTGTTGTTTTTATTTTGACTCAATTTGTTTTCAGTAGTCAGGGGTTATTAATACTGAGGTCCATCATGACATATGGTGGCATTTTCAGTTGAAAGTTCTAACTGTATGGTAAGTTAGTTCTTTTGAATATCCCAAACTGATAGAAAAGCTCTTTTTTTAATTAAGTTCCTTGCTGTGCATGGCAACAGATCAAAACCAGACATTGTTATCCAGGGACTATGAATCACTGCAGTTGGGTTTTTTTTTTGCTTTTTGAAAAGGACTTAATAATAGTGTTCATTTTCCTCATGATAATCATAATATCTTTGTAGTAGGATATGGTTCGTGGTTTGAACACGTGCAAGAGTTTTGGGAACATCACATGGATGCCAATGTACTTTTCCTCAAGTATGAAGATATGCATAAGGTAGGTTAGATGTAGCAAAAAGGTGTTTTAATTACATTTAGTGTGATAGTGTTTAAAATACATAAAATACAAAATTTGCTTCTTACACCTATATTTGGGCTTCCTAATGCCTGATACCATTTTTGGAAGCACTGGCATTCCATAGCTTCTGAGGACTTTCAGCACTTTCATAACCTAGAAATTTACTCGTGAACTTGCCTGCATCCATAGGCAGTAAGCTAGTTACAGACAAGGCAGAGATCTGTAGCTGTTCAGTGCTTGCTACACTCAGCTCTAGGCACTCATTTAAAAGAAATGTCTTGCTGTAATCAACAAGAGAAAAATGTATATATCATCAGTATTTTGCCCTATGTATTTGGCCTTTATTCGGATTGCTTGCAATACATTTAAAATATATTTGAAGTATTTAAATGCATTGAAAACACTCTGAAATAAATATTTTTTTAAATACTCTCTTACAGGACCTAGCAACAATGGTTGAGCAACTGGTGAGGTTCTTGGGAGTTTCTTACGACAAAGCACAGTTGGAATCCATGGTGGAACACTGCCATCAGCTCATTGATCAGTGCTGTAATGCAGAAGCACTTCCCGTTGGCAGGGGTATGTTTAGAAACCACAGTAAAACTCTTACTGTGGAAGTTAAAAGAAGCAACTGACAACTTAGTAACCCTCCAGGATCGCAAAATATTGCTGTGTAAATGATAGGAGGTAACTGACTGTTGGAGCAATTTAAGGGTTTGTTTTGGAATAAAATTAGGTAGAAGTGACTGAAAAGGATGGAAACATCCAAGATCAACAGTGTGTCTTCAGACACCATGGAAACCACTCTCTCTTAGAGAGTCTGTAGCTTACTTCAGCAGATAGAGCTGGTCATGGTAAGACTGCACTGCTCTTTCTGACCTTTGGCATGTCAAACCCCACACAATTTCATATAGTTTACCCTGGCCTGAGCCCTCATTTTGAGGTATATCAGATTTTCTACAATAGCAGATAATTCTAATTTGAAGGCATAAAATGCAAGGAAAAATGTAGCTTTCCTTATGAACTTTTTCTTTTCATTGCCTACCTCTGCTGTTTAAAGTGTGTTAGCTTCTAGATATTTTTTCTAGTAAGGTCTATTCTCTGGGAACCTGAATGCACTTTGGTCTGTTGGTACATCTGTCCTTTGGTAGTCAGGAAATCAAGTCCTTTCTCAGTCTCTTTTTGATAAGCATAGAAAAGTGAATTCCATAAGCCTCTCTCCAATTATTTCCCAGAGGCTACATTGTAGCACTTAATGGCTCTTTTTAAAAATGAGGGAGTAAGATCAAGATGGACAATTCCTATGGCAGCCTCACAAATGTCTTACCCAGACATAAAATCACTTTATCCACAATTTTAGTCTAAATTGGAACTTTCTTCCTCTCCGTTGTTTGCCTGTCCATAGCCGTGTTGTCACTTTTTGATATAGTATCATACACAAAGCGTGTGTTTCTCATGATCACAAAACCTTTTCAGAGGAATTAATATACAGGTTATTGTGCTTTACTCAGTGATCATAACCTGAATAATTTGTTGTTAGGTTTCTAGTAGAATCCCCTTCTATACTAGCCAAGCTTCATATGATTTACACATAATACCAGCTGTTATTTTCAAATTTCTGTTAACAAATCAAATATAGTCAGTCCTTCTTGACCACTAATTCTGAATTAGCCAGTTCTTCATTCCTTTATCATGCATTTTGTTGACATTGTACAGGCCCAGTAAAAACCACTCAAATCGCATACCTTAAAAAATCTGTTGCATCTTTGCATTCACCTTTAATCAGTCAAACTGTAATCTTACCTACACTGTCAGATCTGTTTGAGAGCAAGCTGGCTTTCCCATGAAAACAGGTTTTGTTGGTTTTCCATACTACTTTTGTGCCTTTCTTGGCAGAGCTGTCTGCCAGTTTTCCATGACTCTGCTCAGAGTATCATCAGAGTAATTGACCCAGGATAACTTGTCCTGTTTGTATGTTGGCACAAATGTTTCAGATTGTCATACTTGGAAACACTCCTCCTTGCTTTTATCTGTGGCTTTGCACACCTTGTATGAAAAGGTTCTTGGTAGGTTCTGTAGGGGCTCTCCAGTATTACAGTAGGACCTGGAATTCAGATTCCTATGGACAGTTCTCTAGCATGCCTGTAATAGGGCACCTCTTTTTGCTCCAGTTAAGTTATGATAACCATGACTTCTTGAAATGAATATCTCAAGATTGCTGGCTTGAGGTAAAATTCCAGTGAAGCCAAAGGAGTTTGTGGTTCCTCTGGAAGACCTAATATATGCTCTATAATTTCTGGTAGAGTCTCCATTGAATTATGTGTTTTCCTGCTCTTAGTTGTCTTGCTTTCAACTCCCATCCTACCTTTCCCTTACTACTTCAGTCTGAAAATTCATCACGTAACATAACTTGTATATTGCGTGAAAACACCACTTGATCTCATTCGCAATAGGATTTTACAGCATGTTGCCTAACTGATTATCAACCCCCCTCTCTGCTTTGAAGACAAGGTCACAAAATAATGAGTCTGGTAAGACATCCTGAGTGCCTTGGATAGTGTTCTGTGTCAGTGAAAGATTTTACAGAGCTGTGTTCTCCTCTGACTTGTGTGTAACACACAAACCTAGGTTTGTTCCTAACCTCTATGATCTGGAGATCTGTGGAGCAGCAGCACTGCTGTATGGTGTGCGCAGCCCAAGTTCCCCCTCCTTGTCCAGTAAAAGCCAGGAAGGTGGTCGTGAAATAAAGATGATGTTGTAATACAAGATAAAAGAGAATGTAATTGAGACCTTCCACAGGCATAAAGGTCAACTACTGTCTCTGCTGGCCAGGTCGTCCTCATCCAGATAAACAGAGCGATGCCCAGTTTTGCTTCGTGCAGCATTCTGTATGTGGTGTTAGTGTTCATTGTTCTGTTGTGAAGCCTCAAGCCCCCAGTCAAGGGGCAGAGCCTCTTATTTATGCTATCTACAAATCTTTCAAAAAGAAGCTTCCATTTTGTAATAGAGAAGGAAGGGAGCTACAGCAGCTAATGTAATATTTTGTCATTTGTTCACTGTGTGCTTTTTATTAAAAAATCTTTATTTTTAATTCCTTTTGTTCTCTGTCTCTGGCTTTTACAGTGTTTTGTTACTTTAGAATGTGGCTTCATTAACAGTGCTTTGTTCCTTCTCTGTTCGTTTCTGTGACAAAGAATGGTGACAATAATGTGACAGCTTATTGTAATTTGTCTCAAATATTTTTAATTTGTCATTAGTTACATTTGCTTTTATTTTGCTTTATTTTAGTTCTTCATTTTTTTTTCTTTTAGCACATTGATCTTTGCTCTGAAGATAACCCTGAGCTGCTGTGAAAGCAGAACAATGGTTAGATATGTTACTTATATTTGACTCTTATCACATCATAATTTACACAGTTGCATGATTCAAATCATAAACCAGGTGGGTGACTTTTTGACAAGCTATCAATTCATGTGGTAGGAAAAAAAGATGTTGCAAATAATCCACTGTGTATGTCCTTTATAAAACTTGTCATTTGTCCATACTTCTTGTTAGGGAGATTCAGAAATAAAAGGCTTATCTTTCCCAAAGCCAAGGACAAAAATGGTTTATTATTGTTATTGAAAGGGAAATACAGGCTTTTGTGTTTCATGCTGTACTTTATGCGATTATGTTTGCCAGAGCAAAATTTAAATCAGTATGAGTTGTTTATGGTTGCAAGTGTTTTCTAAATGTTGGGGTTTTTTTAATACAGGAGAAATTTGGTAAAAACAATAAATGATGCTTTTTCAGTCAGTTTCAGGTTCTTTTGATCTCTCGATCTTGAAAACAAACTAGAATGCTATCATACTGACAGGAGTTGTAGGAAAATCCTGATCTCATAAAATGGCCCTTGTCATACATACTACACCATCGTGTTAATATGTAATTTGTAGATGTTTCAGACAGTTTTGTCTTGGACTCAATCATAGAGTTGCTGCATGAAAGCGTAATGGTAATTAAATTAAATGGGTATTCTTCTTATGCATCAAATGCATAATTAAGCTCCCTGCATGTAGTTTTGTTCTTGCTGTTATGATTAAACTCTCTGGTAGCACAGTCCCAATTCTCCTTTCATTTATTCCAGTTGAACAAGCCTGGATTTTGTCTTTATTTATAGCCAACATAAATGAGACGAGAATTGAGCCTTTCAGTCTGGTTACTCCATGGGGCTTATTCATCAGCGAGTAAACCTGGCTGACTTTGAATTCAATAAATTTTGGACTGCAGTGAAACAGTGGTTAAGGGGGCCACAGCATTTTACTGGTGGGTTCAGCAGTGTCATCAGGTTAGGTTACTAGTTGGGTTCAGTAGAGCAGATGGATACTTCATACAAGGAAATAATGTTCAGTGTCCATAGTGCATCCACCAAAAGCTTCCTATTCCTTGTGAATAAAATTAGAAATTAAATGGCACAAACTGGGTGCATGGCACTCACTGTCTTTTTAGATATAATCTACGTGCTCATATTTAACAAACAATTCTGTCTGTATTGGGAAACAAATTCATCTGTTGAATTTATCTTTAAACATAAGACAAAAGAAATTAATAATGATGATACCACATGTCAATAATCAGTTTGAGACTCAGCATTCCTCGTACCTTTTGGATAGTTCCCTAACCAGCGTATACTGAAGGCATAGTAATTTTCAAATGAGTTCTTGGTAGCTGTTGGAATTACTGAACAGCCATAGCTTGCACTGAAGCCAGAAATCCACTTTTTAAAATAAATACCCATATAAAAATATGTATTCATTTCCGATGGTGAGTAAAACATCACAAAAATCTGAATTCTTCTTTTGTAAAATACTCTGCTGGTGTAGGGCACTGATTACAAGGTTTTGCAAGGGTTTCTAACAAGGGAGCTGTGTCAGACAATGAAGAGCCTTAGGTCTCACTGAGCTTTCAATGAAAATTAAGACCAATTAACATCTCCCAGATGATACTTGGTGCCCTGCACAATTAAGACTGTAGATGTTTGGCGTCCTGTTGTGTCCGTGCTCTGACTTGTGTTCCCTCTCTGTGTTTCAGGACGAGTTGGGCTATGGAAAGACATCTTCACTGTTTCAATGAATGAGAAATTCGATTTAGTTTATAAACAGAAGATGGGAAAATGTGACCTCACATTTGATTTTTATTTATAAAAAATGCATGCCTATGATATCGAAATATAGCTAGAAGTGCTTTATGCATTCATTTATTACCTGCTGGACAAACTACTGTAGCTATTATGTGTATAACAAGATTTAAAGGAAGACAAACAATCGAAGTAAACCATATCAGATACAATTATCTTTGATCCTAAACAGCTGTTTATCTTCTAGTATTTTAACCCTTTGTCCACATGCAAGAACTTCTTAGACAATACTAGAAACATTCAGCTGTTATGGAATGTATTATATACGTATAAGGTATGTATCATATATGCAACTAGAATGTACACCTTCTCAGCCCCACATTATTTAATGGGTTTATAAAAGCTTTTCACAAGAACCTAAATAAATGTCCATAAACCAAATAAAAAAATTATTTCAGATGGAAACAAGTAACAGGCCAAAACTACATGCTAGAATGATCTCAGGGGTTATAATTGTCACATTTATTTTTATAGCAGGTATATCAAGTATAAATAAATCCCATTCCAAAATAGTAATGGATCAAAGTGTGGGGTTCACATTAGGTTCTGCATACCCTTATCAGTATCATGTGAGTAGGTTCTGTGCACTGGCATACTCTGTGAGACAGGCCTTGTTATGAAATACAGCTGTGATTGTCACTAATCCCCAAACCCACCCTTGCTTTGATAGATGACAGCACACAGCTGTCTTCCTGATGGATGAAGTTCAGCTCCATGCCGAAGGTCAGCAAACAGAAGCTTCTTAAAAGCCCCTAACTCTAATTCACTCCCTCAGAGTGAGACTTCAGGCAATCGATGGAACGTCTTTCTTGAGGAATCGGTGTCTGACCCATCACTTTCCTGTCTAATGTGAATTTGCCTATTAGATACAGTAAGAGAAGATGAGGTGCTGGATGTCCTCTAGCTCCACTAAAAGTTAAGGGCACTTATCACTGTGTATGGTTTGTGCTACTGGACTTCACCACACCTAAGTGGAAGATGAATATCCGTGCCAGCATCAGGAGGCAGAGGAAACGGCAGCACTGAAGTTTGGGAATGTGCCACCAGGTGGGAGTATTGCACAGTCATTCGGAGTACAGAATCAGTGATAACCATGGCTGGTCTGGTCTATAACCAGGATTCAAGTTTATTTCTGTATCTCTTTTTTTCTGTACAACAGGTAGAAAAACAGCTCAAAACAGGCTGCTGGCACGAGTAAACTCTCCAGAATTATTTTATTGTTCCATTAGGTAACGACATATATGCTTTTTAGGTTCTCAGCTGCAGGAGGCCCATTTTTGCTAGTCAGATGTTCAGGCTCACCAAAAGCTGTGTGAGGAAAGACTAGCACATTTTTAGTGTTTCAGTTCTGTTGGGAAACTGTCAGTTCATCAACTGGCAAGTGGTGTAGCATGATGTGGCTTGACAGCACTTTTCCTTGTATATTTGTGAGTGAAAATGCTTTCAGTGAAATTTTATTTCTATTTTTATATTTTTAGTACTGTATGAATATTAAGCACTACACATTATACTTCTGTGCGTGCTTGCTTGCTTATTGAATAAAAGATGTGTTCCATGCCTCGTGGTTTGCTCATTTCTTAGACCTCCTACTCAGGCCAGGTAGCCTTTGTACAAACCCCAGATCCTCTCTTCCCTACCCACACCTCCTAACTTACGACAGAAGATCTATTGAAAGATAGTGTCGGCTCAGACGGCTGTCTGACCCAGTGAGCTGCTTCTGCAAGAGTGTAACAGAGACCACAGGACTCTGACCATCTTTGTGTTTAAAAGCCTGCCATGGGGTTTTCTTCCCCTCATATTGAAATTGACAGCATCCCATGGCACTGGGGATTTCTTCACCTAAATACACGCTATATGAAAAAGAGACTTATTTGCTTAGAGACTGCCACCAGATAGTGTAACTTGGTGTTCCTTTGTTCTTGCATTATGACAGATGTGTATAAACAGTTGTTGTTCATTCCACACAAGAATGAAGAGTTTTATCTTGCACATCTTGGGCAACTCCATTCTGTCATAGAGCAGATCAAAACACACAAACTACAAGCTGCAAGAGACGGGAGTAGAATTCTTTCTTGCTGCAGAGGAAGACAAAATCTCCATGCAGTTCCTGCAGATGAGTCAGAAGAAAATTTCATTAGTACCAAAAACCTACTTAAATCACTTAATCCTGAGGATTTATTAGCAATACATCCTTACTGGCTACCTAAAAGGCTTCTTGCGTTTCTGAAGACAGCAGGGAATGCTGCTCCCCTTTTCAGACGTAGCCTGTCCCCTTTGCTACAGCACACAATCAGCCCCCAATGCCAAAGATGTTCTAAGGAGCCATTTTTAAGAGCCAGGTGTATACACATGGTTTTGCCAAACAGAACCTGTGCAGAGGGCCACCAGTTACCAGGCTGGAATAGGAACAGCTAGTTTGTTCAAAAAACCCATTTCCTTATTGTAGAGCGTAATAGCCTCTGTGACAATCTATTGTATACCTACTATTACACTGGTGTTCCTTGTTTCAGACAACAAAGTTGTTGTCTGCTAGGAATCAGCTTTCTAAGACCATATGTCCTCAGCAAGAGCTATGGTTCCCTACTCCTTGACCCTCTTGCTTTCTGTGCTATCAGGCGAAATTCACCCAAGTCAAAAGTCTGGTCAAAGCCCATTCCCACATCAGCCATGCCGATACTGTACTTTTGGATCTCTAATCCTTGAAAGTATTTAAGTCTTTCAATTAAAATCTGTAGGCAGTAAGGTCCTTCCTATTTTGACAACTTTTAACTTTGAGGACTTGGCCAAATGTCACTATGACTCTGTCTACAAACACAGACACCCCTTGGCCAAGTGCCTCCAGTTGTCTCTGTAGAGAATGCCTCTTTGGTACAAAAGCACTGCAGATGAACAAAAATACCAGCAAGCCAAGAGAGATATTTATTTTATGCCCTCAGCATTCAAATTTGGCAGGCATCTTCTGCCGAGCTAACTGCCACAAAGTTAGCACGCTAGCAAGATTTATCACAGTCATGCAGCTGGTAGCCCGTTTAGTGATACAAATCTGGAAGACATGGGGAGGATTTGGATGGTTTCACTGACGTCGTATTTCAGATCACCGACAGGCACTCCCCTCATTGTTTGTTCAAGCCAGCTGTTGCTGGGCATATACCTTCCTGGAAATACCAAATGTAACACTTAACTGGATCACTTTAGCAGGTGCACATTGAGCAGTACTCAAAAGCCCCAGGGCTCTGCTGAACACCAGTGTGGCTCCTGGCTCTACACTTGTGCAAGCTTCAGTTGGTGAGGTGTCTCAAAAGCCAGCAGCATTAATGCCTTGCCTCAGTAGGAGCCCTCCAAAGTGTTCACAAGAAGGAACTGAGGGAAAACTGCTCAAGATTTTTTTTTTCATGTTTTTGTACACAGAAGGTTTAAGCGTTCATCACAGTGAAGTTGGAGGCAGCAAAGAATAACAAAGCCAATGAGTAACCATTAAAGATTCTCAGCACTTTTGTGTAAGCATCACAACACAACAGGGCAACAATAATTCTGGCAATAATTACAAAGATAGGTTTGAGTCACCATTATTATAAGCCATTCAGTCTTCCCTGGTCCATAAATAACACCACTTACTATCTATCAGCAAAGGTTTAGAGCGAGGATTAGGAACAGCATTTACCTCTTCAGTCAAAAGAAAAAGGCTGAACAGAGATTCAGATGAATCCAATAATATCAATAACAAAATCCCAAACCCAGTGACAACACCCATGGGATGGACATGGTACAGAAATTATCACATATGACCTCACTCCATAATCCGTTTGATTTCTTTACCACAGGATGTGCAGACTGGTGTGAATCGTAAAATACACACAGATGAGTGTTTTCTGCTCCCTGTCATGGGGTATTTCACACAGATAGAACTAAAAGAATTGCAACCAATGATCAGCTTCATTCTAGCAGTGGAAGAAAAGAGTCTGCAAAAATGAGCACCTTCATTTAAAACCAAAACATATTGTCATAATGAGGTTTAGACGTCAAATGCCAAGTCATACACCAGTAAAAACTGCTGTTCTGTTTTCAGGGCGCGGCAAGGAAGTCGACAACAAGGATGCCACTCTGCCCCGGCCTGTCTGCATTGAAATCACCCCTCTGAAGACTGGAGAGTGATTGCGAGTTCTGCAGGCAGACTGGGACAATGCCTCTTTCCAGCTCTCAGGCTGGAATCCTACATAGGCACACGTGACATCCAGCATCATTCTGCAAGTATCCAAGCTGTGCGGTCTTTAAAAGTGAAGGCAAGAAAAGTTTATGAAAATGCAGGGTAATTTTCTGGGCTTTAGGACCCCGATACGTGGGAAGGACTATTCACAGCGTAGGGCTCCTTGCCGTAAACTAGGTTTAGAAACAGTGAGGAGAAGCCTTTGTACTCCCTGCTAATGCAAGAAAATACACAAGGTTCTGTTGGTGAGCTGTGCTGCGCCAGCATCACTTTTCTGGATTTTGCCACTTCATCAATGGGTAAAATTGTAAACCCATGCAACAACTTTTGCTGGAGTTCTCACCATGCACAGATGATAAGTCCTGGCAATGTACGCTAGAGTAGTTTGAGAAGCTGCCACCTCCAGCTGTCCACTCTACCTCTCTGCCAGAAATGGCCACCACGGTGGAGGGACAGCACAGTCAAATGTGTGCTGGCTCCTCATCTGCTGTAATTTACAGGCTGACAAATTAACTTAAACTGATACGGGTGGTGGTTTCAGATAATAGGCTGAGTCGTGAACCACAGCTGCAAGAAGCCAAAGCACGTCCTTGGGTGCTGCCCTGGCTTGGTGGGGATCTCCCAAGTCCTTGTCAGAGCTCTTCTGAAGGAGCTCTGCAATCATCTGAGTGCAGCTCCTACTTGAGAACAGTCCATTTCTCTTAAGAACCGAGTTTCATCTGTGAAAGATGGTTTATAGAGATGGATTACATCCTTCAGTGGGAAGGTGAGACAGACCCATGCCACCTCGTGAAATGAATTAACCGAAAGCTACTTTTGGGAGGAATATTGTTTTGTAGGAAGGAGTGCTGCAGTAAGGCACACTGTGTGACAGCATGCAAGATGCAGAAAGAACAGTACTGTAATGGCAGCTGGCTGCTCAGGCTGAATCCAATCACAGTCACTGATATGCCGACATGCTTGATATGTGTGGTGCAAAGTGATATTCAAAGTAACTGCCACCCAGACGTGAAACCCACTGTCACCATCTCTGTCACATACTCAGCTTTTGCCAGCACTGAACATAAGATGACAATTTAATCCTCGCATGCAGATAACAGTAGCACAGCTGGTGTAACAGTGTGCTAAGACTTCAGCCCTCGCAGGTCTTACAGCTACATCTGCTCTCTCACAGCTTGGGAAAAAAAAGTCACCCATAAACTATGTGAAAGCTTGAGCAACTCCACACAAGTGAAGTAAGTAAAACAAAACACAAACCAAGGAAACCATTTCGGTTTCAAGCCCCATTGTATTTTATTTTTGCCCATACATCACATAAGATGGAATACACCCCAGCAATGCTTTACATGGGTCATCGCACCATAAAAAAGTATGCGTTTTATACTTAAAGAGCCCAATTTCTCACTGAAATGCTCAATGAAATAACAGAATCACAGAATAGTAGGGGTTGGAAGGGACTTTGTAGAGGTTTTGGTCTGGGCCAGGTTTTTCAGTAGCAGAGGGGCTAGAGAGGTGGCTTCTTTAAACAAAAAGAGAGTTGCCAGAAGCTTCCCTTGTAGCTGACAGTATTAGGGCCAGTCAGTTTTAATCTGGACCCTGCACCTGACCCAGGCCTGGCCAATTAGTGGTGGAGGTAACGCCTCTGTGAATAACATATTTGAGCAGAAGAAGAAGTTGTTGTGCGGTGGCAGAACTGCAGCAGCAACAGAGAATGTGAAAACATCTCCACAGACACCAAGGTCAGTGAAGAAGGAGGGGGAGGAGGGTGCCCAGGCACCGAGAAGAAGGCTCCGCTGTGATATGTGGTGAGGACCATGGTGAAGCAAGTTGTCCCCCTGCAGTCCATGGAGGACCACTGGGAAGCAGAGATCCACTCGCAGCCCTTGGGGGAGGTACCCAAGC
>WBNH01007621.1:64752-190022 GCA_013401255.1 Urocolius indicus
TTTTTCTCCCTAAGTTGAGTCTGTTTTGCCCATGATGCTAATTGCCGAGTTTGATCTCTCCGTCCTTATCTCAACTCACAAGCAGTTTGTTATATTTCTCTCTCTCTCCTGTCCATTTTAGGAGGGGGAGTAATATTATGACTGCATGGATATTGGGCTAAACCACCACAGACTTTTAGAGATCATCCAGTCCCACCTCCTGCTAAAGCAGGTCCACTTCCATCAGGTAGCACAGCAACACATCCAGTTGGGTTTTGAAAACCTCCTGAGAAAAGAGACCCCACACCGTCCCTGGGCAGCCTGTGCCAGACGGCTCCCTCACGACAAAGAAGTTTTCTTAACCCAAAGGCCCTCATACACCAAGCGGGGTGAGCAGGTCCAAACACCAGCGTGCCTGCTCCTCAGCCCGGGTCTGGCCAGCGGGGCACGTCATGGCTGCGGCCACCAAAACCCCACCGGCGGCTGATTCCGGTTCCCTAACCTGAGCCCTCCAGGCCCATGGGCCCTGGGCTATAACAAGTGCTATGTTATGGCGGCCGCCCTTACTGTTGCCCCGACCAGCTGAAGACGGCCGCTGTTACCGTGGCAACAGCAGCGTCGCAGCGGCGCAGAGCTGAGCGGTACCAGTGAGCTCCGCAGGTAGCCGCCCGGGGATGGGCAGCTCGGGGACCGCCGCATCAAATTGTCGGGACGCGGTGTGAGCAGCGGGGGCCGAGCGAGGCCTGGCATCGGGTCGGGAAGGCTCCGCGCCCGGGGCTCTGTTCGTGAGGGCGGTCAGTCCCTGCCCCACCGGGGACTGACAAGCAGAGCACCTGCTGAGGAAGTACAGGGCGACACAGGAGGCAGCCTGCATGCTGTTGCATTCCCTTACCTGATGTCCTGCAGATTGGCTTTGACTTTGAGAGAATTTCTGTCTCTGGGATGCAAAAATTACATAGTTCCTGAGCTCATAATATAAAAAAATATATATCTTTGCAAAATAGAATGTATGTCCTGTAGGTAATCACAGAATCTTAAAGGTCAGAAGGTACCTCGAAAGGTCATCCAGTCCAACCCCCCTGCCAGAGCAGGACCACCTAGAGTAAGTTACACAGGAACTCATTCAGGTGGGTTTTGAATGTCCTCAGAGAGGGAGACTCCACAACCCATCTGGGCAGCCTGTGTCAGTGCTCCGTCATCCTCACAGTGAAGAAATTCTTCCTTGTATTTCTTTGGAACCTCTTGTGTCCCAGTTTATAGCCATTGCCCCTTGTCCTATCATTGGCCGTCACTGAGAACAGCCTGGCTCCATCCTCCTAACACCCACCCTTTATGTATTTGTAAATGTTAATGAGGTCACTATTGTCTCAGGCTTTGCTTATCAGAATCAAATCTTGGAATGGAAATGCCTATGCTTACTGAAAAGCCCCCATCTGATATAACAAGAAGGTTATCAGCAAACGTTATGGGTGGCAGATCCCTTCCTAGTCCCTTGGAGGTCTGTTTCCAGCTGTACCACCTTAACTGATACACATGAATGAGTGAATGTGCTCAGCCATTCAGGGACAGGGACTTGAAAGTGGATTGTCCATGTGAAAGACACATATGCCAGAATCCAGAAAGCTCTGCCTTAACGTGTTACACAGGGACAGCTTACATGCAGGAGAAGATATGGCATCTAAGAGATTCTAATTTTATTCTTTCTAGAGAGAGCTTTTGTGTTTACTTGCTTTTTGTTTGTTTGTTTTTTGCATTTCCTATAACAGAAGTGCTACTACTGTTTTCCCTGGTTTGTATGATGTGAGGAGAAAACTTCCTTGGCCATCCTCTCAGTGGGGAGAAGTCTGGCTTCAAGTAGTTGTTATTTCTAGGATCAGCCTTTCTCTCTCAAGCCATGGAAAGAGCATAGGGAGGAGTAGAAGCTGAAGAGTGAGAAAATATATATATCTATATAAGGATTTCATAATTTGGGTTAGGCAGTTAAGAAAAGGAAGGCAATGAGAAGACACCGTCTTTACAGTGAATAGTCTATGATTTGCAAACCAGAATTTTTCCTATGGCTAACAAACACTGGCGAAGGTGATGCATGTCTCAGAGACAGGGAGATGAGAAGTAATAGTGAACAGGAAATGCTTGCTTCATTTGTGATCTGTATTTCAAGGTGACTTGCCTTGTGTGTTGGGTGTAATGTCAAGGTATTGGCAAGGGCATGACTGTAGAGGCAGCCTCTGTGAGGAGAGGGCAAGGGATGCTCTGTAATAGACATAGCTGCTGCCAGATCGCTCCAACGGATCCACTGCAGGACACAGGTGAGTCCATTAGCTGTGACACATCTGTGAAAGCATATTTAAGAAATGGTAAAATAAATAAACGCAGCACAGCTGTGTTAAGAGAGAGGAATGATGGAAAAGAAAGAAGTGTGAGAAACTGTCCTGCAGATACCAAAGTCAGTGAAGAAGGAGTGGAGAAGAAGGAGGTGTTCCAGGCACAGAAACAAATTCCCCTGCAGCCCCTGGAGGAGACTATGGTGAAGCAGGTGTTTCACTGCAGCCATGGACCACACCAGAGCAGAAATCCATGATGTGGTTCACAGATGGCCCCACATCAGAGCAGGTAGGAAGCTGCAGCCTAGGGAGAGGCTATGCTGAGGCAAGCTTCTGGCAGGAGCTGCAGCATGTGGAGAGGAGCCCATGCAGGAGGAGTTTGTAAAGGACTGTAGCTGATGGGAAGGACCCACACTGGAGCAAAATAAAAGTGTGAGAAGGAAAAAGTGGCAGAAAGGAACTGAAGTGTGAGAAGGAAAAAGTGGCAGAGAGGAACTGTTATGGACTGATTGCAACTCCCACTTTCTTATCTCTCTGCACTGTTCTGGGAGAGAGAGTAGTAAAGCTGAGAATGAAGTGAAGTTGAGCCTGGAAAGAAGGGGAATGTGGCAGGAAGGCAATTTGGGATTATTGTCTTTGTTCCCAACCATCCTATTCTATTTTT
The DNA here is from genome assembly GCA_013401255.1 of Urocolius indicus. Lineage (NCBI taxonomy): Eukaryota > Metazoa > Chordata > Aves > Coliiformes > Coliidae > Urocolius > Urocolius indicus. Next base: position 67,720 of record WBNH01007621.1, read on the forward strand.
TAATTTTCAATAAATTAGTTTTCCCCAGATCAAGTCTGTCTTGCCTGTGATGTTAATTGCGGGTTGATTTTTCCTGTCTTTTCCTCAGTCCATGAGTTTTCCATCTTATTTTCTCCCACTGTCCTGTCTAGGAGAAAGAGAAGTTGTGTGTGTGTCTGGCAGCCAGTCCAGATCAACTGACCCCACTATAGCAGCCTCTGGTAGCCCATTTCAGATCTCACTCTCTGATGTGAGTCTCTTGCCAATTCTTTGCTACAAACCCACCAGGAGAACAAATTGTGCTAGAGCCACAAACTGTTCACCTTTGATCTGCATAGGAGGATTCATAGCTTTCATTGTTTTCTGACAATTGCAGAGACTGGCCTTTTTTTTCAAGGGGAATAAAATGAAATAAAAGACAAGGTTAGAGCGATCTTTTCCCTTTAAGTTACATAAATTAAATGTGTTAGGCTAGAAATAGTAAATAATAGAGCTAAGAGTAAATGAAGGTAAGACTTGCATCTGTCTTGCCAAACAATACAAAATAGTGAAGCTTTCAGAAACAAATAGAAAAAGCATTCCATTCTAAAACTTCATTTATTCTCCCAAGAAATTAAAGGAATGAGATCCTATGGTTCTAACTGAAACACTGTTAACAGATCCTCATACTGTCGGTTAGAAACGGCCTTCTATATTTCTACCTAAACTGACTAGAAATATGTTTTCAAGATTTACTAGATCCATCCATCTTGTAACTCAAGTCCTTGCATCTGAGGCATGTTTCACTAGTTATAGAGACACTTTAAAAACTCTTACCAATTAAATTATTGAAATGAGAAGAAATACAGGCCAAATCCCTTAGTGGCTATAAATGCTGTAGTTCTGAAGATGAGCAAGCAAGCAGAGCTCTTCTGATTTATGGTAACTGAGGATCTCACCCTTGTAGGAGTATACTTAAAATTAAAAGCAACGGGTCTGATTTCTGATGTTTTTATACATCAGTGTGAATTCCAAGCAATAAAAATCAGGAGCTATTCAGTGCAGGTAAGTTTTTCTTGATTTATGCACTGATATTTTGTGGGTTTAAAGGCATAGTAAGTGAGAAGAGAACCAGGCCCACTGTCTAATGAAACTTTAAATTTTCTTGCTCTGTATCAGTAATCTTTGACTTCTGGTATATAGACTTCTTGAGGATCATGGATTATTTCTGAGGGATGTGTGGAAGACAGTTAAGAAAGGCAAGCTGACTTAGTAGACAAAGTGGACATATACTTCTACTAGAAAACTTGTGGAAGACATTTAAGAAAGGCAAGCTGACTTAGTAGACAAAGTGGACATATACTTCTACTAAAAAACTTGTGGAGTACAGAAAAATATCAGTTGCATTGGTTTCTACAAGAGTACCTCGGAGCTTCTTGCTGGTTTCCTGAAGTTAAAGAAAGCTTTGCTAATGACTTCAGCAGCAGCAGATGTGCTTCTACTTACCATATTGTTGCTGTAGCCTAGTTACTGAGCCACATAGCTGCTGTTGCCTTAGCTGTTTGAACAGTCCTTTTGCTAGCAAATTGATTTAAATGTCTGCTGAACCCGTAAAAAGGGTGGACTAGGATTAAAAGTTCCATGAATTTCCCTCATTTGGGCACAGTACAAATAGCTGGCATGGCCTTTTTAGCACCAAGCTCCTAGTATCCGAGAGAGAGCTTGGTGGTGCCTGAGGAGGCAATGGCAGAACTGGGTTGCTTTTGGTTGATATAAATACACTTATTGTCTGCCTATATTTATGATGGGTCAAATCTTGCAGCCAGAACTCATTCATTTGAGCTCTTAGCCTCTGAGAAATGGACCTTCCCTGTTTACAGTTTCTAGGGAGCCAAAATTGCATGGGTGCCACTGCAAGTGTATCAGCTGAATGACTGTAGTAGTGATGACACTTAGCCATGTATCAAATGTGAGAAGAAAAGGCTGTTTTCCACCTGAATGGTGGAGAAAGAATGCTTGGAGCTTAATTTCTTTTAATGGATGGCTACAGAGCTAGGACATCTGCCAGGGGTTACTGCTATAGATGGGCTATGCTAGTAAATTAAGTATGCTTGTGACTCTTTCTTGGCACTGAAGTAAACTGGCTTGGAATCGCCCATGTCCAGACTATTAAACACGTCTCGCTCTCTGAAACAGGATGGTTGCGTGCAAACTGCCCATTAGGAATGGTTCCTAACCAAACTAACTCATGAAATGTACCCAAGAAGCTGCTTGACCCAAGCTTGGGTCAAAACTCAGATATTTTTCTAACAATTTAAGTATATTGAGGACAAAGATGCAATGCCCAGTGACAATATCCAGCAACTGCTTAGTTTGCTGCCTGTTAAGCAGTGGGGATGGTCTAGTCAGATCTACTTCATTTCATCTACTTCATTACATGAAGATAAGATTGCCTAAGTTGTCAGTAAAGTGCTTTTTCCTTTCCTTTTCCTCCCTTTTTTTGGTCTCCTTTCTTTAATTCTCCTTAGTAGTCCAAAACACAGAGATCGGTAATGAAAACTTGAAGCATTTGAACTGTGGTGGGTTTGTTTGTTTATTCAGTTTGGATTTTTGTTTTGGATGGGACAGACAGGACAGAATAGCCTTTCTACCCATGTAAAATCTTCAGGGGTGCTTTTTTTTTTTTTTTCTTTTGCTAGAGGAGTAATAACACTTGCTCTTGTCTTTTTGTATGCAATTTCTGCTTTATTCTCACTTTTCATCTCTCTTTACAGAACAGTGATTGAAACTCCTTATATAGCTTTTGTCATTTGTGCACAGCACACTGGGTATTGGAAAGGCTACACTACAGGACTCATAGAATTCCCTGTGCTAATGTTTGCTTTCTATACTGTGAGAACTGAACAGCAGGAGCAAGGTGCAACTGATTGGCACATGCCAGAGAGAGGAGGAAATATTTTATATTCTGACACAGTTTGAGGGGAACCAAATTTCTAATTTTGAATTATGTTTATAATAGAGGAAACCGGGCCTTTAAAAAAAATTCTTTTGAAGTGTCTGATTGGGTTAATTGCAGAAGTATCAATAGAATTACCCTCTGATCCAGCGCATAACATTTGAAAGTGTTTGTATGACTAATGGCTAAAAAATGACATTTAAAAGTTTGAGTGATAGCACCATCACTTGGTTCACCTTTATTTTATTAACACTCAGATCATGTCCCACATGGGCAGAGACAAATGCCTCATCATACCTGAAGGAGTCCTGAAGCAGCACCTCCCAACTTTGTGAGCAGCAGAGCATGGTCCAACCTCAGTGTTCTTTACCAGGAGCTCACATAGCAGTGGCCGTGATTGCATGCGCTGCTTGTACTGGATGGCTGCATAGAGCAGATGCAGATCACTGAGTGCTGCCTAATGTGTCTCCAGTGAGCCACACTGGATGAAACTGTTGCATATGCCCTGCAATACTATCTCTGTCTGTTACTTTCCCAGTTAGTTCTTCTGTTTAGACTTGCAGTGTAGTTTGTCTTGGGTTTCCTGGTGCAGAAAATTAATAATAGCTCTTCATAAAACAGAGTAATTAGTGTAATGAGCTGGTGTCTGGTACATGCATTTTTCTCCTGCAAAAGCCTAAAATTCTAAATGAACATCTAAGCAACTGTACTGCTTAATAAAATAGCAGGCTTTCTTAACTAAAAGATTGTGGTTTTAAAGATTTTTTTTTAAAAGTACTTTAATTGGTGTAGACTTCAAGATAATGGCCAAAAACATCTCCAGAGATAATTCTGTGTTATCTGGTAAATGAGTTACATATACCACTCCAGTCTCTCTAAACTGCATATCTGAAAGCATGACATAGAAATTGTGAACTTCTGTCATCTGGCCACTGCTAGTCAGCAAGAACACTCTCAGTCAATATTTTTGTCAGTAAATTAGATCTCATGTCAAGAAATCAGGTTTTTTCTTTCTTGTTGCTCTTGATAGCCACGCTGCTTCTTTTTGTGTCCTGTATTCTGGTGTGTTTTCATAATCCTGTTTTAAAGCCAGGGGAGACCATTGCGAGAGTGACAACTGCAGAAGACCTCAGTGCCTTGCATCCCTCTTCTCAAGGCATTGTGTTTAATCCAAGATGTCATTCTACACAAAAGAGAATTCGTTAAATCAGCTGCAGATTTGTACTGAAGTGTAAATGTTCACAATCTTGGGACTTTAAATCAAAGTCCTATTGCTCAGAGGAGAAGTGCTGTGTAACTTGCAGGTGGCATTGTCCTCTCAGTCTTTTTTTTGTTTGCTTGAGGTTCAGTGGTGCCTTTCAAGGTAGCAAGTTGCAGTGAACAAGGAGCCCTTGTGCTATTTAGGGCTTGGGGCACATTCCTCTCATTACTTTGAGGTAAGTTGTTTGTCTCAAATACGCCACATTTACGGGAACCCATGGACATAAACAAAAATCAGTCTCATTTAATTGTTGGAGAGAGAGTGGAACAGGGAGTCATGGCCATTCTCACCCAACTCTTGTTCCTTCTGCTTATATGTCAGGAAACAGGGTCTTTATTATCTTCCCTTCCTTATAGTCCAGTGGAATGTAACAGAGATGTCTTCTTTGGACCACTGTCTCACTTCCATTCTGAAGCCACAGCAAGATCAGTTTCCAATTATAACACATTACCAGAATTGAGAGACGTCTTCTCCCTTGGAAACTCATTTGAAATGATTATACACTTACCACAGAAAGTTCATTTTCTGAAGCAGTAAGACTTATAGTTTGCTCCAATCAAGTATAAATTAATTGTTAATCAAAATGTGGACATTCATCTTACAAGTAATTTTTAATTATTATCATGTGAGTCTTCCTCCATAGTGATTTGGGTCATTTTTCCTCCTCTCCTTGCCACATAATTTTAGATTTAGGGTCAGATTCATCGTAGGAGTAATCTGAGACAGCTCTATTGATTTCACTGAAGCTGTATCCAGCTGTGAATTTGAATGCTTTCTTTTGTCAGAATAGCTTGAAGTTGAAATGAAATGTGCAAGGCATCCATGATTGTATACTTCTTTCACTGTGAAGTAAGAGACGAGAATAAGAAAAAATTTGGCTGTCATAAAACTGCAGCAAAAATGGTTTTTTGTAATCAAAATATCTTCTGAAAGCAGCTACTTGTTGTTTGAGAGTAGAATCTAGATTCAAATTTAGAAAAAAAAAGTAAATGCTTATGAACTAGCCTCAGTGTTCAGAATTATGTAAAAAAACCCCATTTTGATTCAAGTAGGAGGTAAATAAGTGCTCCTAACTGTGGCTGAATTTATCTCTTTGTGAATCCAAAACAAATATCAGGCCAAAACTTTTGGTCCTCATTTAGTTGTTATTTAAGTCTCATGAGAGCCAGAGGTGTCTTAAGCGGTCTAAGATATCCCTGTATGCTATGTTGCACTGTCAGGTACTTCTTCTCTCCATTGCTTGTTGTGTTTTTAGTAGGAAAGTGGCTGGCATGCACTAAAATATTTACCAGTCATAGACTCCATATACAGTCAATTGAACGTTTGACCCCTGTACTACATGACAACTCTACCCAAAGCTCAATAACAGAATAAAATCTCTAAATTTTACAAGGCAAAGAAATTCTCTCTTCAGTTTCAAACAAAAAGGCTGTAGTTATGGAACATATCTATGCACTCAACTTTATTTGTTGTTTTTTTTTAATTTTAAAAACTTCATTATGAATTCCAGCTTACTGGTTTGGCTGTAGCAGGAGAAAGAAAAGCTCTGGAGTCTTCTATTTTAGTACTTACAATTGCACTTGAGTATTTATTGCTTTTGAATCAGTGGACAAAGAACAATTGATTTACTTATCTATATGATTTGCATTGAATTTTCAGAAACATATGTGATCTTGCCAGACTTAAGAGTGTCTGATGGCTGACTAACGCATTTTACGGTTACACCTGTGATCTCTGTTACAGATCCCACATTATTCTCCTGGAATACTGGGCAGATCATGCTTCAAAGACAGCTGAAAAAGAAGATGAACTGAAAAAAAACATTTCAGATGCTTGATGTTGGTTAGACTCTGACAGTCATAAAGGGTGAACTCAGGAGAGTGATTAAAACCTTTCTCTTCTGTCTAACAGAAGCTGAATTTGATGCTGTGCTGGCAGAGCTATATGCTATGTCCTTTCGGTTTACAATTATTTAGAGACTGCCTATTTATGTTGAGCAAAATTTCAATGGGATCAGATTCCAGACCAATATTATAAAAAAGATGCTGGATGTGGTTCAAGTGAAAGTCATAGAAAACTTGTAAAAGTAATGTGAGCTAAATTTGATGATTTGTATGTTTATATGAAGATTTTATATGTGTACTGTGTCTCACTATTTTGAAAGACTTGCAATTTCCTAGCAGATTCTTTGATTTTTCTTTAAAAACAACCTCACAGGTTAAATTCATATCCATAGTGTTAGGAATATGTGTAGATTAGGTTGTGAACTCTGTCTGAGTCAGGGACCAGCTGCTTTTTGTCTGCTTGGGTTGTTTCTCAGCTCACTTTCAGTATTTGCTACCTTGTTAACCATTGTCAGACCGGACTCAAAGGAATACTGGGTGTTTATGTGATATCATGACTGAAGCTTATAAGAAATTCTGATGCACAATCTGCACTAGCATTACTGTACACTGAAATTTCTGTCCTAATGTACTTGACTCTTGTTTTATTTGGGTGAACTGATTTGTTACATCTGTGTTTTAAACTACAGGTGTACAGCTTGAGTCTGTTTCAGCTAAGTCTGATGCTAAATTCTTTGCTTACACAAAATTGTCATCAGAGGAACACATATACAGCTAAAACACATTAAATAGTCTTTTGAAACAAGAGAAGGAAGCAGCGGTGAGGCTGATGAGAATGCATGTACCTTGATATATGCAAATGAAAGATAGAGCTAGAGAATCGAGAAACCTTTTTCTTACACGATGGAAGTACTTTTTGGGGAGGGATGTACCAGGTATTAAATTGATGATCTGCTTAATTCTAGACAAGTTGCTGAGAAGTAGTAATACATCAAACAGAAAACAATATAAAAAATAAGATTTTTTTTTTCCATTTAAGAAAAGAATGATTATTGCAAATGAGATACTTAAAGAATCTGATATTGCTGTAGGCCTTATCCATAGATATTGACATACAGATCCCAAATATGGGCAAAGTTACTGTGCCATACCTTGACTTCCTGTCAAAGTTCACTAAAATTGCCAGGAGAGCCAGCACACTCACAAGATAAGTAAGTGTTCCATATTATGTAGTCAAATTGCTCCCAAATTGTGGTTATGAATCACTTGTGAGTTGTCTAGCTCTCAAGGCAGAATATAGTTGCTAATGTGAGCTTCTAGTGACATAGAGAGATGATACATTTTTTTTTTTCGAAAATTGCTTTTTTTGCTGTATGTGTAATTGACGTAGTTGCCATAGGAATGTTACCTGATTGCCTAGGGGAAGGGAATGGTGTGCTAGCCACTGATCTGCTACTGGAAAATATATGACCCTTTAAGACTAATGGATCTGTTCTCTAAATTAAGAATGAAATTTGTGTATGAAAGAAACTATATCTGATCAGGTTTAATAGGGATTTGAAAACACACCACTCAGCTTGACATGTGTACAAGTGAAACAGTGAAGCTAAGACAAGGAACTCAGCAATAGGAAAGTTACAATGTTTCAGAATTCAGTCCTTTTGGAGTAAATAACTTTCACAGTCATCTTCATTTCCAGTGTAAGCAATTTGTCGATAATAATATTCAGAAGACACCTGCTGTGTGTGAACTGGGATTAAGTTTGGATTCTTACCTTCAATGAAGTAAAATGGGAAGTAGAGCCATACACTATGTAAAAATATACAAATCAGTGCTCTCACAGTAGCTGTCTTAGTAGACCACGAAATATTTTCACCCCATCCCCCCAGTGAAATATAAAGGGTGAAATTCTGTGAGCAGATCTGTAGAGAAATTCCTTTTCCTTCATTTTTTCCTGTGGGTTTGTATGATCTGGCCTTCAATAAAGGCTTGCCTCAAAAATATTCTGTAAATTCCAATCTATCTTTGTTCTCAGCAAGTGCAAAGCTAAGAAAAGTCTCAGACAAAGGGAGAATGAGGGAGTGTAATACTGAGGATACAAAAATGGGATTAGGACTTTGAAAGGAAGCAGGAGGAAGAAGAGGAGCAGCTAAAGAAAAGAAAAGGGGAGGGACCTAAGCCACTTTCTCCCAGAGAGACAGAGGAGCTTAAAAAAATCTAATTAATTAGAGAAAACTAATTAAATAACAAATGAGGGATCTTTCCTGGAATGAAAGGTTAATCTTTTCTTTATTACATGCAATATAATAAAATGGCAAAACTTTTTGTACGCTTGGGGCTGGATTTTCTTCTAGAGTTCAGGAAGAATATTTAAGACGTAATTCTTGATTTCCTTTTACACTCACTAAAATGTGGAAAGTAAGCACCATGCTTAGCCGATCTTGTCTTTCGGCCAACTAGGGTGTTAAGAGAACTGCTCTGAGCCTGTCTGCAATGGACAAAAGCGAAATAAATTGTCGGTTTGTTCGAGATGCCAGGCGCAGATCGATGGAACGTCACCACTGGAGGGCAGTGCAGGTGCTGTTTTCCAGGGGTTTTGCTAGGAGGCGGTACCAGAGCCGCCTTCCCTCCTTATTTAAAACTCAAAGCAGTTCCACTAAATTCAGAGGCTGAAACGACAGCAGAACTTGGTTTCTAGGATTTCATCCCACAAATACAGAGATGAATAAAATTGCACAAGGCTTTTCAGAAGCAGTTTAGTTAGGGCTGAAACCAGAGAGGTATGTGCAGAGAGAGGAATTTGGCATCTGCAGAACACACTACTGAAAAGTAAACTTGGCTGGTAGTTGACTCTGAAATGAGCTGCTCTGGTGCTTGATGCAAGCTGGTAGGATGAGGGAACAACTGCAAAAGCAAGGTGATGTATTTTTAAGTTTTAAAAGGATGTTAGATGTTGCTGGTGACAAAGGCTGAGGGAGCTGGGGCTCTTTAGCTTGGACAAGAGGAGACTGAGGGGTGACCTCATTAATGTTTACAAATATGTAAAGAGTGAGTGTCAGGAGGATGAAACCAGGCTGTTCTCAATGACAGCCAATGATGGGATAAGGAACAATGGGTATAAACTGGAACACAAGGGGTTCCAAAGAAATACAAGGAAGGATTTCTTCACTGTGAGGGTGATGGAGCACAGGAACAGGCTGCCGAGATGAGTTGTTGAGTCTCCTTCTCTGGAGACATTCAAAACCCACGTGAATGAGTTCCTGTGTGACCTACTCTAGGTGGTCCTGCTCTGGCAGAGGGATTGGACTAGATGATCTTTTGAGATCCCTTCCAACCTTTAAGATTCTGTGATTCTGTGGTTCTGTGGTTCTGTGATTTGTGGTAGGGGAGAAGTAGACATACTTGTTCTCTGAAGAACACTTCATGAGAGCAGCCAAAAGGGGACAACTGACACTCTAGCTTTCTTGACTTTGGGACTGACATCCCAAGGGTCAGATTAACCTGCTAATATCCCTCTGTGTCCCTTATGGCAGCCAAAAAAGTCCTTTAAAGAAATATTTTACACTATCAACCATCACACTTGTGGTAGCGGAGCAGCTGCCACATCTCTGTTCTGCTCAGGGATCCAGATTTGTGGTAATTTTCTGTAAGAGCAGTGCAGAGCTGTGAAGAACAGGTGCAATGAAGGCAGGATCCTTGCATGTGCAGTTGTTCACATGCTTAAATAACACTTTTCCACTGACTTCCTTGCAGTGGTCTTCAACAGTACTGTGATGCACTTGTGGTTTATGTTCATTGATGTACTTGTGTTTTATGGTCATCCAATAGTTTTTATTATTTTACTATTATTTATTTTCAGGTTGAACAGCCACATTCACCAAAAAATGTCATTAAGTCATCTGGAAACCCTGCTCAAGGACAAAGTATGTTGACCAGAGTAATAACAGAAACCACATGTTGGGGTAGTAATTCATTTCAGTTAAGTAGATGTTGCTCTTAAGGTACTGATAGCAATTTAGTACCATCTTTAAAAGGATATTGCCCTGTTGTTACATTATTGAGATCTGATCTTATTTGTATGCTTAGGTTTTGTTGTTGTTGTTTTGTGATTTTTTTTTTTTTTTATTATGCTGAACTACTAAACAGTGTTTTCAAAGCCTCTCTAATCTGCACGGTGAATCCCTTTTTAGCATTAAAAGTGTAAATGCTTTTCTCTTTCAAAGAGCCTTGCAACGAATCTCTGGTGTAGGACTGGCATAGTCCTGCTGTGATTTTATTTCTTAGTTACTACCTGCTTGTAGCTTGAGCAACACCACTTCAGAAACTACATTCTCCATGGCAGTAGAATTTCTGTAATTGTTTAGCCCTTTGTGAGTCACATAAAGCACTCTGTCACTTCAGAAGAAGGATATTTTAAGGATTTTGTACTCTTGGAAATATCCAGTCACTAGAGAGCTCAGTCTACTTAAAACTCAATTCAAATTTGAACAGTACAAACCCACTTTTTTAAATTGAGAAGCATGTGGCAGTGTGACTATGGGAAAACTGAATTTTTAGTATCTTATTTTTTGCACAAACTGAGCCAAGAAAACCTGTTTATTAGAATCATAGAATCATAGAATGGTAGGGTTGGAAGGGACCTCTAGAGATCATCTAGTCCAATCCCTCTGCAGAAACAGGTTCACCTAGATCAGGTGGCATAGAAACATGTCCAAGCGGGTCTTGAAGACCTCCAAGGAAAGAGACTCCACACCCTCCCTGGGCAGCCTGTGTCAGGGCTCCTTCACCTGAACAGTAAAATAGTTTTTTCTTATATTTAAGTGGAACTGTTTGAGTTCCAACTTCATCCCATTACCCCTTGTCCTGTTGCTAGCTACCATAGAAAAAAGGGATGCCCCAACCTCCTGACACCCACCCTTTAGATGTCTGTAAATATTAATGAGATCCCCCCTCAGTCTTCTCTTCTCTAGGCTAAACAGCCCCAGTTCCCGCAGCCTTTTCTTGTGTGAAAGACGTTCCAGTCCCCTGATCATCTTGGTGATCCTGCGCTGGTGTCTCTAGCAGTTCTCTGTCCCTCTTGAACTGAGGAGCCCAGAACTGGACACAGGACTCCAGATGAGGCCTCACCAGGTCAGAGTAGAGAGGGAGAAAAACCTCACAACATCATGGTACTTTATAATGTTTAGGCTTTTGCACATTAACCTAATGCCACATATGAGGCCTAATAATAGTTATTTATAAGGACACGGAAGAGTATTCCATGCCTTTAAAGCACTGTATAACAATCTGTTGGCTCTACCCTAAGACTGTTCATAGAAGAAGAAATACATTAAACATAACCCAATGTAAATTCCAAGGAAAATCCAACCTCCAGATGTGCTTGGCACAGGCAAGGGGAGGGTGAAATAAAATCTTTCTGATTTCACAGCTGTTATTGCACCTCAGGGCTGCAGTACTATTTGCAACCCATTTGCTTCTCTTCCATGGAGGACATCTGAATATATCCTCATTCTAGTCTGAATAAAATAATAACATATCGCAAGGCTGCTAGGACAGATTGTATCCAAGACAATCTTTTCTCACTGTAAAAAAAGCCCATCAATCATAACTTAGTATAGTTGTTATTAATGTCATAGCTTTTATTCATTCGGCTATATGCAGCTAACTGAAGAGTAACATTTATGTTTGCCTGTTATTTCCTTTTGCAAAAGAAACTGCTGAAATATCTTCTTATTATGGAATTTATGAATTGAAAATATCCTCCAAAGTCCTAATTAAAGGTGTATTTAATTTACAAGGATCTATGCTGGCTTATTTGTTGTATTTTTTTTTTTAACCAGCATTGTGAAGAAGGGCTGTTATGTGTATTTTAGTACATTAACAGAAAATATCATTAACTTAATGCAAGGTTGCTGCTACGTATATCCCAGTTAAAGAAATACTACAAGATATGTAAATGCATGATATATGACTGTAAGTGTTCAGATACATAGAAGAGTTCATATACTCTTTTAAATATTTATCTGTGACACAGCACAGTGTTATTGTTTATTCCTAAGCCAATTCTTTTTCTGCTTCTGTTTGGATGCACATCATCTGCCAAGGATGCATTTATATTTGTAACTCTGATTGGATTTTGAATTTGTACGTGTATGTTAAAAGAAAAAAAGAAAAGGAAAAGTTCCTAATGTACTCAGTAAAATATGGAATAGAAATTTTCTCCTTGTATAGACAAAAAGTCACACTTGGACCACTTATCACATAGATCTCTATTTAGACATCTTAACTAGCAAAATGGCCAAGATCAAGAAAAGAAGCAGGTGGTTCAGCACATATTCTAGTCTGTGAAAAGACATAGAGGAATGAAGACTTGACAGGCAGCCTTGGATTTCTCATCAGTGTCCTGCACTTAGAAACTCTAGCCACGCTGACAGTTCACTTAATCATATGATCCAGGCCTGACCTTGCTTGTTTTCACGATACCAAAATTTTCTGTTGTATTTGTTGGAAGTAAGCCTCACTGCCTTTGTAGTTGTTCTTACTTGCTCAATAAAGCATAGATAAACCAAGAAAAGGTTTTGAGTATTTCAAATGCAAGGGCAAAACTCTAAGCTTAGTTTTGACTACAGAAGTCCTTTCATAATTTCTAGTCAAATATAAAAAAAAATGTAACTCCTGAAGGTCACCGTGTTAGGAAAAGGGTTTTAAAAGAAAAGGGAAAAAAATCCTTTGACTTACCCAGCTGATCAAGAAAGAAAAGTAACAGCAAATTGCAGGAAAATGGTCACTAGATGTAGGATCCACAGTGTGGCCTCCTACGGAAAGAACAGCCTGGGAAGGAGGACCAAGTGCTGAACAGATATATGCTTGGTAATATAAATAATGATGCGTGAAAGAGTTCTTTTCTGCTAACTTAGTGAGTGTTCAAGGTAGTAAGGCAGCAATGTAGTTGAGATACATATGCACTACTTTATTTGCTGTGAGTAACAAGAACCAGAACTTTCATACCATACCAGAACCTCAGACTCTTCTTTTCCATGCTCCTAGTGAGCTGATGCCCAGTCTGCATGCTACTGCCCTGGCACAGCAGAGACCTCTTCCATTAAGGGCAGCTTGTCTTCTAAGCACCCAAATCTGCCATCTTTTAATTTATAGAGTAGAGTTTCACTGACTTGGCTGCTAGGACTCTAAAAATAGGGACAGGATTTGTTCTCCAGTAATACTGGCAAGAGGACACGGCACCATAGAAAGGAGCCTCGACTTCAGTGACACAGTGTTCCTGTTGTTCAAGAAAAGCTTGCAACCTGCAGAAGTTTTCTTTAAAAATAGGAAAAGGACTCTCCTAAAGTGAGTCAGCCCCTCCAAATAATATCTGTCATAAGAAAAGAATACAGGAAGTATGAAAAAAGTAACTAAAACTCAGTTTGTCAGAGTGTAAAGATGGCTCTGTACTGCATGTGCACATCCATTTTATATGGAGGTCAATCAATCATAGCTGGCTGTTGGGAGTGGAAATATTGTATTAGCTAAGTTCAGATCCCAACTGTTTGCCTTTATGAAGATAACTGAAGTACTGGAATTGATTTGCATTTACGATAAGGCTGTTCATGTAAAGCAGAAAGTAAAGAGGACTGAAAATTGATTTATTTTGTGTACTCACTGCACAAATTTCAAAGTCTCTAAAATTTTCTAATGAGTTCTAGAGGGCTATCAGTATGAGCAAGCATCAAACCTATATATTTTCCTCACTCCCTCTACTTTTATCTCCCCTCCCCCATTAATTTTTGATTTTATGTTTATGAGAATCTGAAAATAGTCTAATTCTTTTCTATCTGGTTTGGGCCTATCTTTACCAGCTGGTAAATAGGAAATGTTCACTGTAGGAAGCCAATACTCTGCAGAGTGTAAACAGATGGAATCAATATAAAGTGACAAGTTAGACTGTGCTACTGAGAATACAGAGCCAAAACTAAGAGCATAACAGTCACGATACTTATTTTGTTCCAATTCATTTGGTACTGAATAGCACTTCATATATGCACAGCTGTGTCTTTCCGTTTTTTACTTTCTTTCTTCTGGTTTGATGATGACAATTTCAAAGAAAAACTTTAATTAAAGATTTTACACAAAATGGCCCAAAGTAGAATATAGGGAAAATGAGCACTGATGTGTTTATAGCAAGAGAAGAATATTTTTTCCAGGCATTTATTTTCTTTCTTTCTTTTTTAACAAAACCAACAAAATCTGATGTATATATCTCTCTGTGTGTCATATGTTAGATTTATAGATCTTTGCAGATGGAAATCTTCCATTTGGCTATGAGGTACGTAACGATACCTCTGAAAGCTTTCCTATCATCCCCTTTCTCACTCTGGTGCCTGTTACAGCAAGGTGCCATGAAGGGCAGGAAACTTAAGTGTACCTCTCTGCTTGTGTGAGCTGGCTGAAGGAAAAGGAACAGTGAGACAGACTGCCATAGACGGTTTTCAGACCATCCTGAGACAGTCTGGAGGCAGAGAGACTGAAGGTCTTCCTTTTCTTGCTCTGGCCAGCTTGTGTCACATGCACCTCCTCCACTTTTGAGAAGGGTGTTTTGGATGTGATACACGATCCCTTCAGGGACAGTTAACCAGGGTGGGAAGATTCCAAGCTGTCCTGTGTTGCAGAGTTTGCCTTGAAAGCACATCTGAGCTCTAGTCCTTTTGCCAGAGAGAGTGCCAGGTGTTATAGTGAGTTTTTCTTTACAAATTTATGCATTTTTGACACATTTTCACAAAAAAAAAAAAAAAAAGAAAAAGGCAGCTCGTTTTACTGCTCTGTCTCCAACTTATTCCTTGCAGCATATTTCTTAATGCTGCCATTAAAATTTTTGCTATTTTTGCTTTTTTGGCAAATAATAACCCCAGATATCCCATATGTTGTTTATTAGGGTGACTGTATGGCTCTAATGAGGGGCAGCAACCACAAATTGTAACACAGATTTTCTTCTGATCTTCATGTCAAGGGCAAATAGCTTTTGTTTCCTGCAGAAACAGTCCAGTCTCCTCCATGCATATCTCCCTGGATAGGCAAGCCATCGTAGTGCATTTGTGCGTAACTTATTTGCCTCCCCATCTAGCCAGCTGTCTTCTCTGCAAAGCACAGCT
This sequence comes from Urocolius indicus, assembly GCA_013401255.1. Taxonomy (NCBI): domain Eukaryota; kingdom Metazoa; phylum Chordata; class Aves; order Coliiformes; family Coliidae; genus Urocolius; species Urocolius indicus. The sequence continues at coordinate 82,885 of WBNH01007621.1, forward strand.
CTTCACCTAGCTATAATGACAGAGGCTGTTTGTCTCAGAGATTCCTTAAAACCTCTTTCACACAATCATGGAATGATAGGGGTTGAAAGGGACCTCTAGAGATCAGAGTCATTCTACATCAGAAAGAAGATATGTGTTATTGCAGGCAGAATTCAGGAGTTTAGATTAATGGAAGTGCATGAAAGCCCCTTTCCAGATGTCCTTCCCACCCTTGCAGAATACCCTGAGCCACTTGAGCAAGTTCCATAAAGGCTGGGGAGAGAAGCAATGCATGATGCAAGTAACATCTTAGAAGCCCAGAGTGGCAACACTTGTGTGGAGAGTGATTCACTTCAGTGATTTATAGAAGGGAATCCTCTCACAGTAAGCTGGAGTCTTCGTAAGAGTGTCGGGGAGTTCCTCCTGTTGCAATGCCTGTGGAAGATTTGTTCTCAATGGATGTCCTTTGTGCTTCTGAAGTATAAAAAAATATTGAAAATATTCATTGTTTTCCTTCTTCCCAAGGGATCCCCAAGTGCTTTACATGCATAAATGCTGCTGAAATGCAGGCACTGCTGGGGTGGGGAGCAGCAGCCAGCCGGCATGTGTCAGTGACAACAGAGTGCATTATGCCAAAGACACTATGGCAAGGCCCTGTGGTTGCTAAAAGTGCTGTGATATCACTAATACACCAGAGAACAAGCAGGAACGTTTCTTCTAGTATCTCTGCTGAAAGAGTCTGATAGCATAAATTGGTTGGTATTTAGCTTATGTAACCTGTAAGGACAAATGGTCATATCAAGCTGTCAGAAAGATGTGCCAGCAGTGCCAGGCACCACAATATCAAAACCTGTGCTTCACTCATTAAATAAGACATTTCAGTTAAATCTGATTACAGGGAGAAATGAATCAAGATCTCTGCATTTCTTTCTCCATGAAAAGCTTGGAGTTGGAGTGGAAATGTTTTGCCAGACATAACAAGGAAGATAAATCTGGTGAAGTTTAATCTTTTCCTTGAATTTGAATGTCCTTTGTTGTTTTATATCAATCACTATAGGGAAAGATCTTTTTTTTTTTAATGAATAGAAACAGGTTTTCTTCCTTCATGTCTTCAGCCAGATAAACAGCTCTATCCTCTTCCACCTCTTTTGCCAGGCAGAGCTGCCAAGGAATAGTCAAATCTGCCTGATTCATAGCTACTTACTTTGAACAACCTTTGCTTACATTAGTGAATTGTTATAGTCCCAAATAGGGCTATTCACTTTGCATAAATGCTCTGCATTGGGAGTGCTGGACTTGGAATGTCATTTCTTTTGGTGAAAACAAACATGATAGAAAATCTTGGCTCCATTGAAGGACTGAATTCACTATGATCAGGATTCCCTCCAAGGACTTTCTTCCTTCTTACTCCTGGTAGCACTTCAGAGCACATGCAACAAAGCTGAATTTAATTCTGTCTGAGGCAGCTGTGTTCAAATGAGTGAGTAAGGAGCAGTGGCAGAATCTTTATTATTGCTGCTATTGAGTGAGCCAGAAAGAACACAGCCTGACTCAATTCCCCAGTTGCAATTACAGAAATAGTAGTTTAAAAAGAGTGATATTTTTAAACAGAGTTTTATTCTTTTAAGGTGAACAATTCAACACTGAACAGACTAAGCATGGAAGCCTTCAATACCACTTTTATTGTAAGTTTTTAGTTTGTAAGCTTACTTTAAGGTTCAAATTGCTGAGATTTTTAATAGACTTGGACAAGACAGTTGTGATTGCTAGAATGTCAGTTTGTCTCATTTATATATATATTTTTTGACCCCTAAATCTTCCTGATTGTGGTAATTTTTGATGTAAAGAATTCTCTGGTAGAACAAATAATTCACTAATATTCTAAAGTTTATTGTTACCTATGAAGTGTAGACCTGCCTTGATCTCTGATATCTGATTTCCAGCAAATCTCTAGGTTTCAGTCATTGAAGAAAGATTATCTTCTGCCTCCTTCTTAAAATACATGAAAAAAAACCACATGAAATTAATTGATTTACCTAAAAACGTCTTGAAGTTAACTAGTACCCTTAGAAGAAGAAAATGCCTTAGATGTTACTAATTTCTCATGGAGTGTTGTGTTAACACTTTCTATTGTGCCAGGGATGGTTGTCCTGTATTATCAAGATAGGTATAAAAAAGTATATTTTATAATGTGTTGGCAAACTTTCCAGTGCTTACATTTGTCTCACGTTTTATCAGTGTTGGTTTCCCGTTCATTGAAATCACCTGTAATTTGTAGATTGCAAAGAATGTGAAAAACATTATCAGGTGCTGCAGACTTTTTGACCACAGCCATGGAGGATGGATACAGAGGCACACACTAAGGAAAAGTCTTGAGAGCACCTGTTTTAGGATGAAGGACTCAGAATTTGAAAAGTAACTAAAGAAAAAGCCATTATTTAACTGTGAGAGTAATAATAACAATAAATGATGGGGACTTTGTGATCTTCTGAATGACAGCGGCTGGGAGCTGCTTGCAGCAGGTTAATTTGCTAGTTTATCTTCCATATGCAAGTTTCAGCCTTCAGCCTTTCTCTAACTAAATGAATGCAATAACACGTAAGGATAAATGTGTTGGTAATTCATTCCAAATGGATGAGTCCTGCATCAGAATTCACCCCAATCAGCTTGATTTTCAAGATGGGGGTTAAGATACCAGGGACAATGTGCAGTCTTGCCTGCAGTCTCACAGAGTGACATTGGAAGTGGATGTTCTTGGACTCAGACCAGGACAGGATTGAAGAGTCTAAATAAAAATGCTGGTGCCTACTCCACTCTGAAAGCTGAATAGAAGAGATAATGAGAACCCTAGAGGGTCTTCCAGAGGCAGCAGTAGCAAAGCGAGGAAAGGCTTTCCTTACTTTGCTTGTAAAAAGGGTTAGGACAGCCTTTTTCTCGACCCCTTCAGTTTCTTTGGTTGACATAGGATGTATGTAAGATATTTTTGAAGTATTATTCAGGAGAACCAATGTTTCATGAGGACAAAGTGTGGTGCAGGACTTGCCTACAGGAGCCAGGAACTTCTTTCTCTCACAGCTGATTTGAAAGTAATGGCTTCTGAATGAGAAAGTGTCATCCCAGTCTTGCTAAGATAAGAGAACGGAGAAAGCTAGGAGCCATTGCCTCTCACTGGAAAACAGATCCTAAAAAACATGTGACTACTGAAATCTTGTCTTTGAAAAAGGTAATGGCTCTGATCACCTTTTTCATGCTTGTGCTGAATTCCTGCAAGTGGTTTGAATATGACTGTCTTTTTTTGGCCATAGTGTAGAAGAACACTGAAATAAATGTGGCACTTCTTCACATCCTGTGCAGCTTGAGATGATAAACATGGAAATGTTTTATCATTGATATGATGGTCTGCTTCCTCTTCTCTTAGCATGGTTTTCATGTGAAGTGATATGATGATTCACATCTGGGGATGTTGATCAACAGCCAGCTGAACATGAACCAACAGTGTGCCCAGATGACCAAGAAGGCCAATGGCATCCTGGCCTGTATCAGAAAAAGTGTGGCCAGCAGGACCGGGGAAGGGCTTATGCTCCTGTACTCAGTGCTAGTGAGGCTGCACTTCGAATACTGCGTTCAGTTCTGGGCCCCTCACTGCAAGAAGGACATGGAAGTACTGGAGCATGTCCAGAGATGGACAACAAAGCTGGTGAAGGGTCTGGAGAACAAGTCTTACGAGGAGCAGCCGAAGGAGCTGGGGCTGTTTAGCCTGGAGAAGAGGAGGCAGAGAGAGGTATGATCACTCTTCGCGACTACCTGAAAGGTAGTTGTAGTGAAGTGGGAGTTGATCTCTTCTCTCCAGTAATTAATGACAGGACATGAAGAAATGGACTCAAGTTGCATGAGAGGAGGTTTAGACTGGACATTAGGAAGAACTTTTTCACCAAGAGAATTGTTAAGCATTGGAACAGGCTGCCCAGGGAGGTTGTGAAGTCACCATCCTGAAGATATTTAAAAGATGCATAGATGAGATGCTGAGGGACACGGTTTAGTTTAGTGCTGGTCTTGGCAGTGTTAGATTAGTGATTGGACTCGGTGATCTCAAAGGTCTTTTCCAATCATAACAATTCTGTGATTCTATGAAATGGAAACTTGGAGGCTGCATTCAAATAGGGTGAAGCCAGAAAACACAAGCAGCTTAACTCAGTGATCCAGTCATCTAGGCCTGGCAATTGACTCAACAAGAGCCTCAAAAGAAACACAACCTTTCAGGGCTGTACTTTGCACAGCTGCATGAGGAAAAAAGTACTTCCTGACTTCAGAAGTATGATGTGAACCTTGGTTAATGTTTATATAACATTTGGAACTAGATTGCTCTAAGTATTAGTATTTGGAGTCCATAAGTGCTTCAGATATGACGGATCGAGCACTCCTACTAGTTTGTACAGAGAGAAGCTACAGCAGAGCCCGCTCTTGGAGCACGAACATGGAGATGGGAAGTAGCTGAAGCTTTGACTGCAGCAGTGATTGTAGGAAGAAGAATGGCCCAAGCATGATGGGGTAGGACAGTACATATCCAAAGACATGTGGCATATTTCCTTAGTATCTTTGCCAATGGGTTGCTGTGAAAATGTGCTTATAACGCACTATGATGGAAATGCTGAAAGGCAGCGAATGATGACAGTGCCTGTGAATTGATGCCAATAGCATGCAGGGAAATCAGCTACTAACTGCCTTAAACCAACGTGAATGTGATATTACATGCTCAGTTTCCAAAGAATGTTTAGTGCATTAGGATTTTGAATGACTTTCTGTGAATTTTGGAGTCTATGAAATCCATCAGGAAATATCACTGGAGATATTATTTGATGGATAGGGATCTAAAAGAAGCAAATTAGAGTGATATTTTATTGCTTGAAGATTTCTGTTTGGATTTTGTATTTTGATTTCTTTTTTCTTTCATTGTGAGCAACTTCCAGAATAATTTTTGTCCGTTCATATTGCCTGGCTACACTATTTCATTTTGTGTATTTTTCTTTTTTGATTGGGATACTTTCCAGAATTAGATATCAACAAAACCAATTAAATAATTTCATACAGGCAATTACAGAACAGAAGCAATACTCTTCTAAAGCAGGCAATCAAAATCCAAAAATGCTGCTTTATTTGACAATAAACCTTGTGTTTGGCATTGCAATCTGAAAGGTAATAAATCTATAAAAATGTTACTGCCTCTCATAAGTGTTGAATAATAAAGAAGAACACACAATTTTGTTTTAGGGGTTTAAAGCTCTAAAATGATGAAGTTCTATCGGAAAAACTTCTGAAGCCTAGCAAATAAAAATAAAGGTACCAAGTCACCTCTGAATGAAACAACAGAGTGCCAGAAATAATACAGACATAAAAAGTAACTATTATATTCTTGCTGATGAAATATCACTGAAATGACTTTTGAAGAAGTCTGTTGAATTTGAGAATGTTTAAATATACTCAATTTACACCTGAATTTCTTATTACGGATGAACCTTATAGCAACTGAAAGTGTGTTCTTGTCTCAGAGTACAAGTTGCAAGATAATTACTGTTAATAGTACATTTAAGGAAGGATATTATTGCCCTAGTCAAAGAAATAAAATGCATTTCTTTTGAAAATGTGGTTAAAAACGTGGGTCAAATTGACTTCCATGCTGGTAATTTTGCACTGGTCCAGTGAAATCTTGAGGATAACATAAAACAGATGAGTGTACTCCACCCCTTTGTCTGCACATTTATTAATGTACAAAAGCTATACGTCCTGTAATACTCATGCTCTAAAAGAATATTGTCCAAGTGAATGAATTAGGTCATATTGACTGGGTTTATTTTGTTGGTATCACAAGTGACTGAGGAGACTTGGGCAACCCAGCGTTCTAGGGCATTGAATGCTCAACTAGCGGCTAGGCCATATTTCTTTGATATGATTGTCTATTACATTTCTCTGGACATTGTCTTTCATACCATGAACCTGTGGTGTAACTTTTAGAGTAAATGCATCTTATTTTATAGGACCTGGGCTCTTGTTGTCCTTCAGTTTCCAGTTTTGAATCACAGCATAATATAATCCACTTAAAATGCTTTTTATGCATTGATTTAGAACAACCCAATATTGTTTTTTGGACCAAGTTCTGTTGCCACTTTTCTTCCTGCTGCCCCTTCACAGTGCGGTCTCCTGAATTGATTTCTGCTTTTGGACTGTGCAGCTGTTTCTCATTCTAGCCAGACACTGCTGAATATTTGCCTTGGATTGATTAAAAAATATTTTTTTCCCATAATGCTGTTATGGTTGTTCTGGGACACAGTGTTGAGGCTCTCAATTAACTTTAATGGACTTTGAGCCAGCCCTGTAATTATTAATAGGGCTTTTTTCTGTCAAGATCCTGACATAAGGCACTGCCCATACATATCTTTTGGGCTGGGGACACTTCCTATATAGTCAGGGTAAAATATTCATTTCAGCAATGTGTTTTGGATCCACATAGCCTGTCAGAGAACCCTGTTTGTGCTCATAGCATTTCTTTCAGATAGGCCAGCACAACTGCAGAGAGACAGAGCAATTGTATTACTTCACCAAAAGAATATTAAAACTTTTCGGAAAAAAAAAAATCCAGAAATCTAACACTTCTGAGACCCATTCTCTTCTAGGAAAAGGTAAACCATTTTTGGATGGACCACCCATCTAAAGATTTACTTGACTTTTTGAAAAATAAAACTCTCTGTAAGACCAGGGCTTCAGCTTTTAGGCTTTCACGTTTCGGCAGGCTTGATCGTCTCATCTTAATGGTCAGGAAAGTTATTCAAGTTTCATACTAGGGCTAGATACTCCAGTTTTGTGGGAAAAACCACCCATTAAATATATATATATACTTATTTCCTTAATATCTCATATCTTGAATATCTTGAATTCATTGTAGATATCCTGAATTCACTGCAGCCAAGCAATACAAACCTTCATTGTTAGATAAATGACTGAAAACATAGAAACAAAAGCCATCTGGCTTCTTCCTATATGCTATAACTGGATGTAATTTTAAAATCAGAGAAAGAAAAGGGATATGGTAGCAATTTTTAAATAGTGAACTTAAAAGCTTTTTCTTAAAAGTCACATGCCCAAGACAAAGCTGTCCCTAGGCACCTTTAATGTACTCATGTGGCAGTTATGTAGCAAATAACTCAAGGTTATTTTCTTTGGCAGCAATTTCAGTGCAAATCTTTGTGTAAAGAATGATTTCTTTTCCTTGAACAATGGGCTGGATTCATAAAAAGTATAATGGGTACAGTGTTTGTTTTTCAATTTTAACAATTAGGAGGTATTTGTATGTGTGTAAAAATAGAAAGTAGGCAAATAATGAATAGTTGGACTTATAATTAACATATTTTGATACTTAGGAAACCAGAAGCCATTTCTATGCCTATGAAATGTGCATTGTCAGCTTCAACTTTTTGAAAACAGCAAACTAAAAAAATAATTTCAGATGAAGCATTGCTTAAGGAATAGATACTGAAATTAAGAGTAAACCTAGACTTGGAAAATGTATAGAACAATACTTAGCTTTTTTGCACTTAGAAACATAGAATGATTTGAGTTGGAAGGGATTTTTAAAGGTCATCTGGTCTAACTCCTCTGCAATGAGCAGGGTTATCTTCAACTAGACTAGGTTGCCCAGAGCCCCATCCAACTTGATATTGAATATTTCCAGGGATGAAGCATCTATCACCTCTCTGGGAAACCTGTTCTAATGTTTCAACACCGTCATTGTAAATAAATATCGTCCTTACATCTAGTTTGAATCTGTCCCCTCTTAATTGAAAACCATTGCCCCTTGTCCTAGCACTACAAGCCCTATTAAAAAGTCTGTCCCCATTATTCTTACAAGATCCATAAGCTTTTTTTGCATAATGGTTTTATCAGCACTTAGATATGTGCTAGCCTTCTGGCTTTTTAAGCAAAACTTGTGCGGAGATCTTTCATTGTGGATCTGAGTACTGTAGCTCTATCCATGGCACTGATTCAAGAATATTATGGTGGCCCAGGATTGGATGCTTCAGCCTATTAGAACCAAAACAAGTGGTAAAGTTAATGTAGTTGGAATTTGTGTGCTCTGAAAACCTGTTTGCAAAAACAGAATTTTAGAGAAAGTCTGGTTCAGTGCCCCTTGAATGTATCAAACACATTTTTATAGTTTTCAGCTGATTTCAACACAGTCCTTCCATCTTGGGTCTAGAGAGGAAACAGTGTCCATATTTAAGCAGGCAGAGAAAGTAAGCAGATACTGGAATATTGTTTTTCAGATTATAATCTGTGAAATGGTTTGGGCTGTATAAACAGGGAAATAAATAAATAAATCATGAATAAATAGGGAAATAGTAATGGGAAGAGCAAAACAATCCAAAGGCTATCTTAAAATACTTAAGGTTCATTGTCCTTTCTAGTAAGTGAAAATAGATTCACATATCCAGAGAGCAAGTGGATGAGAACCATAATTAAGGATTTCTGAAGCACCGTGTGGTGGTATTTGTTTTCTTCCTTCCCTGAATAGAGAATGATGGAGGAGACTGCTATCAGTGTTTAAAGCTAGATTTTTGGAATATATTCCTTGGTCACCAATTTTGTGAAAGCAAACTAATCATTGTGATGATTAGGAACAATAATTTCTTTTTTAAGGCAAGTTAACATAGATCAATCAAGAATGATGCTACATAATTTCTGTTATTTTCATATGCCCAGATGAGGGCAATAGCGAGTATGCTATTGGTTTTTATGATGAAAACAGGCTCTGACCCAATTATAATGACTGCTGCAAAGACCCACTAAATCTCCCTTACATGTTACATGTCCAAATTATCTCCTGCCCCTTTTCTAAGGAAATGGCTGTGTGCAAAGCGTGATGATGATCCTGGCCTATTAGTGAGGATCCTGTGTAAGAAGCTGGAGTGTAAAGAACAGTGGGTAAAACTGCAATTTTATATTTCAATTTTAATATATTAATTGAATTGTAGAATTATAGAATGGTAGGGTTTGGAAGGGACCTTTAGAGATCATCTAGTCCAACCCCCCTGCAGAAGCAGGTCAACCTAGATCAGGTTGCATAGGAAAATGTCCAGGCGGGTCTTGAAGACCTCCAAAGAAGGAGACTCCACACCTTCCCTGGGCAGCCTGTGCCAGGGCTCCCTCACCTCAACAGTGAAATGGGGTTTTTTTTATATTTAAATGGAACTTTTTGTGTTTCTGCTTCATCATATTGCCCCTTGTCCCGTTGCTAGATACAATAGAAAAATGAGATGACTTTCCAGCCTTGATATATGCCGATCTGTAACAAGCCATTTTGTTCAAAACAACAGAAATTGCCCGAGAGTAACCGTTAAAGTTCCTAGGGGAAGGAATGCAACAATTTTCATGTGACAGAAAACAGAGTACCCCATGGGTTGCTGAAAACTGTCACTAATGTAGGATAATGACTGAAGAGTGTTTTCTAGTAAGGCCACGGTAATTTGTGTATGTATCTGTTTCTTGTTGTAGGTTGGCGTATTTGGTAGATCAAAAACTGAGCTGTAAACAAGGGAGAATTTCAGATACTCCTAAAATATGCCAAAGTGTCATTCCTGATGCTGAGATTTATTGTTAACTTGATCTTTCTCATGGTATTTTTTTGTAAAATAAAACTGTCAGTCCCCAAATAATCCAATCACATAGATGTTTTTGAAGTATTTTTTTTATTTTGAATGCATTGCATGAAAAAATTGTTCAAAGTAGAACTGAATCTATCCATTTTATTATATATGTTTCTATCGCGCTTCACATATGTCAGAGTACTATTTGTGTATTCTTTCTGTAATTCCATATGTACAGCTCACAGCTAATCTTAATCCCTTTAAAATTTCATTGAAAATAAATTCAAACATAATCCTCACCCGCTAGTAGGACTCAAAGAGAAGGCTCGAGGGGAAATAGGATGTGGGGGCCTTGCTGGGAGAAAGAAGTGAAGTCCTGCATGAATTATGCATATACCCATGGCCTACATGCATCAAAAACAGGTGTGTGGTTTATTGTGATAACCACAATAGCCCCATAGGTTGGGGAGGATTATAATTCTATTTTTATAAATGGGAAACTGAGTCAAGAGACAAGTCAATTTCTTCCCAAGGTTATTAAGTAAATTTAGTATTATGACTGGAAATTCTTGTCTTTAAGTACCCCACAAAAGTGATGGGATGATGATGATGATGATGACCTTAGCATCTAATAATTCCTTCATGCTTTTCAACACAACCCAAAAAATAGAGAGAAAATCAGAGTGTGTTACAAAGCAATGCTTTTCCTTGTCCCAAATGGAATATGTAAAACATCTAACTAGGTTTTCTTCTCTTCATCACCTAAATGTTCCCATAAATTGAAAGTGTAATTTGCCCCTCCACTCACCTCTAATGTTAGTGTAAGTATTGAGTTATAAATGGATGGTATTTGGTTTTGGTTTTTTTTTTCGTAAGATCTTGTCTTCTACTATGAGGCTCTATGAAAGGGTTTATGTCCCAAAGATGTCTGGAGAAAAGTACTGAGTGGAAACAGGACTTTTATTTTCTTATATTGTCAAAGTGAAAACCAAAACACAGCTTCACATCAGATGTTCTCATGGATGTTGGAAAATTGTACAAAAAAATAAAAACTGCAATTATTATTCAAGTGATGATGTGGTTGCTTTAGAGCTTGATGTTAGCAGACAATCTGTTTAGACTTTGAAAAAGGAGTTTCAAGAGGAGACCATATTATATGGTGTGGTATCTTCACTAGATAGACAAATTCAAATGAAAACAATAAGGCAATTGATCCTTCTGTTATTATTCTTTAGAACAAATTTGTCTGGATTAACTAGATACCTTTTTGTCAGACATGCTTTAATCAAACACAAGTTTTATTTTATTTAGAGACTAATTATGGGGCTAAAGGAAAGGAAATTAAAACAGTGGTCTGTAATACACTAAGTGTTCTAACAGTACCATTTTTTCTTTAGATTTCAGGGATCCTCTTTATGCAAAAGAATTTTAACATTCATCCTAGAAACTACATATTCTTAGGTTTCATGATTAGGAAGATGAAACATGAGCATGAGACATAACAGTGTTTTCTGAAGGGGATTAGAGATAAATCCCAGAGTAACTTGTGATAAACTGGTCCTGGATTCTCTAACATATTCTGAAACGTGAAAACTTCTCATTTTTTTCCCAACATTTGGTTACAATCTCGGAATGGCAAGTGTAAACAGTATTGAATAACTTCACTGCTGATCAAGGGAAATATCTAGAAAATAAACTCTTGCAGTAAAAGATTAACTTCTATGCTGTAGAAGATAATACTGTGTGGAAATGAGATCTAATTGCAAAACGAGGTTCTCATTTAATCCAAAAGAAGCTGCTGCAAAATTTGCATTTTGGTATAAAATCCAGACAACTTACTACAGAGTTGAGGTATGACTTACCATAAGTTACACTGGAATTTGTTTAAGAATATCATAATACTCTTATATTATTAAAAGAGAAATGTCCTTCTGCCTTTATATTAAAATTCATGTTAATGTAGATGGCCAAGAAAACGGCACTATATGGAGGATTTCAATGATTTTATGCAGACAACTTGTATACTATAGAAGATATTGGGCAGAGGAAAGAGACCAGAGAAAAATGTAGTGAGAAGGTAGAAAAAATTAATTTACTGCTTATTTCCTTTTCCCAACCTTTTACACACTGTGTTTCTAAGGATTTCATTAATTTTCAATTTCTTAAATTCATTACAAACATTACCTAGAATAGTTGTGTTCTCTAAAGAATGTTTATCTCTCGCTAGGCTGTGGAACCGTTATAGTGTTAGAGACTCTAATGTGATGGATTATAAAGAATTTCTGAAGAACTTTGGCATAAGTACAGACCCAATTAAAAGAAAAAGTACAGAAAAAGAAGTTCCAGGTATGTGCCCAGAAAAGGAGTAGAAACTTTTCCTCCTTGGGCAGTGAAGAGATTTAGTCCTGTATATGGATGAAAAAGATTGTGATTGAGACTTTAAACTGCAAAAATCTACCAGATTTACCCATAATGTGAATGGGAGAATCTGTGGAGATGTGAGTTTGAGAAGGTGCTCAAGATAATGTGAAAGTTCTCAGTACATTTAAAAATAATGTAAATCTGTTTGTATATCTTGAAATTTAATTTAGTGTATTTAACTAGGTATTTTCACCATCCCATATATACACATAAGGTATTTTGGCAGTAGGATTTTTCGTAAGTGTGAGGCTAACTGACAACTATTTTAATTTTTTTTTCCTTACAAAGAAGCATTTAAACTTACCTTTGCTGAAGAAAGCTAGTAAAGACTTACCTGTACTTTGCAGACTAAAGGGCATTAGTTTCGAATATTGTCTCTTTCATTTTGATACTAAAAATTTAGCACTTCATAAAGACAATTATAGAAGAATTAAAAAAAAAAATTTAAAAAATCTACCCTGGTCTAGAAAAGAGAAGCCAGCACTCCAGAAATCTAAAGTATGATTATGCACTTCCGGACAAAAAGTCTTCCCTTGGCTGTTTGAAATTATTTTTGAACCCATTTTGAATAGATGGCCTGATGTTCAAAGACCATGAATACCAACAGTTCAAGTTGCCTTCAGAAAGATTAGAAGCAGCAAACTCTTTCAAAATCATGAAATCAGAATGCTTAGTGTTTTAATAATACTTTTTCTTCTCACTGTTTTAAATGACCATGGTGTTGCTACCTAAAGGTATGGACATTTATGCAGTACAGAGATTGTTTTGAGATCATTACTACAAGTCAATATAGATACCAAAAATTGAGGTTTTTTTTTTTTTCCCCCCTGTGTGGAGTACTGAAAATGTGAAATACTTTTAAGAATTAAGGCTTTTCCTCCTTCCCAGTGCACTCAGTACACCTAATATACCTAATTCAGTACACACAATGCTTCAGTGCAGCATTAACCCTTTAATGAACATACCTAGTTAATGGGGCCTGGGAAACAACCTCCTCACTCATTTCATCACAAGATCCCTCAGACACTCAGAGACCTTACTTGCTGGGTATTCCTACAGCTTTCCTGTGCTCACAGAGTCCTAAATTAATCTCTTGCCCTTTGATTCTCAGTTTCCCCTCTTTTGCCCACCTACCTTGACCAGTGGAGCCTCGAGTATGTAAAGTAGCAATTAAAAATTACCAATCAACATTGGTCTAAAAATAAAACTTAAAATAATCTATAGAAATGATGGTAACAACTCTGATTAATTTCTGAGGTGAAAAACTGAGTGATATTTGTTTAATAAATATTAATACTCAACCACAACTAAATTGAAATAGGGCAATTCTAAATGGAATTGGGTATTCACATAAAACATTTTTGAAAGTTTGAATAAAACTATCCTTTTTATTACTTAAACAGAAGGAAAATCTGTGTTCAGCAGGCCACTGAATAGGCAGATGGAACAGTGGGGAGCATACTCTAAGTGCAGAGTAGTCACACTAGGATATACTTTTCCATATAGAAAAACATTTTGTTTTCTACGTAGCCCCATTGGAATAACCTTTGAAAGAGTTTGATGCACGTACTCTTTGTGCATAGGCTCTCAAAATGCCTGTCCATCACAGTTGTTGCTGCTATGCTCTGAATCAAATAAAACGCATCTGTAGCAAAGGCATTATCCCAAAGATTGTACATGCCAATAGGACAAAGTAGAGCATTATACAACAAACCATCACAGAATGAGCTGCTCAGCTCAGCTGAAATAAATGTTCCACAGGATTGGTTGGGTTTTGCCGTTGGTTTGATTTTTTTGATGGGGCTGGTTGACTTACAGTGACTGGAAGTTCTTCTAAGGACTGTGGGAGCCAAGATGGGAGCATGTGAAACAAATGGAAAAGAGCCTTTTCAAGGTCAATAGGCATGTTTATTATCAAAGGCTTATAAAGATACTGTCTTCCATTTCTTGAAAATATATTTTTGATAATGTATCATTCTGGAAACATCCTGACAAAGAGAGAGAGTAAGTTTCTAATGATACGCTCTGATATTAAATGTAACAGTCACTTGTTAAGATTGTAAGTTTGTGTATCTCGTTTTAAAAGAGATATGAAATGAACAACTACTACAACAAATACACAGATTAGCATAATTTTTAACTACTGATCAAGTTTGAAACACAAGAAAACACAAGAAAGTCTTGTTTGAAGTTTGATTTAATCTGTTTGTACATAGAGATTTATTCAGTTAACAAAAATAGTCTTTAAGAGTTTTAGATGGCTTTATTCCTTTGAAGCTGATGAAGCTGCAGACTTTGCTAAACCATTTTTCTTAATAGCACTAATCTGCCAAAAAATACAAGAGAAGGAACGGAAGCAGAAAAACCTTTTTCTATAGTCTACATCAGCAAAAACTTTGCTACAGTCTTCACCAGCTGAGCGTGCAATGACAGAATGCAGCCTGGGGAGCAGTGAGAGGGCATTTAGAGAACAGGTAAGGGAGTGCCATTAATACTTCGAAATATTTTGACAGGTGGAGAAGTGGAGCCAGGCATCACAGACAACTGCCAAGCTTTGAGTCCAGTTAATTATACCAACTTTTTTTTTTTTTTTTTTATGAACTAATTCCATGCACAGGGTTTCTTGTTTCTTTTAAAGCCAGTTAGCATTTTCATTTTTTTTTTCTGTTCCAGTCTTGCTTATTAGATTCACAGCATTAAAAATATAAGTATTGCAACTCCAGATTCCTAGGCTAAAATAAAATGAGAGTGCGTTGATGTCTGATGGTTAAGGTGTTTTAAGTGAATTTCAGTGAATTGCTGGATCACTCTATCAGATCTAAGTGAGTAATGACTTACATTGAGTTATCATTGTCTGACAATTATTTTCTGACCTGCATGAAATAAACTATAAGGGGACAGGTGCTACTGCAGAAAGAGTTTGGGGTGGTTTTATATGTGGTGGCAAGTTTAGTGTAGAGAGTAGAGCTAGAATATATGTCCTCAACATATACTCTTAGATGTGATCTTAGGGAGTGTGATGGTGGAACGTAATTGTATCCCACTTGCTTTATAGGAAGGTGAAAAGAAACAAAATTTTCCAATACTCACTCTTGTGCCTTCATGTCATGAAAATCTTGATTCTAAGAAATGAGAAGCTGATATGTGGCATCAAGACTGTATATTCTACCACAAACTCATTTGGGCAGACCTGTAACTGTGCTTAATCAGCCTTGAAAAGATAAGAGAGAGAGGGAAAAAACAAGGCTACAGGGACATTCAACATCTTTACTCTTTTTCATCTTGCCTACCTTTGATACAGAGGTCAAGGCCTGGATTGAAAGTACGGTACATCTCACCTTGCAAGCCCTACCAGTCCTTGATGTTTATTTTGGGCTTTCTAAAGTTTCTCTATATGTTATCTTTACACTGTGATTTTGGCAGTTTTGAATGTGCAATAATCAGTTTAGAAGCAGATGGAGTACTTGTCAAATAATGGTGGGGGGGAGAAAAGCCTCAGGGATGCTTGCAGTATTCAGCTAACATTTCAGAGGGGGGAAAAGTCTTCCTATTGTTTCATGAGCCTTATCAAAATCTGCAGTAAGTCAACTTTCAGGCATTTTACAAGAACTATAAGCAAAACCACATCCACATAGCTTCTTTGTAACAGCCCATGAACGAAAAAAATAACCAAAGAACTGTGTGGTATGTTTATGCAACAATTCTTAACTATTTCACGTCTTCTAATATTTTCCAGTATTCATTCTGCTAATGACCAGTTTTAACAAAGGGAAATTTGATACTAGGTTATGTCATGAGTTGTTTTAAAGTTACATTAAGACAGGTATTATCTAGTGGGCTGATCCACCAAGTATTTTTAGCTCTAAACTTTGAGGCACAGTTATTATTTGACAAACTTGTCTGACTTGTCATTAGAGAGTATGTGATTGGGAATACGTTTGTAGTGAGCTTATTAATTAAACATCTGACAGTCAGAGCATGCCAGGGTAACCTATTTGATCAGTTCACAAAGAAGAACATTTGAAAAGGTCTTGTAAAAAATGCATTATTGTTTTAAAAGCTTCATGAACTTGATTTTTCTGAGCAAAACACTATCAACTGTATTCATTACAGCTATGTTCAGCTTATCATTGAAAAAAGCCTTCAGAGCAATTGATGTCAGTCAGGGTGGATTTGTTTCTTTGGATTCCTTGAAGTCAGTCATAAATGGCCTTATATTTCCTTTGCCAAATGCAACTTTTCAAGAGCTAAAGAATGGGTAAGAATCACATTATTTTCTTAGGGTGTATTTTTTAATGCTGCTGCCTATAACTTTATTGTTGCTTTCTATGCCTACTATCATTAATTCATCTTCTTTGTGCTTGTGTTGCAGTATGTATGATACAGTATGTAAAAGCTGACATAGCCTGGTAAAAAATCAATTTCTTTGTGGTAAGGTATAGAGTTTTAATGGAATAGAAGCTCAAGTTACTGCTTGCTTTCTTGTATTTGCTTCCAAATTTGTATTTAATTTCCTAAAGGGAGCATTACTTTCCTGCATTCAAATGATTAGTGACGTGGGATGGTGTGAATTTTCTGGAAGAGCAGCTTCACAAGGGTTAGCACCATATTCACATGGCAACAGTGTAACTCTACAAGCTTTTCCTAAAATGTGCTAGTGTGGCAAGGAAAAGAAAAGAAGACATGAAACTAAAGTGAATGAATGAACTAATGCTGAAAGCTTTCACTCTGCACTGCTCACTGTCAGGCGCTGGAAAAGACAATGAAAGGACACTTCTGTGCTGCATAATAAAGCAATTTCATACCTGGAAAATAGAATTTAAACTAAAATGAGGAAAAATTATTTTTTATAAAACTGATGTGAAGATTGAGAAATCATGCCAAATACTGGCTTCAAGTCAATATACTGTTTTATTTTAACTAGACATCTTTGTAGCATTATGATCCAACGTCAAATAATCTTGTGGGCAGTACAATGTGCAGAAGATAAAAAGCTAGAAAGCATTTTCCAGCCCAACCTCAAGGATCTCATCAGAGTTTAGGCAACAGGACTTTTTCCAAAATATTATTTCCAGGACATGATAACTTCAGCATATGCTGACTAGCTTCCTAAACTCGTATTTCTCTGCAAAAGCCAAAATATCATAGCAATCAATGTTTTTGTGGCTTTTGGTTAAATCTAGACAAGGATCTCTCATGATTAATCTTTTGTACTCAGAAACCAAAAACTGTCATAAGAAAACTGCCAGAATATAGTTTATACTTGTTGGCAACACTGCCAAGGGCATATGGCTAGTCAAAGAGAAAGGAAGAACAGCTTAACTCTTATACAGCATTTTTGCTAAAAGATATTGCTTAGAACAAGACAACGAAGCAACCAAATCATACAGTGTGAGAAGGTCAGTAATCAGATCATGCATTACTATTTAGTGATCCACAATGTATAATTTATTTAAATTGTTGGAAGAATAGAATCATCCATGTAAATAATCAGTTAGCTGTAAAGATCTCAGTGTAGATATATGTTTTACAAGAGCAGGTGCTGTATGAGAGTGTCATCTGCAGTAACCATATTGCTTTGTGCATTCGGTAGATAAATCTGATTTGCTTCTAGTCATTCACAGTGTGATATAACAATGATCAACTATTACTTTGTCATAAAATTGCTATTATTGCTCTTTCTTTCCAATTCATGTCACTTGCTAGTTTAAATCTTAAAGTAAATCTTGCTCTTAAGAGCAGTTGCATAATGGAAAGATTTCTCCTTGTATTCTTCCATGGGAGCTTTCTCTAGCATCTGAAAAATATAGTGACATTTTAATGATGCTGTAAACAGAGACGTTCACAACTATGTATGCCATATCTCTTAGGTGATATTTCTCACATAATGTAATTCAAAAGCTCCACCAGGTGAATGGAACAACAGAAAAGTTCCTCCTAGTCATCTAACTCAAATAACAGAGTAACTTCATTGTAGCTGATTCTAAATATACTAGTAATTGAATGGGCAAGGGACACGATTTCAAGATTTTTAAGATTCTACTTAAATAATATGACATGAGATGTGCCAGGGAGCTGTTTCTAAGAAATAATACATGACAGCATTTTATGGTTGTTTGAGGTATTTACATCTCTTTAGCTCCTGCTATAAAATTCAGAGCCTGTTGAAGTTGATGTTATTTTGCTTTAGACTTCATCTAGAATTTCATCTTTGACTGGTTTAGGACCAGGTTATCCACATACTTATCTCTCTGTATATGTTGCCACTGCAACAACAGCAAATACATCAGAGGCAGACCGTTGAGGTATACTTCATTCAAAGGCTGTCACTCATCTGAATTCCAAATTCCCTGAATTCCATCACTTTTGCTCATAAAAATTCTTTCACTTGGAAGTAAAACATTGTGAACTTGAGGTTCTATAAGGAGTTGCATAAACTGAGGGAATTGATTTCACAGTATATCAGCATTCTCACATGAAAAATATTTTGGTTATGTTTTGGAACTTTTCTATGGATTGTGTCTCTTCATAGGTTGAGGGATGTGTCTGTGAAGGGTATTCTTGTCAACAGCTGGAAGCAAATCATACACCACCAATACAAAGGCTTTGCAAACGGAAGGCTAATCGTCTAAGGCTCTTTTCTGGTGACTACAGGGATTTCTAATTGGTGACTTTTATTTGTGATAAGAGATAAATCATTGTGCTCAGTTGATCAGGACTTCAATTGAATATCAGTTAAACATAGGACAGTTTTCATCAGCAGAGGTAGTTTTAAACTTTTGTATTAGCCTTATGCTTCCATTCTTTAATTCATGATTTTTATCAAACTATCAGATACCAAGGCACTGACGGTTAAAAATTTCTCTGTGGGTAGTATTTTGTAAAGGATCCCTACAAGATGATATATCGCATGATTTTATAAGGTATCCATGTTGTTACTATTCTAATCAGTCAATTCTTTTGGAAGCATACTGTTTTGTACTTGGACGTAACCATACTTTCAAAAAGCCATGCAGAATTTATTGTTATAACTTTAATAAGTTAGCTGGCCCACTATAGTAGATAAAATGCTGGATTATCAATCACAAAAGATGCACTTTTTTTTTCTTTTCTATCCCTACAGTGGAATGATCTTTCTGTGCCTCAGTTATTCTACCTATGGTATCTAAATATTGTACTTATTGCCCTTCTAGCACAACTTGAAACCTGAGGGCCAATATTACAACTCCGAAGAGAGATTGTTTTGAAATTAAAAAAATTCTCCAAAGTCCATCCTCAGGTTTTGATCCCACTGACTTAGCTTTGTTTAAGTAGGGCTTTCTTCAATTTGATTCATAAAATTTAATTCTGGAGAGTTCCTCATCCATCCACATTCCCACCCACTCCTAAACCCAAACACCTCATCCCAACCCCCATGAGGGCCTGATTCATCCCTTTCCATGATAAAATCTGCAAGAAAAATATGCTGAGCTGGCCAGCCACAAAAAGAACTGGAAGAGCTCCGTGATCCATTACCCATCTTGAAGGGGTAAATCCACTGCACCTTGTCAACTGATCAGTGGCACCACAAATCACAGCTAGTAATGCCAGACCATCACACATCTACAGTAGTATTTTTTCCTTCCTGAAGTTCCCTTCAGCTCTTGAGATTTTGATGATTGCCGCTGTTGAAGTCTGAGAGGTGGTTGTAGGGCTTCTGAGCCAGGAGGTGGAAGTGGAGAGGTCTGTTGCTCTGACTGATGTAGCTTTGGCTGGTTGCTCATTTTCAGTGCAGGATTGTTCTCTACAGTGCAATTTGGGTGATTTAGTAGACCATAGACATTTGAGTGTGAAGGGATCTCAGTTGGAGGCTCAAAATAACAGTTGTTATCTTGGCCTTAATTTTAAAGATCATCTGTTATTTCATACTGTTTGTTTCATATTCATTTATCCAAGACAATAATCAGATATGAAATATTTATCCTTCCTACAGCTTTTTTTTAATAACCCATCCTTCAGTAGGATTGTTGGCAAAGCCCTTCCCTGCAGGGAATGAAATGGGTCCCCTGGTGAAATTTAATGCTAGCACTGCCTCTGTCTTCATTTACCTTAAATCTTCAGTGTTTGGCCCTACCTAGACCTCCTTCTGGCCTTTGGTGCAATTGTACTGCTTGTGCAGTGGGAGCTGCTAAGCTTTTGAGGCACTGAGCCATCGTGCATGCATGGTACAGGTAGGACCACTGTAAAAATTCAAGTTCCCTCCCCACTCGTTAAATATCCTGTGCTGTCAGATTGCGATCTACCAAAGCCTGAATGCTGTGTTTCTTGTAACTTTTGCTTTCTAGATTTGTTGGCTGAGCTTGAGAAACTGCTGCGTAGTCCAAAACTGAGTTGTTTTTGTTTTTTTTTATAAAAGATTCAGGAAGTCTTGCATACCTCTTACCATGTTAGTAATTTTCTAGTGTTGTCCTGTGCACCCTGGATTAAGAAATGCTCTAAACAACATTCACCACCACTTTAAGATGCATTAGAAGTTTTAAAAGCTTTTCTGAAATGACTAGAGTAGTGAATCAGCACTTTTCTGATTATATGGGAGGGATGAAATTGTCTACAAAGCACCATCTGAAGTAGGAGTGTGTTTAGCCATGCTCCTTGAAGGTTTCTGTAGCACAACTGAAACTGAGCAGGAGATATGCTAATGGTTTGGTGCATCATGGGATTGGGTCCTTACTGATGCTGGTTAACTTCTCGAGGTTTGTAACATCTTTTAACTGTTGCAATACTTTCAAAGTTATCAAATTTGTATACAATGAACATCATAACATTTAAAAAACCCAATATACTATTCCCCTTAGTTTCTCTGCTTTTATGTGTAAATAATGAGAAGGCATGCATTAAATACTATCTCATTCTAGACATCTGTACTGTGAATATCTACGCCTGAACTACTCCTCCTAGATTCCATTTTATAGTCACTGGAGAGAAACAACAGGCAGGATTCATCTAACCAGTTTGAGATGTCTACTTTAGGAAGAGATGAATCCTGTCCTCTAAGTGTCTGTTTCTCCCCAATGACTATAAAGGGAACTTAGAGTGACTCACTCAGGTGCAGGCATGTACATTTGGTTAGATGAATTCTCGCTCGGGGTCTAGTTCTTCCACAGCTAGACACTTGGAATTGAGAAAATAGTTGGCTCAGCTTACCTATTTAGTAACAAAGAGAAGTTATGCAAGCTTATTCTAGTTATGAATTTTGCACACATTGATATTATAATGAGGATGTGATGTTCTAATTAAAAATTCTTCTTAGAACGTGGAGTAGTTTTTTTTAAGATTTTTTAATAACTGTTTTCTTCTTTTTTTTTAAAATCAGCTTTGGTCTGAAAGCCAGAGGTAAATTTGCTTGGCAACAATTTTTAGAAAAATTCTGTGACCCTTGAAGTACCTTTGAAAACAAGCAGACCATTCCTTAGAGAAAAAAAAAAACCATAAGTAAGTTTGAGGTTCCTTTATTATGTGAGTAACTTGTGGTATACATATTTATTGAAAATGAGACATGTAACCACTCAATAGTCACCCTCGATTAAATTCAGTTAAAAAAATTATTTGGCAGTGTTTCTCTAAGGGCACTCTTATTTTGAATCCTATCAAACTTTGAGTCTTAATGAGGTAATTTATTCTTCCTGCTCTGAGAAGAACACAGTGAGCAAAAAAAAAGGGTGAGACATGAAAGCATTTTTTTCCTTTTGCAGAGTAAATCCAGCTAAAGAATATGCAGCTTTCTCCAGTCACACTGTACTTCAGAAGCTGCACAGATACATCCAAGATGCTTATCCCTCTTTAAAGCAGGCATTTCTTATGCTTGATGAAGTAAGAGCAATTATTTTTAAGTGTTGCCTCAGTTAATTACTTTTACAGCTAAACATTTGTGTGACATATCTGCTTCAAAGTAATCTGGTGGTTGCCAGTCTTTCTTTTCTGTTACAGCTGCACACAGAGCTTGTTTTTCAAGTTTCCTTAACATAGATATGTGCAACTGGGGACTAAATAATCTGTAACAACCACTCTGATAAACAAAAATTATTGACCTGCTACAATTTCACTGGAAGTCATGTTGGCCAGTTCTTTAATCATCCCTGTGGCTGCCTTTGAACTCCTGCTATTTTTTTCTGTATATTTCATGAAATATTATGACAGAAATGAGAATTGGTGCTTTCATAGAAGTTGCACTAGTACCAGAAAAATAAATAATGTAACTTCTCAGATGCTCCTAAGTGTCCCCCTGATTCTACATCCAAGGATTGTTTGAGTCCCTTGTGCCTAGCATCATACTGGAAATTTATTTATGCTTTGATTATATATTACGACCTGCAAATCTTCAAGAGTAACTGCTTCTTATAATTAAGATTGCTCTGCTATTCTGGCATATTTTTGCCATTTCTCATTGTAGGACTTTATTAGAAAGCTTATTCTTTGCTTCTGCTTATTCTTCCCAGTCATGCTGTGTCAGTGGCTTGTTCATTTCATCACTATACCTTTCCTTTTATCTGTCTCTTATCTATGATCAGCTGATGTTTCAAAGTATTGGATTTTTTTTCAGGTTATTTGTAGATGTGCGTGTGTATATATATATCTTTCTATATACACACACAGAGAGAGCAAGCTATGTTTACTCTGTTTATATTCACTCACACAGAGTCAGGGACAGCTCTGTTAGTTCCTACATCCAAGAGAGGGATCCAGATGTTGACAAGGGATGCAGCTGTTGACAACCCTATGGTGACCGGTACCATTGGTTATCTCAGTGTTGAACATTATATTCTGGTTATGCAGGATTCATCTCCAAACCTGGCTCTGCATTCCCTCTTCCCAGTCTTCTTCATGCTTAGGTCTGTTTCTAGACCTAAATGGATTGCCTCCCCACATTGCTTACCACAGTCTGTTGTCAAGTATGGCAGTACCCAAAAAAGATGATTTCCTTATTAGGACAAACCTACTGGCTTTAACACTTGTTGAAGAACGAATGCTATGAAAAATGTTCAGTCTCATGTGATCAACACAAGAAAACTGTTCTTGGTTGTCATACTTGCTTTTCACACTAAAACCTGCATAGTAACATTTAGTAAATACTATTCTCCTACACAGCTGCTCTATGTGATAGTTTAACAAAGCAGTGATCTCACTAGTGAACTCATTATTAACTTCTAAGCAGCTATGGATTTGTAACATTCCTAAATAATTATGTATCTGTGTGATTTTGAGCCATAGTGAAAAACTTCTGTAAACCAAGTAAAAACATTTCCTCATGTCTTAGAATTGACAAAAGTAAGTTTTTTGCTCTCCTTTTCAGAGATAGAAATAGATTTGTACTTGAATGTCTTCTGTTATAGTACTTAAATACATTCATGTTCTTATCTATAAGTTTTTAATAGGTTCATGCAGCATAGTTTCTTTAATAGGTTCTTTATCACATCACTTCTCAGACCACAAGCAACTGCCTGCTCCCTTTTTCTTCCAAATGATGTTTTTTTCTGAATTGCTCTCAAAGTGTTAGAGTTTAAAATGCTACTGGTTCCTCTTTGCTATTGCACATTATCAAAACAAAAACCCAACCTAGTAGCAGTACTTTCTAACATGCAAGTTAAAAAGATAATGTTCCTAGTGACCGTATTTGACTACAAATTAGACTTTAAAATGTTGAGTCAGATTGATATTTTATAAAAGGATGAGTAAAGCACCCTTTGATGCTCTTTTGTCAGTCTTCCAATATGTGATTTCCTTTAAAACTCAGATCCTTGAAAAAAATAATTATACAGGTGTTTAAACACCAAAGAATTACTAATAAAATAAGTTCTTTAGCCTCTTCAAATGCTTTCAGAAAGTTTTTTTGTATATTCTGAAACACAGAAATAAAAACGGTATTAAAAATATTTGAGTGGGCAATATTAAGTATAAATTAGTTGACCTTTCTTTTTAATTTAAAAAATTATCACTGTATATGTTAAATTTAGACATTCTATTATATGGAGTGCGTTGCTGGATAGTTCTTGTTCTTGGTTACATATGGTATCCTAGTCACATAAAACAGTAGCATTTGCGTTATTTGGAGATGTGACATATTGTTTTATGACTTTCAGAGTCATATTGTTGCATTTCTTGCAAATTTAGAAATTTAGAATTGCAGTATCGAGTTGTAATCTTTCACCTTCATTATTTAGTTGTTTTTATTTTAGACTTTTTTTAAAAGGAGATTGTTCATTTCAGGGCAAGGAATTCAAGATCTCCTAGCTCATGTTTTTAAATGCATTAGATTAATAAGAGAAACTAAAATATTTTCTTTTCTGTGCTGAAAAAAATGGCATCAGGTAAACTTTAGGATGTTTCAAGTGTTATAAAAATGTTTAAATGGTTTTAATGTTGTATCCCAATACTACAGAACATGAATACCTATTGAATATTATACACTGAAGGAAACCAATTGGTTGTGATTGACATATAAATAAAAGATAGGCATTAATATATGCAGGATAAGGCAACACCTTTATCTGAGATACAGTATTCTGGAAAAGAAGGGAAGTGTGTGTACAACCAATTACACTGCTTAGCTATGAATATACAACTCCATGGTCCCTGTGCACACAGAAGAAATTACAGACAAGGCAAATATCTTTTGATGGAGGGATAAAACTTATGTGATAGATAATGTTAATGAGAAACAGAACCATGTAGTAATTATTGTAAGCTCATATTATATAATACAAACAGAGAGTTCTATCATATCTTTGTAAAAGTATTATCTTTGCAGTTTGTCATCTGATAGGCTGTAACTTATGTGTGACACTGACAACATTGAGCCTACTGTTGCATAGCTCACTCCAATTTCTAAAGTACTTTTATTTGACATTTTCTAGACCTTGGATTGCCTTTTTATGTTTAGTTATGGAATACAAGCTTTTGATACAAGCTGGGGGCTCTTCAGCCTGGAGGAGACTGAGGGGTGGATCTCATTAACTTTTTTTCTGTAGTGTCCAGTGATAGGATAAGAGGTAATAGGCAAAAGCTGGAACACAAAAAGTTCCACTTAAACTTAAGGAAGAACTTCTTTACTGTAAGGGTACAGTAAAGGAGCAGACGACTGGCACAGGCTGCACAGGAAAGTTGTGGAGTCTCCTCCACTGGAGGTTTTCAAAACCTGCCTGGACATGTTCCTGAGTGACCTGATCTAGGTGGACCTGCTTTAGCAGGAGGTTTGGACTGGATGATCTTTAGAAGTCACTTCCAACCCTACCATTCTGTGATTCTATGGTTCTATGATAAGAACTATACTTACCAGCTCAGTGGCCCTCATGATGTACAGAACTATGCTAAAATTCCTTTCTATCCATTTTAATGGAATGTCATGATATATACATGTCATAGACTGGATTGTGTGATCATCTTTTTAGTGAAAAAGCTGAATTTTTTCTATTACTTTGATTTGTTACACATTGTGCTTCTTAAATTTTAGACTCTGTATTTCTGAATTGAATGAGCAAATAATAGACTGAAAAAATTAAAGCTCTCAGTCTGGTTGACACAAGCAAAAGGAGCTCTGGGCATATCTTCAGAAGTACTATTGGCATTTTTCATTGGAGAGTTTTATATAGATGAAATATCACACTTCCTTTCTAATATAATTACATAAAAAACTGTTCTTTTTAGCTCTGCAGTATTTCATCTATGTACATATATATATGACCACAAAAAGAAAGAATTCACCTAACAATTTATAGGCAAAGAAATCAGTTTCATACATTGTGTTAGATAATAATAACGCCTACAGCATTCGGGCCATGATTCAGTAAGGCACTTTACTATATGATTTTAATTCTGTTACTGAACTGGAGCATTATTGAATGAAATTATTAACAAAGGCAGAGATATTGGAGGTTGTGGAAAGACAAGCTAAAGAAAGAACTATCTAATCTCTAGCATCTGGAGGCTCCCACAGTGAAATAAATACATGTAAGAATGGCTTATATTTATACATAACATCATGAATTTTTTTGTTGGAATAGACCAGTACATCCCAGTCACATCACTGATGCTGGACTGACTTAGATAATGATCTAGGCAATAAAATGATATCCTTTTGAATAAATCAAATAGAACTTGCAAGGTGGCCAAATAAGCAATTGCAATCTACTTAATAAATCCTGATGTAGTATATCTCAACTTTCTCATATTATCTAAAATTTGAACAAAGTGTATTTTATTTTTATCATGACATTCATTTCATCTTCATGGGTAAGTCCTAGTCATTCTGCACAGTTGTTTCTTGTGAGGTACAAGCTGTCTTTGTAGCTTCAGTACCAGATTCCCTAAATTATTTACTGGGGGAGGTAGGTATATTATCAGGTTTTGCTTCTATATGATTTAATGCAGTAACAAAAGTCTCTAAAGAAAATTCAAATACCAGATAGTAGTTTCACAAGACCATTATCTTTTGATTGCCAAACTTTAAAGTATTTCCCAGACCAACTGATGAAGTAAATAATTGCTCATCCTCTATATTATTACTGCCACCCTGGATCTCTGTGGGGGACTAAAGGGAAACAGAATTTTCTTAGAGTGAATTTTATGAACAGAAAGATATTTGTCTAGTGCTTAGCCAGGAAAACGAAATCACTGAAGGAACTAATTTTTCTGTTATTGTTCTAAAGCAGTTATTCCCCTCTTTCTTCTTCTCCCCCATTGTCTTTTGTCAAGTTTCTTTAGAGAAAAATCAAGAAAAAAAAAAGAAGAAAAAAAAGAAAAAAGTAAAACTTCAGGAACAAATTGGAAGATATAAAATTCAATAAACCATCATACATCATAGAAAAAAAATTATACAAGCCCATATGTAAAACTCTCCTACATAAATTATGGAAAATACTTGCCATGGGAACTTGGAGAAAAACTATGCCTTAAGCGTAGCAAAATAACACTATCCAGATTCTGTTACAAGAAGAAAGACATCCATAGCCTATTACCTTACAGTTCAAATTAATATCCTTT
The DNA here is from genome assembly GCA_013401255.1 of Urocolius indicus. Taxonomy (NCBI): domain Eukaryota; kingdom Metazoa; phylum Chordata; class Aves; order Coliiformes; family Coliidae; genus Urocolius; species Urocolius indicus. The sequence goes on from WBNH01007621.1 coordinate 109,935, forward strand.
GGCATGACAATGTGACTGGGCAACAGGCCCTGGATAAAGATTCTCCCTGAAAGCTGATTGACCCTCAGTAGTCAGGTCAAGAATTCCAGTAGATCAAGGCTAGCAACGTAGCTGATGTAAAGGATGCACAACAAATGCAAAGGAAGCACAAGAAAAGGAAGAGAAGGTCCAACAACAGCAGATCTCAAATGTTTTGGATTGACACACCACTGTAACAGTGAGAATTTCTCAAAGCTCACCGTGTACTTATAATTGCAACTGAAACGTCTGTAATGATCCAAGTGTTTGTGTTTATTCTGGTTTTATGAACCTTCACAGCCATGGACACCTGAAAACTAGAAAACTCTGTGCTCAAACATAAAATGTTTCTTGAGTTTTTGGGTATTCTGAAGCTAATAGTGAAGAACATCCCGCCATATCTGTGTGAGCATTGATAAATTTAGGCTCATGTGCTGTTCATAAATATGTTGAGAGCTATATTCTGATCTAATAAACAGACGTCACTTGATGGGCTTTTGTATGGACTTATGGCAATGGATTGGAACACAATAACAACAACTTAGACTGAATGTGCCTCAACCGAGTCAAGCTCACTCAAATCCAGCAACTATTCAGTCAGACACAACTTTGTGCGAACAGTGATTCCAGTCTAGGTAAGGATAGAAGTGCAGCTGATAAACTGAGCTGAATGTGAGCTGGTCAGGGCAAAGCAAGTTTACATATCCATTTACTTGTGGCACACTTCACCAGCAAACTAAATAATCTATCCCATGGTAATGGAAACATCACTGTAGATTTTTTTTCATTGTTTTAATCTTCCATCTTCTTGAACAGTCATTGAATATTGCCATTGTGTGTTCACTGAGAACTGAAGTATATGCAGGGTACTGAAACAGCTATTGTAGGCCATGATGATTTAGCAGGGTAGAATAATATGTTGGAATCAGCATTGCTTCAGTAAATGTTTGTTCTTTTTTATGCATGCTTTCTCTTTTTGTCTTAGAAACAAGATGGAAAGATCACAAGAAATGGCCTTTGTTTTGTTTTACATAACTTCGTATTTCAAATGAAAGAGAAAGACTTCCAGGAGTTAATTGAGATAATTGATCCAGAACAGACTGGATACCTTGACTGCCATGAATTTTTAGACTTGTTTGAAGAAAAAGAATCAGTAGTAAGTGTTTACTTTTAATTCTTTATTCACAAACCCTTTTATAGTTGCGGCAAAATGCTGGATTGTATTTTGGTAAAATGTTATTCTTTACATACAATTTTTATCTAAGTTAGTATGTTCACATTTGTTCCAGCAATGGAATAATCATAATTACTACTTCTAGACTCTTTTTGTCTGAAGCATGAAGTGGAAAACAATCTCCTGGTTACTGAAGGTATTTGAAAACTCCAGCAAAATCACTAGCTCATGCATGTGTGTTACAGCAGAGAGGGAACAGCAGTATTTCCTACCTTTCAGTTGTCAGATCTGTTTTGCTGATATTCTGCTGTTTCTTGTTTTATCTATTATTCTTTATAATATATGTTGGTTCAAATGTATGCTACACACTACACAGACATTCCATATTTTCCTGGGTACAGCTTTGACACCTTCTGAATTTGCAGTTAAAATGTTTTCTTTAGAATCATTCACTGAAGGTACAGAGAGATTATATGCTGTCAATACTTCTGTGCAGTATGTATTAATTTTTTGCTGACCAAATTATTCTAAGAAATTATCTAAACTGCAGTTTGCAAATCTACTTCGTTATATTAAAAAACTGTTAATATTTTTCAGTATCTTTCAGTATTCTTTTAGGTTTTCATTAGTATGTCAACTGATTAACTTCATATTTAGCTTTTTCTTAGATAAACTGGATAATATTTTTGAGAGATGTCAAGGGAGTATAGTAGTGTCAAGAGAGACAGTAGACACACAAAAAGAAGGTCCTATTGAACCCTCAATAGTGTGCATTGCTTTGAAACACTTTGATGTTAGACGCTGAAACAGGCTGCTTTCCACTCTGATGGCTTGAATAATAGCAACATTTGATGCAGCAGCTCAAGTCCCTTCCAGTTGGTTTTGAGTAAAACAACGGTCTGGCTGAAATTCTGGGGCAAACTTTAGTAGTGGTAAAATTAACATGCTGGGGAAAATGCAAACGCTGACAGTGTCTACACGCACAACTCATGCACACTAAGTTGAATTTACAAATTAAGCTGATTAGCCTCAAATTAGAGATGTATATAGGTAACTAGGCATTTTGGTCATTTTAAATAAGCATCCCAAATGAAGTAAATGCCATCAAAATGGAAGATTGGTAAAGGAGATATTGAGCATTGTAGAACATTGTCACTTTGGGATGAAATGCTACTAGGGATGGTACAGTAGTCACACATGACCCTGGCAGGTATGGTTTTAAACTGGGAGAGTGATTCTATCCAGAGGAGTAGATCTGTTCTGGAATCTGTGTCTTGAGTTTTTACCCAACTCTTGCTGAAACACAAATGTAAAGAAGCCTAAGTGTCCAGGAATCCTCTCGTTTTGTGTCTTGAGTGGTGATGCCAGCTCCAACAATATGGCTCGTCCTGTAAAAAAGGCAAATTACAGGTTGTACAAATAACAGACTACAACTTTTTCAAGAAATCTCCATATTTTTATCATTCCCTAGGAAATGGTCAGAGGAATCTTAAAAGAAACAATGAGTAGAACCACAATCTGGATTCCATCTAGTTCCCCAGCCAGCTAAGTCAACCCAAGTTGCATCTCAAACTCATTCCTTTTACCTGGAAATTTTGCATAGCATAGTATTTGGTCAGATCTGTAACCACAGTGAGTTTGTTTGTTTGTTTGTTCGTTTTTTTCTGCACAGATAGAGCTATAGACACATTCTAAAATAGGTTCAGTAAGCTAGATTTTGTCATTATTTTTCCTCTTGCAGGCCTATTTTCTTCAAAATATGCCTTAAGTAGAGTGCCATTTGCAATTCATTCAGTGCTAGTGGATTCTGTTTTCCAGGAATGAGGAAAGAAACAGGCAGCACAAATTCTGTGTATGTGATAAGTCATCAGTAGAGAGTTTTGCACCTTGGGAGGAATGACCTCATGCACCAGAATATGCTAGGAGAGGACTCATTGGAGAGCAGCTCTGCAGAGAGAGACCTAGGAGTCCTGACTGATAATAAGCTAACCATGAGCCAGCAATGTGCCTTCATGGCCAAGAAGGCCAATGGCATCCTGGGATGCATCAAGAAGAGTGTGGCCAGCAGCTCGAGGGAGATTCTGCTCCCCCTCTACTCTGCCCTGGTGAGGCTTCATCTGGAGTCTTGTGTCTACTTCTGGGCTCCCCAGCTCAAGAAGGACAGAGAACTTCTGGAGCGAGCCCAGTGCAGGACCACCAAGATGATCAGGGGAGTGCAGTATCTTCCTTATGAGAAAAGGCTGCGGGACCTGGGGCTGTTCAGCCTGGAGGAGACTGAGGGAGAACCTCATTAATGCTTATAAGTATTTGAAAAGTGTATGTCAAGAGGATGGGGTGATACTTTTTTTCTGTAGTGTCCAGTGATAGGACAAGGGATAACGGACAAAAGCTGGAACACAAAAAATTCCACTATTTTACTGTGATGGTGAGGGAAGCTTGGCACAGGCTGACAAGGGAGGGTCCTTTTCTGGAGGTTTTAAAAAATGGTTAGATGGTTCATGAAGAGCTTATTGGAACAAACCAAATGAAGAAGCCTGTTGATCTTGTTCTAGTTTCTAATACTGGAAGTGGTAACATAGTTTATTTTCAAAATGTTGGTCTTACAACATTAAATCTTTCCTTTTGGTGCATTTTAAAATTTCTTAGTTTGATAACACTGTCATAATTTAACCTCAGAGATGCTTTTTTTAAAATTTCTTTCCTATATTGCTAATTCATTTCTTATATGGAGAAGATCCTTTCAAATAAAATCACAGAAAACTGGAAAGATTTTCTTAAGGCTTTGCAGTCCTATTATCCTAGGCGTACTGGCACTATTAACAGAAGTCACCTAAGAAAAGTCCTACAGGTGTGTTGTCCCTCTTTGTCAGATCAAGAGTTCGTAAAGTAAGTTGATGATGTGTAAGCTGTAACAGATTCAATGTAATTTCATTTATTATCATATCTTTCTTCCTATCTCTTAATATGACAGCTATAGCTGGGGGCACTAAGTATTTTGGTTTGCCTTAAGCATATAGAAAAGAAAAGGTCATGGGATTAGCTTGTAAATCCTTTATTTATTTTCTTAACAATTCCATGTTGGAAAGTCTTGTGAGTTTGACATAATTTCAGCATTTCAAAGGTGAGACAAGCCTTTTTGACAGAGGAACAATGGATGCACTGGAGATCCAAGCTATTATCAAATATTATTTAGTATGTTAAACACCATGTAATACAAAATTAATTAAATTAATACAATGTCTTTCCTCAGTAGAGTATTGTGATGAAAAAGGAATTGAAATTTAATATTGTCAACATGAAACCTCATTTTCAATATGAGCGGTTTCCCTAAAGTGGGGAGTCAAAAGAGTTACAAGCATGGAGAGCATGGGGTCAAAATGTCTACATCCAAAGAAGAGATAATTGTATCAGGCATTTTATTGCAATAACATTTCAGTTCAGTTATAATCAGATCTAATCTACTCTCTCAGGAGGTCTAGTTTTCTCTGCTTACAGCCAGTGACTTTCAGAAAGATGCAGAATTCTTTTCTACCTTTGAAAATATAATAAGAAAATCAAAGAAATCAGTTCCAGTCTGACCCTTACAACCCAGTGTCCTGCTGATCATTGTGTGTGAGGAGCAAACACAACAGCATCAATAGGAAATGGCTTTTGGAACATAATATTTGATCTTGAAATATGAATGAGCATGATCAGTAAAACCAATTCCACTGTGTGCATTTTTCTTTTTATAAATGTCTTGGAGAAAACTTTGGGTGCTATGCATTGGGTTCATAAAATCATGTTCCCAGAACAGTGTGTTTATAACTACATGCTTTCATCATCTGTCACTTTTATAGCTCTGTGTTGCATTGTATATAATTAGTGGTCATTGATCATGAACCAGTAATTATCTTTTGAATTACCTGGGACTCAGCAGTTATACATTTCTACCATTATTTGTGTCAATAAGAACTATAAGAAAAGTCAGAAATTGCAGCCACTTTGAATTGGAAAGCGGTCTTTACTTCAAATTCTAAACATCCCCTATAAGAAAATAGTATAGAGCAAGGTAATGAGAGGCAAATGATAAGGTTTCTTTCATTCATCATTGAGGTCAATGGCTGCTTTGGTTTTGCTTTAAAAGGATACAACACAAGCCTTATGAGATCAGCCTAGCAAAAGGCTGAGCACTGGGGCTGTGTTCTAGCAAAGCACAGGAAGAAGTGGGCATAATACTTTTATTATTTCCTTTACGGTGAACTTCAGATACATTTGCATATATGCATTATAGAACTGTGGCATTGTTGAAAAATACAGCTATTTGTGTTTAGCAAACTGAGCTATGCAATACAATGGACGAGTTTGGAATCTTCTTATAGGAATAGCATCTAAAATATACATCTAAAAGGTAAGGTTTGGATTCTATTGTCGAAGACATTCAAGGACATATAATCTTGCATTGCCACGTTCAGTCCATGAAAACAGGGTCTCAGTCACACCATATTATTAATCCTTCTACAGTAAACATTTCTAAAGGAACCTGTTCTTAGCGGTATCATTCATCAGGGTCACATTCTAGAGAGCTGGTGACTGCATTGGCAAATAAATGTAATTTTTGTGATAATATGAAGAGAGAATTTATGCTTATCAAGACAACAGACATCCGACTTGATTGGAGAAGTATTTGGGTTTAGGATCAATGAGTAACAATATAGCTAATTAGGTTAGAATGGCTCATCCAGAGGTGAGGAGATATTTTGAAATGTCTCCTTTGTTGTAATCTGCTTTTAGAGTTGTCATTGTATGATTTAGCCTGACTCCTTAAAATATGTTTTGAACAGCATCTTTTTACCAATCTATATTTCTTTGTTTTAAATGTGGCATTAATTTTGATGTTAGATCTTATTTAATCCAATCCTAGGAAAAAGTTGTGGATTATGCAGAGAAACAGTGGATGGCACTGTTCATTCGCTGCTCTAAAGTGGTAAGAAATGTCAGATTTTAAAAGGCTGTATTTTAAAAGAATAAAAAAAAAAAAAAGAAAAAGTAATTGACTCCTCTAAATGCATACACACTGGGCTTAAGACCATCACATCTGTGCTGGGAATGTCATAACCAGATTGGGGATTTAGCACAAGTGCTTTAAAGGATGCAGGGTTTTTGAGCAAAAGGTGATGAAGTGACTGAATTACATACTGAATTCCAGTGGTTCAGCTACATCAGTCTTATTTATTTGAAATGATACTTCTGCTTTGGGGGGCTTCGACTATAATTGGACTCTTGCATTGATGTGACTCATCCTGAGGCACTTGAGGACAATACTGCTATCGCTGCAGCAGAATAGCCTGGCATGCTTGTCCCAGATGGCTTCCTGTGAGATGACATTCAGACTGGGGAAAAGAGGGAACAATTTTTAAGGGCATTTGGAAGCCTTTTATGGTTTACACTCACAAAGCAGATGTTGCTCTGTAGTGTTCACAGCCATTTTCTGTGTGAAGACTAGACTTGTTTCAGCTGAGCAGAACTTCACAATTACTAGAAAATGGAGACTCTCTTCTACCTTTCACCTCCTGACACTTTCTTCCCTACAGTGTAAACGATATGGATTAGATTCCTCAAAAGAAATGAAAGCTTTGATTTCTTTTCTTTTCTTTTGGTCTTTCCTCCCCCCGCCCCTCCCCCCCGAAGGAAGGCATTGATATTTTGATATGCTAAGTTACAACTGTATTTACCACAGTTATTTTTTGTTTGTGCCTCTTCTAAATAGAATAGGCACATGGAATAAGTGAAGTGCAGAGAATACCATGCATCTCCAGCACAAGGACAGGAGCCTTCTTTCATCCAGGAATGACCCAAAGCTTTATGAACATGAATGAAATCCTAGAAGGCTGAACAGCACAGTGAAGCAGCAGCATAGTGATGACAAGGGTTCTGATTCATGAGCTCTGATAATTTATATGGGAATGATTTAAGAGGGTAATTTGGCAGGCCCAGAGAGCTACTAACTTGACCTCTTTGCTGGAAGTTACCCTCAGAATAACAGAAGGGCTGAACAAACAGTGTGTCTGCTCCTGGGCTGCTAAGGTTCACATCAGGAGAATTAACCTAGGCTGCTAGTGATTTCATTTTATATTCATATACCAGGCAGCAAGTTAAGGTCAACAAGGTCTTTCACTGATGATTCCTGACAGATTTAGTTGTGCAGTGGCTGTGATCTGAACTCCCTCTTTCACTAATGCAGCTGAATTTGTCAGGTCAGTGTTGAGTGAGCCAAGTTTCTTCCAAGTGTCCACCTGTGTTAATTACACAGGGTACTCACAAAGGGTCACTGTAGGTAAAAGAGTCTTGTGTCCTTTGGCTCCTTGTAGGGTCAACGGAGATCTTCCAGACAATGACATTATGTTTAATTTATGTTCCTGCTTTCTCTATAGGCTACAGAAGGAACCTCAAAAGGTTAGTTTCCAGTGCCTAAGGATAGCCTTCCGAAGAATGTCCTTAACTTTATATGGAAAGGAAATATGTTACTTTGCCTTAAAGACATTTGTATTATGCATTTTTCTCAACCTCCCAAATTATTTTAAGATCTTATTTTATCCAGGTTGTGCTATAAATACAAGGATAACTCTTCTGATGGAATCTTTTACGAGATGCTTTTGGATAACTTAAAAGTTGCTATTCTTTCTGGTGACTTAAATGGTATCAGCTCACGTATATCAAAGGAAAAACAACAAAGAAAAGAAAAAAGACAAACAGAGCTTTCAAAAAGGTACTGTTATTACAGTCAATTTTCTATTTAATATAAAGAAAAAATATGTATAGAAAGGAGACTTTCAGATAGACTGAAGATACATGCTGGTTTTCTAATGGTAAGTACTGTCCTGGGCTGATCTCTCATTTTGCAGAGATATATTCAAAATTGTATAACATTCAAAGCATTGCATCAGGAGAGAAAGCTTACGTGGATCATTCATCAAAGACTCTAGGGTTCAGGTAAAAATGGTTGAGCTCACTTTACAGGGTCCACAAGGATTATATCTCACTGCATCATTTGAAAATTGGGGTTTTGCCCTCTAGATAATGTCTGAAGAGTAAGCTTATGATCCTCTATAGAATCATCACGGCTCATTATTTAGGAACTGGATTAGAACAGATCAGGAACTCTGTCACATCTGATGTCTGTGCCTCCTTCAGGCCATAACTGCAGCCTCCAACTGAACCAACGTCATTGATATTGGTATCCATGTTACAAAGATGATTGACCTATTGATTTTTCTCAGTTTTTACTTTGAATATGTGCAAATGCCTGCATAATGGTGGGGTGAGGGGGGAACGACAGACAATAAACTTTCCCTTCTAATGGGATAAGCTTCTTTTGAGAAGAAAAAAAGTAATACTTACATGATAATTTACATATACAGTCAGACCTGGGACACGTGAGTCTTTCAATTGAACCCAGATAATGCTTTACTCTAATATGTCCACAGAAGCGTGCTCACTTCTGATCTCTCATTTTTAGGCTAATATTCCATAAAACAGTAAGCCCTATTCAAAGTTTACATTTCTGTCAACAGCTCTCAAGACAGAAGTATGTCTTGTCTTGCTTCGGATTCTCCTCACACTTTCAGATTCTCCTCACACTACTTTGTTTCCCCTTCTACAATTTGATCTTTTTGTGTTTCTTAAGTTCCCCATCTGAATCCTCTTCGGATCAGCTCTAGGTTTGCCTTGACTCTGCATTCACGTGTCAGAACGGGCACTTTTTTGCTGTCACAAAAAGCCCTTTTCTGCTCTCTGTGTTCTGTGTCTGAAAGCTTTGACACAGGATCTCGACAAACTTTTCAAAAGAGGCCAAATGTTGCACATACACCAAACATAGGTATAAACAATGGCATCTGAGCTCTGACCCTGAATACCAATTTCAGTGTCACACTTACTCATAAAATGGTTTGTAGGCCCACTAAGAGCTTCATGCTTCTGTCATGAATACAGAGAAACTGGCAGTGGATATATTTGGCATTTGAATTGGTAATATGAAGAAGCAAATTCCTGCAGAAGAACTCTGCCAAAGGGCAGCTTACACTCACCAGAATTCACTTTCCACTCTTTGCCAAGCTCTATTGCAGAGGAAGAGCATTCTATCCATCTTCTGAAGGCCTCTCAGGCACTGAGACGTACTTTTGTCTCTCCCAATGAGGTCTTGGGATGATACAAGCCTTCTGGAATACTTTTAAAAATACCACACTCTCCACTACCTCCTTGTCAAAGTGACTGTTTGCTATGAGGTCTTTGGACTGCTTTATAGCGTGCAGTCAGTCAGTAGCTATTCGGAAGGTGTTAACCTTCCAGCACTTCATGTAAGATGAGTTCTCAAATACATGGCTTAGGTCATTTTACTATGTCAGGCTCACACAGGAGAAGGTCATACACTTGTGCATAAAGCTGGGCCCATGTTGCAAACATACCAAATCTGATTTTTTATTTTTGACACTGTCAAGAAATGTTGGTTTGAGGATTCTCACAATTTTAAAACAGACCCTTTGGATGTTTGGTTCCGGCATTGGTTAGTGTCTTGGAGCTGTGTCAGATGAGTTGCTCCTTCTGGAAGAATAAACAGTGATTAACATCTTCCCTTTAATTCCTCTCGTCCGAGTGATGTTCTCTTGTGGCCAAGTCAATTCTGGTACCAACATCTTCAAAGCCTTCTAGCCTGGAGTTCAAGGCTTCTTGTCCCTCCTCTTGAAGGTGCTCGGGTTGGGTTGGTTAAGGTGTTTCTTCCTGTGAATGATCTGGTTCCTCAGTGGGCTTCATCTTAATCCTCAGAATTTTTAGCAGACTGCCTCTGTTTCTGAAATTCCTTCCTGATTTGCTTTTGCAAGATTCTAGGAAACATCTAAGACCTTACAGTTGGCTCCTTCTGTGTAACATTTTTTGGAAACAGAGTGTCCCTGCAGATGCCTTCCAAGATTGTCTCCAAAGCAGAATGAGTTCCACTTCAATCAATAAACCAGCCTCTTTGTTTTCTGCAAGCTGAATTTGTCCCTACTGTTCGTGAAGTCAAAAGGTCTTTCAGAAATTTTCCGAAGTTATTTTTGCTGAGGTTCAATGCCATTTCTGCTGAAAGACTGTCAGAAAGACTGTCAGAAAGCAGAGAGCTGGCAAGATTAAAAAAAAAAAGAAAAGATGCAGATGATTCACCAACATGCAATACAGTTCTGTCAGTAGGATACAGTCCACTAAACTCAAGATAAATCAGTGGCCTCACTAATAAATATCTCTAACTTCTGCCAAGCCACCATCTGGAGCTTTATCCATACCTTCAGCAAGTATTCTGGCACCCAGACTGATGTGATAGGGTAGGCAGATAGGTAAGATTTGTCAGGCCTGAATCAAAAACTTTGACATCCAGACCCAATGAAAGAGGAGTGTGCAAGGAGTGGGATATGGTACTTCAAACAGTTGTTAAATATACTTGTGGCTTATTACTTGAACATAGAAAAAGAACATACTTCTCACTGAGTACTTCAAGCTGTCAGCTGGGCAAGACAGTGCATGGCTAACCCAGAGAAGCACATATGCTGATTGCTTGGCTAGCCACTAACAAATGGAAATGATAATGTCCCTGCCTTCCCAGCTAGGAAAATGAAGAGTCACTTCTTTTCATGACTGTCAATTTTGCAAAACTTGTAACTGCTATATATGAAGACCCCTACTCCTCTCAAGTCTGACTGAAATTGATAGATGGACTCCAGATTTGGGGAAAAGGCTGACAGATATGGAGGAAAAGACTGATAGCATTATTCTTATTTTCCTAGGAAACCAAGGTAAAAGTGGTACTAGTTGAGGGGGAGTATAATTTAAAATACAATCTGGTTTGAGGGAAATACAGTTTAAAATATAAGCTCGTCTGAAATCAGGGTATATCTCTAGGATCCCTAGTGGTTTGCAAGTCTCTTAACAGGCTTTGAACTCTTTGTGACTCTGTAATTACTGCCTGAAAGCAGGACTAGATTTCTTAGAAACATGTCAGTAACTCTCCAGTTCTGCTCCTTTGCTCTTTTTAAAGATGAGTAGTGTGTTTGCTTTTCTGCATAAATTTGGAAGAATTTTATCCCGTTCTTTAAGAACTAATATGAATGCATAGTAATATTCTGTAATTTGTTCTTTCCTTATTTGTTATTATTATTCATTTTTCAAGCAGCCTGCTTGTATTTGACTTTTCATGGAAGATGGATAGAAAAAAGAGGCTTTAAGTGCTTCATCACCTTAATGCAATCTATTGGTAGATTTCTTTCTCTGTTGAACAGAAAGCCAAATTTTTGTCTTGATCCCTGTTGTATTACTGAAACTTTTATAGAGTGAGTTCTCGTTATTTTTTCTTCATATTTTCTTCATATTTTTTTATACTGAAACTCACCTTGCATTGTAGCCTTTCAGTTTTTAGGCTGTGTATACTCATGCTTCTCTCTTATATATTGATGGCATGTTTCAGTGATGCACTGCCAGCTCTCCTTAAATTATTTTCCCTTTAGACCTATTTTCCATGAGACTTCAGTCCCTTGAGAAGGGAGAAATCTACTTTTCTTTTGCTATTCTCCTGCCTTCCTTTTACAGGTGACACAAACTCTGTCATTTCATCATCGTTCCTGCCTAAGCAGTATTTCACCTTTTCAAGCAGTTTCTTTTAGTTAATTAGGATAAAATTTAGAAAGACCTTCCCTTCACTGGATTTTACAGCATCAACAGGATGTCACTGACACATTCTGATAATCTGCTGGACAACCTGTGTTCTGCTGTAATCGTTACCCAACCAATTACTACCAGCTCTTTTGCCCTGGAGGATTTTGCCTCTTTTTTTATTTCTCAGGCCAAAAATCTCTAAAAAAAATATCTCTAAATCACTCAGAGTTTGAAATCAAAATGGTATTGTCCCTCTATTGTAGACATCTAACATTGTTGCACTCACATTTTCATAGGTTTTTATCAGTAGAAATCTAAAGAAGGTTTAGTTTATTGAGCTGTAAGATTCCAGAATCTTCCAAGACCAGTAAGGACTTCCAAGTCCCCTCTTTACACCACATTTTTTATATTCATGTCCTTGGAACCAGTATGCTCGATCCATTCTGTCTGGTTGTGTGTCTTCTATGACCCTGCAGTGTATAACCCTATTCCAAGCAGTTTCAGGTCTTAAGCTAAGTGGCTGCGGTTATTACCTTCTTGTGAGCTTTTGTCAGCTCCTTTTTTTAACCTAGGTTAAGTCTTCATTACTAGGTTATAAAGCTAGGTAGAAAAAGAGAGCTTTTTTTTATGAATAAGCCCCTGACAGGAAGGATGGTCTTTTAGATGACATCCTGTAAGTAATCATTCATTTATTTCCAGAACACATTCAGCCTTTGCCTTAGTCTTCAACTTTGATTAGGAGAAAGTGTATAAAGAACGTTTAAGTTTACCTTCAGCATATCCTGAAATTACTTCTTCATTTTTTAAGGGTCATTTGTGGCAACACCTATTGACAGGCAAGAGAATATAATAATCAGTGGGTAAAGTTGGTAATGTTTTGGCAATCTCTTGCACTCAGGCAAGATATCTCAGAAGACAAAGTACCTTCAGCAGATGAGACAATCCGAGCTCTTCAGAAGGGAGTCACAAGTCACTATCATCTTTTGATCCCTTTTACAGGTCTAGAATTAATCTGCATGCCGCTCAGATCAAAGTAATACTCTTTTTGTTAGCATCTTTTTAGAGTAAGACTTAACATATTAAGATTATCCTCAAGTTTAGGGGATAGTAGAAAACACATTTAATAAATCTATAAAATAAGACTACTGAGTATTTCTACATTTTGCTTATATTGAAATACATGCTTTCATAGGTTATAGTATATAGTCCATATCTGTGGACTTTCATATAGAGCCTGAGAAGGAAAGTATTCTGGCTGTTTCTCCAAAGGGAAAAAGTATGCAAATATTTACTTGGAATCCAGGAAGAGAGAAAATGACATAAGAGATATTTTTTTTTCCTTTTTAAAATAAATGGAAAGACTTTCATTAATTTCTTTTATGTTAGCTTAGCCATCTCATGTTAACTGAAGAGGTGCTAAAGAATAGAAGTGGCTCCTTAGCTGATGTAGGAACAGGCTCGTAATTTGGAGGTGTAGGATCTCCACTTGAAAAAGAAACATTTCAGAGCAGCACCAGTGAATTTTTGGTTTGAGGTGGGCTTTATTTGTCTTTTCTGTAAAGCAAGCCACACCTAAGAAAAATGTGCACAATATAGGCCTTGGAATCAATGTATATTCTAACTTGATCATTTTGTTTTGCATCAAAATAGTTTATTCCACATCTATGTCTCGTTTGTCATTAAAGCAGTCTTGTTTATTATTGCTGAATCAAATGTATGAAACTACAAAAAATAAATTATTTATCCTTGTGCACAATATTTCAGTTTTAGAATCAAGCAGATTGAAGATCAAGCTAGCAAATATGCCTAGAATGGAACTGTTCATGAAGTAATTAAAAGGCTGAAGGACACAGTGATACAACAGGCAGCAACTATTAAAGACAACTTTTTCACCTACAACAAGGAAGCACACTGGAAAATTAACAAAGCTAGCTTGCAGAAAGTAGGAAAAATGTCAGCTATTTTTCTCTTTCCTGTACTTTTCCCAGAAAGGTACTTATTGTCTTAGCAATATGCCTGTGCACACAGCTAGAGTTAAATTCTCCAGGAATGTTTCGGTTAATGATGAGCTAAACAGGTCTCATGCAGGTTATTGTATTGGAAAGAATTTCAACTTGTCTTTAAAGACATAAAGTTATCATTGTGTAGCAGCCCTATGCCCTGAAAGCTTCAACTGCTCCCAGTTGTCAAAAAGAAAAAGTGTTAATTGGGACTGGCAAGACACAGTTGACATTAGATTTCCAAATCCCAAATAAGAACACACTTCTTATGTGAAGTGAGTAGGCATACCTTGAAGAATCCCCTAAGCCTAAACTCAGAGCCCTTAAGCCTTCTTTGTAACTCTACAGTGGTAGCTGGTAGGAACTGGCTATAGGTAGGTGAAGAATAAGATGCTGAAGATACACCATGACACTCCAGGGAGAATGACCTAAGCTAACTTTATACAGTCTTTCAGATTTCTGAGCCTCAGCTTTCTCTGAACCACTCTTGGCCTGCAATGTGTCTTATAATCATGCTGACACGTAGGGGTACTCCCTGGAGTACCTGTCTCTCTTCCTTGCTCATTCTTGCTCTACTTTCAAAGGAGCCTGTAGTAATTGTGTCAGGGAAATTTCCTCCAGATATCTAGTAGCATTTCAGGGCACAGACTGGTGCCCAACAGGAGAGGAGAATCTTTCTGTTACTCTTGATTGAATTCAGAGGACTAGATTGTGTTGTAAATTTCCAATGTAATTATTTAATGTTGGGTGCCTTTTGATACTGAGTTAGATGATTTGGGTACAGCATCTCAGCTGAGAGGGTCCACAATGATATGAATGTATTGAAGTAGTATACCTTTTACTTGACAAGAATATGAGGAGATTTTTGTTGGTGTCTTTTCTGAGGTAGGATTTTCTGTGGTGTTTTCAGGGCTCATCACAGCCTTGATGGCTTATCTAACTGCATGTTGTACTTTGGACAGACCTGTGAGATCATGGACTTGGGATTGTAGCTGTGATGCTGATGGGATCCAGCTGTACATTTCTTTCTTTTCACATTTCAGAGCAAAATGCTTTTCTGAAAGTTGAGGCTGTGCAAGAAAAGAGATATGATAGCAGCAATATTTCTCTAGTCTACCTAGGTTTAAGCAGGAGCTACTGCTGAATAGTGTTAGAACAGTAATGCATGCTCTGCCCTTTGTTTGGGTGCTGAACTAAGGTAAGAGTCAGCAAGGGATAAACCAGAATTGTATCTTTGAATATAGCCTTGAGAAAAATTGTCCCAAACTGTTTTTATTCTGGTTCAGTAACAAACATCATCTTCCCATCTATGTACGGTAGACTGTACACATTTTCAACAGCTACTGTTACAGGGCCAAATGTACTGACTGTGAGGAGGTGACAAGCTGTTGCCTTCCTTTCTCTCCTTCTCAGCATGCATCCATGAGGTATGTGCTCTCCATCGTATGAATGCTGCTATTATAGAGCCTTCCCCCATGAAAGCTGTAGCTGCATTCAGGCGCATACCTCTTGTTCTCAGGTGGATATCTTTCTGCAGTTGTATGCAGGAAGTGGAATTGCTTTGAAATGGAGTGGATTAAAAGAGGGAGGACAAAACGTGTAAAATACTTTCCATTTTTTTTTAATATTTCCTTGTAACAATACATTCATTAAGAACGTATTAAGCTGCAGCCCTTCCTCCCATGCAGATCTGACATCTGTAGCACATACCTTTGGGACATGGGCTTTGATTGCTGTGATTTACACTACAATGTGATAGCTAAGAGGCTTATATGTTGCCAGCAGCTAATGCAGGAGCATGCATTTTGTCACTTTTGAGTAGAACAAACTCATTCTACCTGATGCTTTTTCTTCTGCATTGGCTGTTTGTGTACAACTTGCATTTAAGTTATTTCTATAGCACCAGAAGCTATTGAACAGTTAGTCTTTCTGATTTCACTGTTTATTTATTACACTATGGATGACGCATTTAGCCAGTTTTGGCTATGCACAAAGGATGAAAAAATCATGTGCTTGCAGCCACGTATATGCATCAGTGCACTGTGACATTCTTGGACTCTCCAAGCTCAGTAGAGTCCAGTTGGGTGGGATACTGCCCTGGGAACTCTGCCCTGCTGCTGATGATTATGATCATCAACAAGGCCGTGCTTCCCTGCAATAGCTCTGTTCTGCCCTGCCTTGTGCTGAGTGAAACAAGCCTATCCAGGAATGAATGAGGATAACAGCTCTGTATGAATAAAGAGGATTAAAAGGGATTCCTCATCAGAACTGAGGTGACATATGTCTCTGGGAACTACCTGGGCCTGTGTGCTTTGAGGTGAAATGCAGACTGAAATTGATTGTTCATCCCTTGTGGTCTTTAAAGATCTCTGCACTTTTTGCAAAAGAAAGGATTTTTCCATCTGATTGTCTAGGTAGAATTCCAGCTCTGAGTTTTCACTTTCTTTGTGCTTTAGTTTTCCAGTCACTTCTTCTAGGATGTTCATCAATCTCTGACCTGGAAGCACAGCAGCTTTTCATCCCAGAGCTTGTGGAGTTTCAATGGTAGATAAAGAATATCTATAAATGGGTGTATAGCATTATTTGTAGGGAATCTTTCCTGGCCTCCAACTGCTACTTCAGCAGGATGTAGGATTCTTTGTATCACATCTGTCTGCTGCATATAGGTGTTTTGGATACATTAGGTAATTGTGAATGATGCATGGCAATATGACTTGTCCCAAATGGGTGGGTAGGTTGTGAGGCATTTTGAGGTGCAACTGAAGTTTTAAACTATATTGGTATGTTGTTCTTTGAAGAGTCTTGACTCTGTAGCCAGGCAGGTGTGCCAATGCCCATCTTATTAGCACATTTGCAACTGCTTCTCTGAACTCCAGCTTTATTTAGAGCAGCCAGGCAGCTAGTGTACAGCTGGGCAAAGTTGTTTGTCCTCACAGTTGGAATAGGTTACTCAGTCATAGTGTAGTGTGGTAGTGGTAAATATAAAAGCATACTTGTTCTCTGATTTGTTATTCCAGGCCAAGCCATAAAGAGTGGGCAAAAGCTGTCTGCCCAAGTCAGAAGTAGATAACCTCTGTTTATTTGTATAGCATCATGTAACAGCAGCATTAACGGAGTGGGCAGAATGTACCCTTATATTTCTCTGAAGGTTAACTCATCTTGGTATGCCTGAATAACCCAAAAATGCAGACATAGAATCACCAGTTAGCATCTGCAGGGTTATACCAACACTGTCAATTCTCTGTGGTTTACAAAATAAAGACAGCTTTTAGCTGTACAATGTAATACGACTTAATTTTGTATGCAGTTTTGGCAGAGTTTTATCACTTTTTTTTTTCTTTTTTGCTAGATAAAAGTGCTAATAGTTGAGACTGTAGTCACCAACATTACTATTTGTGACTCTCCAGCTTTGATTGGATTTGTGCAGCCATATTTCCTTATTGCTACTATTAAGCATTTCATCTGATGGGAAATACTTGTTCAACTGAACATAAAATGTGCTTGCGTATCCATAAGCTTTACATTCATAAAAAGGAATGATAATTTGTTAATTATTATCACTTTTTTAACACTCCTTAGGTTGTTAAGCTCTTTAATGATTTTTTTTTTTAATCTGTGCAATTAACTAATATATAACAGCAAAAGTAATTGTTGTAGGAACATTTGGAAATTCAGGACATTGCTGTGAAGGATAAAGAAATACACCCAAATTAGGAGTTACAAACCAACTGAAGCAAATAAAGATTTTGGAGAAAGCCCTGAGTAGGCACAAGGGCTGCAACTACAAATTTTCAGGGAAACAGGAAGTGGGAAAATTAGAAGAAATCCAGAGACCTAACCACTAGCTAACTGTAAGAGAAACAATGGGAGACCACCACTGCTCCAGACTTTGGCACCTCTTCAGATGCAGAGAGGTAGAGGATCTGCAAAATAAAGTGAAGTAGACATGGGAGGAATGTAGGAAAGTCAGAAAGTTCCGTGACAAAATCGATTACCTGAAAGATATCCCTAAATCTACTTTGAAAAGCAGCAATGTAAAAGGAATCCTGCCTTCCACTTCACTGCATTTGTGTGTGGTTCAGGGACCTGAATCCAGTCAGCAGCAGTTCTTGTCCAGGATGTGGTTGTGGCAGACTCAGGGGGCAAAGTGGTAGCAGCAAATTCTTCAAATGACAGTTTTCCTCCAGTCCACTGAATGAGCTAATGTCAATTCTTCTGGCACATTTTACTTTCCAGGTGAAGCTTAATCTTAGCCTGTCACTAGGTGCTTTTGCTTAAAATGCCAGTCTCAAAAATATAGTGAATTTTTTCTCCCTCTTTCAGTATAGAATTGAAGTTGTACAGAATAGATCTATATTTAAATGGCTTACTATAAATGTAAGGAAGAGAAATCAAACACCCAGATATTTAGTATTTGAAATGGCATATTAAGCAAGAATGTAGGCCATTATGTAACTTATTTTATTTCTCTTCTAACAGATGTTGTAGGATCATGGCATACCAATGGATGACAGTCAATTTCATCTACTAACAGAAAAGCTAGGGTTTCCAGAAGGAGAATTGAGTTATCTGGATTTTTTGGCAATACTGGAAGGTAAAGGAATTTTAACAGCAATAAAGCATGAAAAAAAACCCCTTTCCTGGAAGATCCAGAACTTTTCTCTTTCAAGGAAAGGCTCTTAGTGAAATTATGAAGAGATCAATTATATTACTTTTAGCACGTAGATGACCTTACTGTCAGTAGTTTTTTGACTCCTGATCCAGCTAAGCTGCTGAATATCTAACTCATGACAAGAAGGAAACTGGAACACGTAGAATGTGAGCTAACTAGAAGTCCACAGATGACAGATGACAGGCTGCAAGACCTGAGACTGTTTAGCCTAGATAAGAGATGATTGAGGTGAGACCTTATCAACACTTATAAGTACTTAAAGGGTGGATGTCAGGAGGATGAGGTGGCACTTTTTTTTTTTTTTTGTAGTGCCCAGTAACAGGAAAAGGGGTAACAGAAAGAAGCTAGAATACAAAAAAGGTTCCACTTAAACACAAGGGAAGACTTATTTCCTGTTCATGTGAGGGAGCACTGGCACAGGCTGCCCAGGAAAGGTGTGGGGTCTCCTTCTCTGGAGGTTTTCAAAGCCCACCTGGGCACATTCCTGTGTGATCTGGTCCAGGTGGAGCTGCTTGAGCTGAGGAGTTGGACCAGATGATCTTTAAAGATCCCTTCCAATCCCTACTGTTCTGTGACCCTTTGATATGGAGCTGTTGCTAACAGATTGCAAAAACAAAACAAAACACTGACCGATTCCTCTGTCTGGAGTAGGTCCTTGTCCTCAGCATTACTAACTTTCACTCACAATCTTGGGATAATGTTATATCCTAGATTACAGTGGATGATTTTATAGTAGTGAAGGCCAGCAACTTTTTCTATTCTGTGTAAGAAGACAGAACACAGCAACTAGTCTTTTCAGAAGAGAAAGATGTGTTAGTAAGCCATTCAGTGATGAGTTTTAGTGGCAGTATATACAACTGGAGCTCTGTGGTGTGACCTGGTTAGTTATTGGTTTAGGATTTTAATTTAAAAGCACCCCTTTTGAATGTTAAAGCTGTTAAGGTGTGGGGTGGTACTAAAGAATGTTGAAGTGTGGTTATCTACAATGTAATTGATAGTTTTATTAGAGTATTAAGAATTCCAATGATAGAGCAAGGTTTACTGTTTGTGTTAGATAGATGTGTTTTTTCCATTCATACAATGAGGATGTGGTCTTCATTGATTCACTGTAATTGTGAAATGAATACTAGTGGGATATATTCATAATTTCGGAGCACATTTTTTCACGTCAGCTACTTGCTTTACCCTATTAGTGATTTCACTGATTTCAAGGCACTGTAGGTAAGGGGTTTGATTTTTCAACTCTTAAAAATGTAGCTGATGGAACCTGAACTGATTTCCTGGGATGGAGCCCTGAGTGCAGACTAAAACTAGTAAGTAATATGAATTTCTCATTTCTTTTATACTTATGGTTTTAGTCTGGATTTTGTGGGTAAAATTGCAATGCTACCAAAGTCAATGGCAGTTTTGATGTGTGCTTCAGCTGCTGTTTTAACTTCCATGTTATTTTTTCTCAGGTGTGCATTTGCTTCTTTCAGACTTTCATTATTATTTTCTGCTGTCGTTATTTACCTTTTAGAACAAAGAGAAGGCTGACTCGTGGCTGACATAATACTCCAATTTTTCTTCATTCAGACCTATAAGTTCAGAAGTTTGTGATTATAGCCAGCTAGCTAATTGTCTGTCCACTGAATTATGTGTGCCTTCATCCAGTAGCCTAATAAAAGAGATTTGAAACAGGTTAACCTCAGCAAAAATAAGTGTGCCAGCTTTTTTTGGTTTAAATCAAGAATCAGCAGTGTTTTGTCTGTATTTAAAGTTTTTGCTTTTGCCAATTATGATAATCACATCTTCTCTTTCCATAGTATATTTCATAACTGTAAAACGAAGTGTGACCCACATTTAACATAAATTAAGTCTCAGAAACCAGAAGACAACGAAATCACTCTCCCAAGTTTTATTTTTGATGATTTGTGATTCACTGGGATGGAGGGTGGTCTGTAGTTAAGGAAAAGGAGACTTGATTTTTTTTTTTTCCTTATAAGCTTTAGTACACCAGTACAGATTTTCTTAACTAGACTTCAATGGAAAGTGAAATTGAAAAAAAGAGAAGGATGGTACATATCGTTAAGGGTGGATAGGACTGAAAGGATAAAATCAGAAAAAGTAAAAATGATGCGGTGAATACGATTTAGTCATTCTTCAGAGTAGTTGTACAGGCTCTTGTGTGTCAGTGTATGTAAATCTGCTAAAAAGAACTGTTCCTTTAGAACAGACCATTAACTTAGCATTTTTCTTATCCATCAGGAGTAGGGTATAGTGAAATGTCAGTGTGTACATTTTTCTTTGGAAGTTTTTCCCATTTTAAAATCTGGCACTAATTACATTACTCCTCTATATGGCTTGAATGTTGCAGAAAAAAAATCTAAAAATGCTCAAAAAGCTACAATATGCATAGTCTTTTTTTTTTTTTTTTTTTTTCCCAGAAGGAAGGCAAAACGGGTTCCCAGACTATCACTGCACAAAAAGCAGAAGGAATCAGATCAGGAACAGTGACCACAATAGTTTTTCTATGGCCTAAAAGTACTTTAACCCCTCAGTTCAGGAAGAACATGGATGCCCTGCTTGGAAGCTGCTGTCTCATGGGGTAATAAACTTGTGACAATATGAAGCTGCTGTTTGTGCAGGACTGAGTCTTGCCAGAGCAGAGCAACGGGCAAAACGTTTTCGGAGATGATGCTCTGTTAAGTCAGGAGTGTTTTGATGCCAAATCTCCTGAAATAATAGCCTACAACAGTTCAAACTGGAGGAGATCATAGCCAGGATAGAATTGCTCCAGGAGAGATGGTCTAGCGTGCAGTGGTTGTGCTACACAGTTGTAGATGTAACAAATTACTTTCTCTGACACGGTCTGCGCCTCCTGTTTTTCTCTCACTGAGGCAGATGGGCGGAGTGACAGCAATTCACAGCTTTCATGGTGCTCCTTTTCTCCTCCTCCAGTCTGATACCTCCCTTCCTCAAAGCAACTCGAGAAGGCTAAAGCAAAAGAAAAAGGCTTTACCTCAGCTGTCATTTCTTCAGCTGAGATTATCTTCACCTTGTGTTGAGAAAACTATAGCAATTGAGACTTTTGGGTGTAAATTGGGTGGACAACTCTAGTACTGCAAACAGCTGTTGGACTTTGTCAATGTTTGAGCCATAAAAAATTCAATTGCAGGGTTTCTTGTTTTGCTAATGTTGTATTACTGTGCTTTTCATCAGATAAGTTTAATATAATATTTTCAATATTTGCTATACTTTTATTTCATTATTGCAGATGCCAGATTCAATGGGCCAGGAACTACATTAAGTAATAGCCCAAACCACAGAGAAAATGATGCTAAATATCACTACAAGACTGCTGAAGAATGTCTCAATGAACTTAATGATAAGCTGGTGGAAGTCTATGGGGTAAACACATCAAGCCACGATTTGCTTTTGGGAGTGAAACTGGATATTCTTTTCATACAAACATTTATTTATAAAATTGGTTTGGAGAAGCTGTCAGGAAAGTGACTCTGTGAATTTTGTTGGATTTCATGTTTCATGTATTCTCAGAAACTTCCAGTTCAAATACTTTCAATTTGCAAGGCAAAATCTCTTCTCTTTTTTTTTTTTTTTCCCTCTCCTAATTGCCTTCTCTGCAGCCTCTGCCAAGAAAATAAAATATAAGATTTCCCCTCCCCCCACCCCCCATCCTTTTGTCAGCATAGCTATTAAAGGTTCTGCAATTAGAAATGAATAACTCTGTACTTCTCATTCATGGAACTGTCCATCTATTCATGAGAATGATCTTTCAAGATGTTCTTAGAGTTTGCAACATAGTGCAAAAGTTGTTTCCCAGCTTTTCTGTTTGCTTGTTATTTACTATCATTACCAATAAAATTTACCTTTTTAACTCCTCCTAGGGTTATGCACAGAATAAGAGTGGTCCCATTTTACAAAGGAGAGAAGACTCAGTCATTATCCTTTTGCTCAGTTCATTCCATCGCTGTTCTGTGGGAGAAGTGGGAAGACTGGCATTCAGGAAAGGGATCCTTAATTCAAACTAGCTTGGACAGTCGTAGCAAAGCTGATCATATTGATTAGCATTTCTACAGATGTCTAAAGCACTGCACCATTTTAAAAGCATTTGAATATATTGCATCTATTTTAATGGGAGAAGGTATTCATCTGGTAGATCAGTTGCTGTAAATTCTCTCCTGGTTACAGATATTCTAATGGTGTGCATGGGTACAAATGAGATACTCAGTATAGTACTAATGGAAAGTGGAGGTTAATTTGTCACTTTGTATGGGGGGAATTTTTCCATGCTTTCTACTTTTGCTCACTTCTGTACTTGCTTGAGATGAGAGCAGTAAGATTTCAGTTTACTGTGGACTATCCCAAGTGTTTAGTAAGGCAGTTTATAATAATAAATGCTTTGTATTCTTAAACTGTGTTAAAATATTTGTCTGTTGTCAAAACAAGTCTAGAGCAAACATTTGTTATTCGTGTTTAAAAACATGTACTTGATGTGTTAAATATATTTAGTTAAATATTCCTTGTTAGGACACCTATACTGCCTTCCGTGAAACAGACAGTAACCATGATGGTATCATCAACATGCGCGACTTCCAGCAATTCTTGGGCAGCTTTCTGCTTTGTCTTAGAGATGAGGAATTCCTGCACCTACTGAGTTTGTTGGGACTGAACCTGACCTCCACCTTAAATTATGCAGAATTTTGTCAACTGTTCCACACGCAAGAAACTAAGAAGATACGTCCTCAGTTTGTGCAGTCTCACAAGTAAGAAAAAGTTGTGTAGTCCTTATAATAATCCGATGTCTTTATAGAAATGAATATGCTGTATGAAAATTTACACTGGGTATAATTAAAAAGGTAGTGTTAAAAATATGTCTTTATCAAGCTGAGGTTGGGTAGCTTTACCAAGTTCTCAGTGACTTACGACTCTATTAAATCAAAGACTGAATGCACTGCTAGGTTAAAATGCCAGAACTACCCCTGGGGACTTCCTAAATATGTAAGGTCAAACATATGTATTGATGCCTGAGTTGGAGCCTAAGGCTTGAGCTAGCCTCCAAACTAGACAACTTGTCTGCATATTCCAAGCATGCAGAACTGGGGACATGGTTTAGGAAGTAGATGCCATTTTGGATTAGGAGCAGCCAAGGTATATTACCTGTCTGGCAGAGTCTTTCAATTCTGGGACTGATATTGTTGTCACTGTACATTACAGTAGTAAAAAGCCTTATGCTCCAGACCTTTATGCTGCCAAGTCACTGACAGTAGACAAGATCAGATGAGGTACACTGAAGCACCAAAGCCCTGCAGAGTGGCTGGAGGCCAGGGAGAATGGTGTAGCAATTTCCCTTCCTGTGAGAGGTGATGCTGCTTAAAACGTCTGGAGTTTTAAAGTTTCAGCTTAACTTTAATGATTAATAGCATTTATACACTGAAAAAACCCCACAACCATTCTAAAAACTCAGTGTGAAACTCTGTTTATCTATGCAAACAGAGATAAATTCATAAAAATAATGACAAGATGCAGCAGGACTGAAAAAGCTCGTCATCAACAACTCATCTCTGCTGTGGCAGCAAAGATGTGATATATACACATAGGCTTATTTCCCAGTTTTTATTTTTCAGTTATAGCATTACTGTTGGCTCTGATGTTAGTAATATTTATCAGCTTGGTTTGCTTTTCTCTTTTCCTGAATTGGACAACTTAGTGAATCAAGGACATCAGCCTAAAGAAAGGAAACTGACGATGATTGATTCTTGCTAATAGTTGGAGTCTGAGACCAATTACTGTCACACTCTCATTTCTGTTTCAGTTTGGACTTAGCTAGAAATTGAAAATTTTTGAATTTAGATCCAGAATTTCCTCATTTCAAATATTGTTACTGTTTCAGAAGTTGAGCAAAGAAAATCTAGTGACTGAAAGCTTTAAGAGCACTTTCATTTTCCCAGCTAAGTATTTAGACTATTTTTGTTGGTCAATTGTTTAGGCATCTTCTCTCAAGCAGAGAGAGTGGGAGAAGCTTAAAAGGTTCCCAGTATCCTAAAATAGATTATTGTAACATTCATGTTTCTAAATCCAAACGGACCTCTCGGTTAAGGCTGTTAAGACCTCGGGAGCTCAGAGTGACTGAGTCTGAAGTGCTGGAGTTCTTCAGGACCAAAGTTCTGATCTGTATGTACCATGGGTGGTATAGGAACTCAGTGCATAGGTCAGACATAGTTACCACAATTTCTCTGGTTTGCAGACCCAGTATTCTGCAACCTCTAGTTTGAGAATCTTGTTTGAGGGAGCGTATTCCTGGAGTGCAGCTGAACCAGGCTCTGAAGCTATATGTCTGCAGCATTTCCTTACAAAGCAATAGCCAGAGGAAAAATGGGTGCTAGGACATAGCATGAGATGTGCAGCTGTGTTAAGAGAAATGACTAGTCTTTCCTTAGCTTTCTAACTGAAAGTGCTTGGAAAAGCTGAAGAGAATTGGGCATCAAGAAGAGGGCCGTTCTTCTCAGCTGAGGGAAGGTGCACTATTTAAATGAATGTTGAGACGTAAGGCCCCCTTGATCCTCAGGTAGGCGTGTCCTTATTTAACACACAAATTTAGTCACCTTTCTGTGTAGTGCAATAGCTATGCTGGATCTTAATCTGAGGTACCCACATTTTCCCACATGCTTGTATTCACCCAGAAGCACCATGCCTCCAAAAGTGAGGTACTTGTAATGGTGGCTTAATTTGTGAATGTGGGTTTTACTCCCCAGACTTACTAGCTATGCTTTGGTGACTCACAAAGATAGTTTTGAGCTACATTATTGATGTAAATCAAGGATAATCTTCTTGGAATCACTCCAGTATATAATTGTTTCTGAGATAATTAACATTTCCTTCTATGCGTATAAATGATCCATGCTGGCTCTTGGGTTTGAGGAAGAATTGAACAACATTGGTTTGAAAATAAATAGGGAATTAAAAAATTTAAAACATCTTTGCTAACCTGCAGCTAGGGAAATAAGGCAGTATTTAAAGAATTAAGTTTACACAGATGTGAACTAACAGTCTTTAATGGGTATCTTAGAAACTAGGAAACAAAATCACCACTACCATGAAGAAGAACAAAAGAGAAGGAAACTTGTGGAGATTAAAGATCCCACTAATGTAAAACATAGTTGTTATTTTATTTTTTTCTTTTCTCAGGAAAAAAAAAAAAAAGGATAACGGATGCAGAGCTAGCTTGTGATCACGCTCATTACTACCTTGTTATCAAAGCAAGAACCAGATGGCATGACCCAGTGAGGGTATGAAGAATGTTTTCTTTAAATAAACAAGCAGCACTAATAGATTTCAGAACATTATGCAATGCTGATCTTCAGATTCTATAAATATTCAGAGACCCTTGCAAACTAGCTCATTAATGATAAAAACTTACCATGTGATTAAAAAAGAAATAAATCAACAGTTTGAATAATATTTAGTTTTTGTAACCTCGATTATGTAGCAGATACTATTACAGTTATTTCTAAAACTTTCTGCATTTTTCACTATTGTTGGTTTTATTTAATGTTTCTTTTCTAAGAGTAATAATAGGCTTTATCTAAGGTTTTCCTTATCTAGGCGTGTCCACAAACACACACCTACTCTGCTGACACCCTGCGTAGCCCATCACTGTGAAGTGTTGACTGTGATGCTTACACCATCCAAAGAGGCTCTCACAAAACTGTTCTATAAAGCTTATTTCCACCTTTTAAATTTCTAAAGAGTTGAAATATTTGGACAACAGATTATCACAAGGAAAAATTAATGTCATTTTTTCATTAAATGTTTGTGTAAATCAGAAAATATTATGGGTAGTCTCACTTTTGGCAAAGAATGGTAAAAACCCAACAAATCCAGCTAGCTAAAACTTAAAGCAAAATCAACAGTATCTAAGGTAACCTAAACAATATCAGGCATAGAACAAGTTGAGGAGAAAAATCTACGGGTCCAATCTTTTCCAGTACCTTCCGCTCAGAAGACCTCACATAAACACCTGTGATGTCAATTCCAATTCAAGATTTTGAGACGCATATCCACAACAGAAAGTAGGAAACAGTAAAAATCAAATGAAAAAACATTAAAAGATGAAATTCAGATGAGCATGATTTTCCATTTCTTTCTCATCTGTTATTCATTAAGCTTATCAAGAGATAAAAGATTTTGTCAAAGTTGTTGGTACTTGTTAGTGATAATTTTTTTTACATCCCAGAATTTTCAGGAATGTGACAGTGAAGGAAATGGCATTACACAGCCAAGGGACTTCAAGAAAGCCTTGTTCAGATTTGGCATTCCAATCACTCCAGGAGAATTTAAGAAGCTTTGGGCAAGGTATGACAACTCTAAATGATTAGCTCTTCCAATCATATATCTTTTATAGGATTACAGATCCTTTGGTAGTGCAGCAAATGACAACAGATTACACTGCACAAGAAATCTTTTATTATGATTGTGACCTCAGATCGTGAGACTGTGTTACAAGAGGCTATGTCTTGTCATACTAAGCTGAAGAATGCAATCAGGTCCATCAATTTGCAATGAATTCAAAGATAGAGATTTCTCTATCAGTATTATTAATCCCTTTAATTTAGAAGACATTTTCTTCTTGGGCTGTACCTTAGGTCACTGGCTAAATTAACTTGTTTTTCATCAATTTTGCTAACACACACAAATGCCAACCTCAGTTTGTGATGAGTGAAAGTCAGTTCCAGATGTTTCAGGCCAGATGGGAACTGCAGACAAAGCCTCCATTGAGGAAATCTGTGGACAGTCTGCATATCTGTCTGAAGGCAGTATTACCAGCATCTCTCTTTCAGAGCACTACATTTACACTATTTTCACCCTAAATAAAAGTGGTTCAGTCAAAAGAAAAATGCTACATACCAAATGCATAACAAAAGAAGGTAGGGTAATTTCATGCTGGGTAAAGATGGCAAGTAATATCATGAAATGTTTTCATAGACAAGCAATTTTTTGTGAAGTGGGGGAAAATACTTGTCTGCCTTCCACAGAGAGGAGGTGTGCAATAAACTGTGTTTGAAATGGCAGAGATGTCAGCTGTATGTGACATTATATAAAATGCTACCTTTATTAAAGGTCTATTTTAAAAAAATAATTGCTCTTTCTAACATATAGAGCCTGAGTGTACTCCATTTTGGTTTCAAGCTGCAGTAACTATACATATTTTTCTTAGCCCTGATTCATCTCTGAATTGTTTTCTACTCCATTAGATGTTACTTTCTATTCTTATTCCTTATGGGTGCCATAGCACATTGAAGAGTATCTGAGAGTTATCTGCTGCACAAGTTCACTCTCATCAGCCACTCCTTTTATAGAACAGATAAAATCTCTTACGTGCCTGATATGTCTATAACTTGAATAAAAGAGTGAAGTTGGGGCTAAATTAGGCATTACCATGCATCGGAGCACTATCAGAGAGAGAAACTTTGGGGAAAAAACCTATGGAAGGGTTTATATCTAAAAAAATATGACAAGTGTTTATTAAGCTAAACCTTTGTTTCCAAAGGATAATTACAGTTCTGAGCACCTCAGATTTGTGTGACCAGTTTGTGACACTTGAGAATGGATTTTTAGGAGCCCAGTTCTCTGCATCTCAAGCCAGACACTGAAAGACAGCGGTACTAAGAGCTGGAGAATGCTCCTGACAATTTGGTCCTCAGGCTAGTATTTTCAGAATTGACTCTGTGATTACAATGCATAAGCCCTATCTTTTGAATCTCATATGAAATCAGTTGCTCATTCTTGGTGTGGTATGGCACCTTGATGAAGAAGGGAAGTGAGTGAGATTTAAGCTGTTAAGTCACTTAAGGACATCTGCAATGTCTTTCTATGAGGAACACATGAATAATTAAAAAGAGCATTTCTTTTTAGAGGTACAATACAGATGAAAAAGGATATCTTACCAAGATTTTTTACAGAAATCGGAGACAGAGTGTGCACCTGCTGACACATGGCTCAGCAGACACAACATGGAAGAGAGTTATGCGCACTTACATGCACATTACAATAACCAACGAAAGAAGCATTCAAAGCTGAAAGACCAGCAGAAACAGCTAACTGAAGCTCTGCATGCAAGAGAAATTAAAAAGCAAATCAAGTAAGTTAATTGTGGTTTTGAGTTTAGCATATAGCTTTCTGTGTTTGTGTTTAGTTTGTGAAGGTGACACTGTGTACAATAAAAAGGTAATTTAAAAAAAAAAAAAAGTCTGGAAAAGAGGAGTCTTGGGACGTACTGGACCAGCCTTACCCATTGTGTTATTGCCTTGGTTTGCTGTAGATAAGCCTAGCTCAGTGTGCACTGTGAGACTTTTTATTAGATATTCTCCATGGTTTACATTACTTACTTTACAAACTTTATGGCAGTATCTATACTGATAAATCAGAATGTCCAGAGTCAGTCCCAGACTCAGTTATCTATGCTGCTGGAGTGCCAAAACAGTCCTCATCATGCTTTGGCCTATGTCAGCTATGGTTTTCCCTGACACTCCCAGAACCATTCGGGAGTAAGAATGCTTCAAGGACTGTTCCTAATAGGCAATTTTCAAGCAGCTTCTCCCATTCTACAGCTAAGGAGGTTCACTAGCAGAGATGTGCCAACTGGTGTGTGGAGCACTACCTGGCCTGTTTATTGGTATTGTCTTAGCTTGAGATTCCAGTCCTAACACTGCTATCAGTTCAGATTGAGAGAAGAGCAACTGCAGTTTTTTAACCTTGCAGATCTCTCCTCAGACTGCTTGAGGTAATATAGACTTAGAGCTACTTGATTACACTCAACAGGGGCAGCTGGACTGGTTGAGTGTGTGGAACACTGTCCCATGTTCTCCCCTGTCCCTTGGATGAAGGCTAAGTAGCAATCACAGTTGGTTTTATATCCCTCTAGCAGCTAGATAAATCGTTAGTAAATGGTTTTGTAGATGCAGAAAAACCCAGCCTTGACAACAATGGACTCTGGCTCCATGTGTCAGAAATAACCATCTTGTCTCCAAGCAAGAGGAGTCTCTGCCTGAAACAAAATCAACTCTCATAGAGCTAATAGGTCGTTGCTCCTGGGAAAAGCATTTGACAAACAAATGACAAAATTATATTTTTCTTGGTAGTGGAGTCTAATGATCCGTGCTTGTCCTAGTGAGTCAGTAGTGATTAGCGTGCTGCTGCTGCTGTAAGATTCCCGCACTTGCCAGCACGTTTAGGAAGCAGGAGAATCCTCCACCCCAGTAGAGTGCTGTTAAAACTTTCTCTTTCCATGTTGCGGATAGACACAGCCTGGATACTTATCATGTCTTCTGCTTATGTTCTCACTCTGCTCCTGAATTCTTTTTTATTTTTCTGTATTTATTTACCAGCATCAACCCTCAGGACCAAAAACCATGTAAAAATGTACCCCCAAGAGCACGGATATGCTTTCTTTTATGCTTGGAAAGTGTCTGGAAGTTGTAGGAACTAATAAATTATTATTGATAAGAATGATAATTCCCCATGACATTGTTGGTAAAGGTGATACACTCATAAACAAAGAAGAGCAGTCTTGTCTTGCAGACAAAGAGGCAGCTTGGGAAATCATTAGGAAAAAGAAAAACCAGACCACAAAACACAGAGAGAAGCTTCTGAGCTAAGGCTTTTGCCTTTTTACTCTACTTTTTTCCTTTTTTCCCCCTCTTTTTTAAAAACTTGTTTTTCAGTATCCCATATAGGCTGAAGGAATCAAGGACAAAACTTGTCCTTTCTTTTCAGCATAATATCTCTCTCACCTGCATTGCAGCTCTCTGGCATAAACTGCACTTATGACACCCACAGGTATCAGTAAGCATTCCACCTGTACAAAATTGCATAATATAAAACAGAGTTGGTTAGGCATTTGCAGTGTTGTAAGCATTGCTTATTACTGTATTTGTAACTGTCTGATGTGAAACTTAGCCCGTAACTTCATTGTGTCTTCCACTTCATTTGTTGTATCAACCAGTTATCTCTAGCTTTACACTTGGATGAAGAGCTCTTTTGGTCAGGAACCTTCTATTTCTTTCCTGTTAATGCAATGCAAAGTGCAAGGCAGCCCTGCCTTCGATGCTATAAATAAGAAGCAGCTCTGCAAGTAGGGAAGGTGTTGTGCTGCAAGCAGAAATTATGCAGTGTGGCTTCAAGATGCAAATACTCATCCTGAAGCAGCTGGAGAGTAATTAAATCAATAGGGAAGACATGCTGGGTAAAAACAAAGTAGTCATGATGTGACATGCTGGCAGGTCCACATCATTTAGAATTATTCACTTTTGAGAACCCACCGTAACAACAACTAGGTATAGAACTATGTATATGGCATCTATATGCACAAATACATACATATGAGTGCACAGCAATTGTTCTAATCATCCTCATTTCAAAGGAAAATAGATATTAGCAGACTTGATCAAATGTAACTAGACTCAGTTATCTGCTATTAGCTGGAGCCAGATTTTTCTGGTTGAGGTGGAGCAGCCTTTTAATAGACAGATACGAAATATTCTGTCCCCTGCACTGGACCTGTCTCATCTTGGGCAGTGACAGAGTTTGGTGTAAGCCTGCAAATGGCATTTTTCTATCCCTTTCAAAATTATGTTCTAATTCTTTTTTATAATTCAAGAAAAACAGAGTATATGTTTAGGACATCGAGTTCTGTTGTTAATCCTTTGAAATTTCTGGCTTCTTCAGCTTTGTCTGGGAATGAGTTCACAGCTTAATAGTTTCTGATCTGCGAAAGTGTATCTGGTTATCGATTATTGCCATCTTTCAGTTCCACTAAATGTTCTATTTTTGTCTCCCACATGTTCTCACCCACCTCCTGGACAGTGGGAGCAGTCTTGTGGTAGTAGTTTCTGTCTGGTTTTCTCTCTCAAGAAGCTGGAAGGGCAAGAAGAGTTGAATTAGGCCTCTGAACTCCTCAGGTTTCACAGAAGACTTTCAAACCAGAGTCACTGTCTGACAGATGAAATTCGTCAGGAGGGTGGAATATCACTTTTTTTCTGCTGTATCTAGTGACAGGACAAGGGATAATGGGATGAAACTGGAACACAAAAAGCTCCATTTAAACCTAAGGAAAAAGCTCCTTCCCTGTGAGGATGAGGGAGCTCTGGCACAGGCTGCCCAGGGGGTGTTGTGGAGTCTCCTTCCCTGGAGGTTTTCAAAACCCACCTGGACACGTTCCTGTGTGACCTGACCTAGATGGACCTGCTTTGGCAGGAGCATTGGACTAGATGATCTCTAAAGGTCCCTTCCAACTCCTAATATTCTGTGATTCTGTGATCTGTGCAGTGGCTGTGAGGACAGTGATCCAGAAGAGCGTGAGCCTTCCGCTCCAGGGCCAGGTCAGGCAACTGTGTTACAGGAAGCAAAGGTGAGCACTCTGTCCTCCAACTGTAAAGGTCAGCGTAAGGATATCTGCTTTTGGTTAGTAAAACAGGCAATTGGCTGCTAAGCCTAATCATGGTGATGTGTGTGGGTCTCAGCCCCTGCTTAAGTCTCAATGAGTTGGAAAATTGATTCCTTTCACCTGTCAAGTTCAGAATGGGATTTGCCTGAGGTGTGAATTTTCTGGTTGTAGGATCCACTTCAGCAGCACTGGGAGTAGCACTCATTGCCCCTTCTGTGATCTTGCTTAAGCCCTCTCTGCATCCAGACAGTGTCCTTTCTTCTGGTTTTCTGCAGGGGCTGTGAACCTCACCCTAACAGCTTTGGAGCAGTTTCAATGTCCTGTGATTAAACACTGTGAGGCAAACAAAAGCTCTGGACATCTTACAATTCAAAACATACTGCTGTGTACTATTTTTTTCCCCTTCTGCTTTTGTTGTAAGTCACAGGAACAAATTGCCTAAATTAGAAACAGACATTGAACAGTGGTTCTGCAGCTCTTCAAGAAAAATACAAAACATTTGCAAGAAAATATTATTTTTTTGGCATTGCAGCTTGAATCTGTGGGTTTAACCCTCATTTTCTGCACCCGCAGATTTACTACTGTAAGTGGAATCATTACTGGTTGGAAATCTTTTATCAGTCCAAAGATATTGAATGCCTCAATTCTCAAAAAAATACGAACCTCAGAAACTCTTTTGATTTTACTTCAGCTTTTTACTTTCATGGGGAAAATTTAAGTGGAAGATGGTAGTAGTGATAAAGAGTGGCACTAGTAGTAACGTACAGTTGGAAAAAGGTTCCAGAATTTTTCTACAATGAGGCTATACATCAACCATATCCTGTTTTTAAAGTACACCCTTGCAAGATGGAAGAAACAGTGCTAAATAGTCTTCCAGGGCTGGAAGAGATCAGCCTCTCACTGAAATCACAAACTGCCTTTAGGGTGGTCATCTGGTATTGGCTTGTAGGCTGCTGTATCCTGCTTCCTACGTATGACTCTCTTGGTTTCTTTCCCCTTTGCAATCCTTGTAAAGCTTTGGATTTTAAGCTGTGGCACATTACATTAACTCAAAAAAAGTAAACCTTCTGTCAGGAGAATTTAGATTTGTGTCTCTGCTGTAAAGTCTGTAGGCTTCTGAACATAATAAAAGTTAAAACTTGGAGATGTAATTAGCAGATGTTGGATCTCCAGGGTCTCGTATCTTAGAGGAGGTTGAATGAGTCTAAGCTGGTTAGTAATTAGATACATGGAGATTCAAGACAGTAAAGCCAGCTTGAGTGCAATGCAAATGCACTCTGTCTTATGTGCACCCTCTGCAGCTTACTTCTGTGCTTTTTCCAGTATGAGTCTTGCTTTTAAACTTGTAAACCAAGTACCACATGGTAACAGACGCAGAATGTGAAAAAGAGGAAGGTATTAACTAGGAAAAAAAAAAGGATATTTGAAAGTGAGAGAAAAGGTGATAGCTCTTTAGGGGCTTTTAGAGACTCTAAACCACTGTGGCAATATTGCAGTTTCCTTGAAAAGATTCATATTGTCCTTTGAAACCTATATAGAGTGGCTAGATTAATCATAAGGAAGCTCACAACTATATTCTGGAATATTACCGGAGTAGGAGCTATCAAAGTTTTTAATGTCATGAAACCAAGACAGAGTCAGAGGGCAATCTCTGCAGCCACAAGAAAGTAAGTTGAAGGAATATTGCACTCCCAAGGAAACCTGAACTTTTGAAAGACACAGGTTTCATATGAGAACGCAGAAGGAGGGATCCTTTGAAGAATTTTTAGCTGATCTTAAAATAACAAATCAGTCAAATAGCTATTACTTTTTCAGAGAATCCATTTTAAGGGATCAGAGAGTGATAAACATCAAAGATCTAAAGATACAGAAAAGGTCCCAGGAGAGTAAGATCTCAGAAAATTCCCCCAAAAAAGGAAGGATAGAAAAGCCTGTTTGGTCAAGCTAGGACAGCTATAAGGGACAGTATGAAAGTAATCAGAAGGGGAGTAGGACATGCTATCTATCAGGAAAGGTTTTAGAGACACTCTTCAGAGCTATTTGCAAGAAGTAGCCAAAGCAAAAGATGAAAATTCACAGATTCCTATTATGTCCACGAGTTTAGAAATTCTGCAGCAGCTCTAAGAAATACAGTAATTTTGTGAGACCTTGCAGCTGGAAAAGCAGAAACAAAGACAATACCCTCCACATCCACAGATTTATGTGATGATGCACAAACCAACATTTCAACAAAATACCACATAGGAATTCTATGCAGAGGCTGCACAAGGACACTGCAGACTAAGGATAAACACCTCTAAATTCAAAACTGGTGCTCAGTCAATGTTACCTCCAGACACACAGTAAAATATCTGGCTCAGGAATCTCTACATATGAAGAAAGACTACTGAAACTGAGGGTATCTATGAAGAATCTAATTCCTACTAAAGGATTGTATGAACTTAAAGCGAAAGGTGAAGATAAACACAATAGTTGAAGTTTATAGTCAGAAAGACCTAACATTTGGTCTAAAATATACCTAGCCTTGGGCTTGGTTAAAGCAGTATGTGTGATGAAGGAATCATAAAAACAGGAGATCAGCACCCAGAAATCTTTAGTGTCAGAGATAAAGTAGACACAGAATACAGAGCTGTATTTTAACAGCAACATGTGCTGTTAGGAACATTTCTCTGCTTGTGAAAGAGAAGCTGTGAAAGAGAAGCTATGAAAGAGCTAGGTTATATAGGAGTAATGATGGAAGTTTAAAAAGGGAAAAGCCAATTAGCAAGATCAAAAGGCAAGTCTATGAGATTGTTCATCCATCCAGCAGGGCTAAGTATATGTTTCAGGATAGACATTGTCCTATAAAGAACATTTTCAGGTAAAAGGGCTGCATATATTTTTACAATTACTAATATATTTTACCAAAAATTACAAGTTCAGATTCTTCCTGGCATGACAGGAATTTAACACTATTTTTAGACCACTGGACAGGAGATTTTGTTTTCAAAGACTTTCTTTAGCCCTAAAGTTCATTCTTGAGTTTTCACAGGAAAGCGTAAAAAAAGCCATTCACTTGAAGGAATTGTGGTTGCTTAAACAGATGTGAAGTAGAGAGAAAACCAGTAGGGAATCTCAAAAAAAAGTGTGGAAGAAGATCTGAGAGGTAGCATTAGACAAAGATGCAAACGTAAAGGCAGAAAAATAATATAAAATATTAACTGTTGACAAGATAAAAAAGAGTCATTACAAATATGCCAAGATAACACAAAGACAACAAGAATGTCCAGAGGCCTGTTAGCATGTGATGTTACATGGGAGTTCATATCACATGAGCAATCTATGCAAGTATGTTTGAAGTTACTACACAAAATGGACACACTGAGCTGTAAATCTGGGGCAAGAATGTCCAAATTAAAGGTATTAATAAAGACCACTGCTAGCCTTACATATACTGGCTCTGGAAGACAGTCACTGTGTTCAAAAGCTGGCTTACAGGCAATATTATTAAAAAGGTAATCAGTGGAAATGTGTAGCCTGTGTTTCCAGGGTGCTTGTCAACATCCTGATTCAAGGCATAGACCAAGAGAGCAGAGAAAGCAATAGCCCTGCACTTTGATTGTAAGATGTCACATATTTGTTTATCAATGTGTTACGGTCAAGGATGAGACAAACCACTACGTAGGCAAAAGAAAGACTAGCTTACAGAATATAAAGATAATGTGAGTTTTAATGATGGATTCTTTAGGTAAAACCATTCCATTTGACAATAAAATTTAAGTCAGAAAAATAATTTCTTACCAAAGAGATACTCTGTAGATCATTCAAGGACCCTGCTCTTGAAAACAACACAGGGAATGAGATAACATTTAGAAATACAATTTAAAAAGTTTTCTGTTTCAGAAAGAAAGTGCTGTAGGTTTGGTGAGGCTGTATGGATAACACAATGCAGAAAGTCATAAAGTCACCTGTTAGATAGAGAGGGAGGTTTACATACCAAGCTTCATTGGGTTTATGTGGTGTTTTGATAGTGGGGGAGAGGCTACAGTGGAGGTTCCTGTGAGAAGCTGCTAGAAGCATCCACAGCTCTGGGTCAGACTTATCTATACCCAAGACCAAGCCAATGAGTGACAATGGCAGTGCCTCTGCAATAATCTGTTTAAGAAGAGAAAACCTGCAGTGAAGGAGGAAGAAGGATAGGAGAGAAACAAACATGAGGACTTAAGGTCCGTAACTAAGATGGACAGGAGGCATACCAGAGCAAGGATTCCCCTGCATCTTGTGGTGAGACGGCAGGTTTTTCTCCTGTAGCCCATGGAGACTGACAGTAAAATTGCATTTGGATGTAACAATGGAACATGTTATGGCATATATTAATGCTCTCCTTGTTTTTTTATGGGATCCAAGAAATTTTGTAAGAAATTAAGGATATCTAGATAGTCCCAACGCAATGGTGAGCTGAGTTAAAACTGTTAAAAGGCAGTTCAAGCAAGCTGTGAAGCTGAGAAGTGATCCATACTTTCACTAAACTAGAGAAAAAATGTCATTGAAAAATGGTTTCTTGCTAGATGAAACTTGGTTAAGCAGAGTGTCACAGTGCTCCCAATTTAGTCCATATAATAGTGGAAGGTATAGTGGGTCTGAAGCATACAATAAATTGCTAAAACCAACCTAGGTCATATAATAATTCTGATTTTGTTAAGGTAGGTGATGCTGTTTGCATACACAATGTTGTTTCCTGGACCCTGGGGGATGAGGATAAATTATATTTTGTTCATAGGAAGTGTAGACTCCAAAGGACATATGTATTGTTCTTGTAAAGACTGTATTGAACTTACAATTTCTTAAAAACATATGGAAAAACAAGGATTCTGCAATTTTATGAGCAGAAAGACAGCACCAGTAGCTGAATCTGAGACCAGATGCCTCTGAGTTGATCTGTAACAGATATGAGAACTCTGAATATTTACTGAGTATTGCTAAAAAGCATATGAAATTTAGCATGTCCCATGTTAGCCTTACAACTGATTGCATGGTATTAATACAAAAGAGAAAATGTAAGGCTCGGGTGCTTGCTGCTTTGATGATGGCTTAACAAGGAGCAGAGTGAACTGCTCAGATCTGTTAGATCCTCAGACAAGCTTGGTGAGAGGTTGAGGCCTGATTATGTGGGTTACACTGTTACACTGTGCTACCACTTTAATAAGCCTTTTATGCTACCAATCTAGACTCTCTAAAGAACCCAGCCTCCATGCTGTGTACCATAGAGCTGGCAGAAAGAGCAATCCAAAACAAACGGTGTGTGGTTGTAGGTATTAACCCAGATCCAAATTCGACAATTTTGTGATAAAGGTAGCATTTGGTAAGTCCCGAATATATGTAGATAATGTAGATATACTTGATAATCTACATCAAGACCTAATTCACAACTGTTTTAACTTACATTAACCTTAAGCCACTTTGCTAGCTGAATATATGCAATCATGAGAGGTGTTTGTGCCTGTCTCGTCCTCTTGAGTCAAAATGTGGAGAAGTTTCCTTTGAATTAAGAGGCAGATAGGCACACTGTTTGATTTTCCAAAATTTGATCAAGAGGTCCCTGATGTCAGTGAATATAAGTGATAAAATAAAGGGAGAGGAAAAGTCAAGATTTTGAGGTCTCAATTCAATCATGTGTAAGAAAGGACAAACACCACAGAGAGGTTTTAAGGTGCTTGCTGAGTCAGCAGAAGTGCTGCACTTCTTCCCTTGGGCAGGGATCAGGTCCTGGACAACTCCAGGTTTTGGTCAGGTTTTTTGTTTTGTTGAAATACTTGTTCTTACTATGTCAAAGTTTCAGCAGTCTCAAACTGCAGAAAGCAAGCTGCAAAACCTTTATCATTAAACGTTTTGTAACTCTGATTAGGATAGATTTTAAAATAACTATGTTTTGTATCTGCAGTTCTGAATGGGGAGAGTAGCCAGTTTATCACCCAAGTAGCATTTCTTTGCAATGGGAGGCTTCAGCCATGCAATTCCACATGCAAATTAAATGTCAGGGATGTTGGGTTTGAGATTTGTTTGTGAACAGTTTGGCAATCTTTGAATAAATTATGTGAACTTAACATATATAAATAAGCTCCAAATCTTTCTCTGCCCCTCCACCCCTATTTTGTATACTTGTTTGTATCCTTTTATCTGATTTAACAAAGGAGCTAAAATAAACATCTGCTCTCTTTGAGGGATAAATTTAGGGATTACTTCCAAGATTTCAATAAGGCCTTTCATAAAGCAGATAAAAATAGAGATGGCTGTGTAACATTATGTGACCTGCAGAGGATACTGAAAGAGTTCAACTATTACCTTGATCACAATCAATTCAGCAGTCTTCTAAACATGTTTGTATGATTATTTCCTAAGAGCATCACCCAGCAAAGCCTGTAAGCTTCTACTTATTTAAGCATATAGAAGCTCTGTTAAAATGAATGGAGAAACTCACATGTTTAAAACTGCACGTGTGAAAAATCTTTTCAGATAATATGTTGATTTTGCAAGTAATGAAAGTGAAATTACTTCTTACATAAAAAATGTGCTTTATTTGTTTGTTAGTTTATTTATTTAATTACAATTTAATAGAGCAAGTACGTGAAGCAGATCCTGTTGCAGAAACAGAATTAAATCAGGCAATAAAATAGAAATAATTTTCAAAAGATCCAATGCTTCTTCAACGTTAAACTAGGCTTTTAATTCTCTGTGTTAATATGAGTAAGCGGAAAAATCTCTTTTGTAGAGATGAAAGAGTACAAAGGACCTGCTCCAACATTAGGTACTGCAGTTCTCTGCAACAAACAGTCTCCCAAAGGTCATATGCCTGGCAGCACTGGGTTTTGTTCACCAAAGTCTGACAGACCAGACTCTTTTTTTGAAATAAAATTAACAAAGTCTTTTCACAGTTCACCTTTAATTGGGTGATCAACTTTTATGAATTGAAAACTTAATAGGAATCTGCTGCTTGTTTCTTTCTCAAAGACCTCTTGATGATAAACACCTCCATTCATTGTAATTTTGTGCAGATTATTCCTTTCTTGATCCAAAATAGTCTTTTCTAAATAATACAGAGTAGATTAGCATATGCATTTAGTTTATTACTAAAATTTTAATGCCCACTTGGCAATTTATTTCTCTGCTGAAATGGTGTTGATTATTTCCTTTTCCACACACTGTCTCCAATATTGGAGCCAGCTTGACACTGGTAGTATGTGGGAGTGCTGTGCAGCTGCAAGATGCAAAATCAGGGCTCTTGAATATTTTTTTTCTTAGTAGCAGATATGGGGTCTATAGTTAATTTCTTTTCCAGCCTGTTTTATAAAGCTTCCTCTTTGTTTTACTGGCTCTCCCCATTAATTAGACATTCTTGTAACTGGATATTCTGGTGAATGGTAGCTGAGGCATTGGTCCCCAGTGATTTACTGTGGAAACAGATGATAAAAATATGTTACAGTAATCTAGATTTAAACAAGAAAATCAGAACTGTGTAGTGGGGCCATGTCGTCTGTCAAGTCTTGGCTCTGTAGGACTTGCCCTAACCATTTTTTTTTAAATGTTGAATGTAAGACTAAAAAGAGTCCAGACCTTCCCCTGCAGCATAGGAAATGTCTAGCTAATACATGTGTCTAAAGAATCTAGTTATTAAAGTGTATTAAATACCTTTCCATAGCAGGTAACTCTCAGGTCAATCTGGAATAATTCCTTGGGAGTCAATGGATCTTTATCACAAACATCTAATTTGTACTGTAGTCTGAAGACTCTCTTAATTTCTTCTAATGGTAGGAAATCCCACAAAATGGCTGCACTAGCTTCATACTGGGTAAGTGAGATCTCAACTGGCTTGAGTTAGACAGAGAAGAAACTCATGAGGTTCAACAAGGTACAGAGTCCTGCACTTCAGGAAGAACAATCCAATGAACTATACAGGCTGGGGGTTAACCTGCTGGAGACCAGCTCTGCAGAGAGAGACCCGGGAGTCCTGGTTGATAATAAACTGAACATGAGCCAGCAATGTGCCTTCATGGCCAAGAAGGCCAATGTTATCCTGGAATGCATCAAGAAGAGTGTGGCCAGCAGGTTAAGGGAGGTTCTGCTCTCCCTCTACTGTGCCCTGGTGAGGCCTCATCTGGAGTCTTGTGTCCAGTTCTAGGCTCCCCAGCTCAGGAGAGACAGGGAGCTTCTAGAAGGTGTACAGCGCAGAGTAACCTGGAGCATCTTTCTTTTGAGGAAAGCCTGCAGGAACTGGGCTGTTCAGCCTGGAAGAGACTGAGGGGGAACCTCATTAATGCTTACAAGTATTTAAAAGGTGTATGTCAAGAGGATGAGGCAACACTTTTTTCTGTAGTGTCCAGTGATAGCACAAGGGATAATGGACAAAAGCTGGAACACAAAAAGTTCCACTTAAGGAGAAACTTTTTTGCTGTGATGGTGAGGGAGCCCTGGCACAGGCTGCCCAGGAAGGATGTGGATTCTCCTTCTCTGGAGGTTTTCAAGACCCGCCTAGACATGGTCCTGTGTGACCTGATCTAGGTGGACCTGCTTTGGTAGGGGAGTTGGACTAGATAATCTGTAAAGGTCCCCAACCCCTACCATTCTATGATTCTCTGAGAGCAGAGCAAGCCCTGCTATTGTATTCCTTCTGGTGCTCACTAGACAGGTTTGAAGTTCTTGTTTAAAATATATCAGACGTCTTTTCATTAAGTGGTTATAAGTCACAGGACATAGGATGAAAGTAGCTTTTCATGTAATAGTGATATTCATTTTTTCTTTTTTTTTTTTTTGTTGTTCTGAATAACTTTTACAGACACATATTTTCTCTCTAAGGGAAGCTTGCCTTAATTCCAGTCTTTTTATGGTAAAACATCTTTGAATAAAAGTTAATTTAGTTGGGTAACAGAGTCTTCTGCAAGAAAAATCTCCCAAATCATATGCAGAACTTATCTTTCCCTGTGCTAATGCAAAAATATATTCACAGTTGTAACCTGAAGCTATCCGTAGTCAGCTCTGTAACCCACTAAATTTCCAATGTGACAGAACATGAAATTCCCCAATGTCTGTGGTCCAGCAGATGTTTCATCTGACAGATGGAAATTCAGCAAGTTGTGAGTGCAGCCTGCAGAGACCATGGACTGGGCTCCCAGGTGCAGCTTAGCCAGAAGCAATCAGAAGAGAAGTCTCATTGGGCACAGCATACCAAGAATCAATGGCAGTTGCTGCTGGGCCAAACGTAGCAGCCCTTTGTGCAGCTCAGTGGACACAGCAAGAAGGGGGAGTCAGTGACTGAGACAGTGAGGCTGAATTCGGCCAAGGATGTGTAAAATATTTCTCTAGAGGCCCAACAAGCAGTGCGAAGTGGAGTGCAGGTTGAAGAAGGTATGACATTCTATCACAAACACAAAGAGAAGCACTGTAAAGAACCTGGTTTGATTTTCTCTCATGGGGTAGAGACGTCATGAGTGAATACAGGACTGTGCTGGTACATTGATAAAATGTATCACTGAACTGTAATAGATGTCCTATCTTGTATCTGGTAACAACGTACCCAGTTATATGTGGCTCTACTTATTTCTCTCAGAATTGTAATAATCACAATATATTGGCATGCTTAAGCAACATCTGTGAGCCAAAGGTATTTTAATAAAACAGAAAGTCAAGGGAAAGTACCAGCACTTAGCACAATGAACATCTACTCCTCAACAGAGTCTATTAGACTATGTTTACACTGTGACATGAAAAAGAGATTCAAGGACAAGATTGGGAACCTCCATGTCTTCTGGCCACATTGGGGATGGTAAGCTCAGCAGTACATTGTGATCAAAACAACTGTGTTCTATTTCAAAAGCACAAAGTTAATGCTGATGGACTGGAAGGTTGTGCACTGGAAGGCTGTAAAGCAGGTGTCCTCTTGAGCGTCTGGAGATTGTCCTAGATCTGCATCAGAAAGTGTGATTGCATTTAAAATGACAGGATTGGTGGCTTAGACCTGAGAAAGAGCTTGGGCTGGAACTAACTGAAATTATACACTGATAGCATAAGTATATCCTGAAGTGCTGCTGCAGTACAAATAATACTTCATAACAATTAATCAGTACAGACAACAGTGAGATAATTATTTAAAAGCATTGATATCTCACTGTGGTTTTTCCTTAGCTTAGGAATCAGCATTCATGACAGCAAGCTCTCTTATTTTGATTTCCTGAGAGAAATTGATGATGGCAGAGCATCTAAATACCAGCAGAGACAAAAGCAGACTGCACCACCTGCAAGCTTTGCAGTGCTCAGCTCAGAACAGACCCTAATTAAGATGAAAGAAATAGTTGCATCATCTTGTGATTTGTTGTACAAGGTAAGTTTCATGTGGTCACTGCATCTTATTTAATGTCTGCTTTTTACTGCTTGTCTGGGGACTAACCCAAAGGTTTCAAAACTTTTCTGCTATTAATTGAGTGCTACCAACAACCTTGGGCTATGTAGAAATAGCGTCTTCTGACAACTGCAGACTTCTTAATTAATTGTATTCTAGTAACTCCACAAAAGTAGCATATCAAACGAAGCTTAGGGGTTTGTGAGAGTAAGGGCTGGAAATGAAAAAGCAAATAGCAAATTAGCAGGACCTTGCTCTCTTCCCCAAACTCCCTTTTCTCTCTCAGTTGTCTGTAAATTGTGTTCCAGGCATATAAATACCACATGTCTTTCAAATAGCTCTGTTGAATTTCCTTAAGCTGAGACTTATTAGAAGTGCTATTATAATATGCTACTGCAGGCAGGCATTATGGTTTTATCACAGGAAAAGAATATGTAGCAACTGAGGATAGACATGAGATGGAAGCACATGATAGTGGCTGCAGAGGCTAGCACTTGTCAGCTGTGGCTCTGCAAATATCTGCATTTATGCTCTTGGCCACTTCCGATTCTGACACAGACAGATAAAGTGCATTAACTGTCAAGCAGCAAGTTTTCTGTTTTTACCACCTCTAAAATGAAAATAATAAAAAAATAACTACTTCGCCCTAGAATTTTGAAAGCCCCAAATGAAAAAATGGTGTATATTAAGCAGATTGTTGTGTTGGAGTCTGCTGAAATGCAGCAGCCTCTAGAGTAAATAATTCTTGATGCCACAGTAAGTATGGGAAAGAATAATAAAAAAGACCTTGAAGGAAACATTCCTAT
The DNA here is from genome assembly GCA_013401255.1 of Urocolius indicus. Lineage (NCBI taxonomy): Eukaryota > Metazoa > Chordata > Aves > Coliiformes > Coliidae > Urocolius > Urocolius indicus. Next base: position 153,077 of record WBNH01007621.1, read on the forward strand.
CACAAAGAACAGTAGAGTCATCCCATCTACACCTGCTCTTTCAGGGCCAGTTTAGGCTTGTGGCTTTAGAGGCAGGCTTACATCTGCAAAGATGGTCTCACTACCCCTGTGTCCCCTGCAATGGAGTCATCTCACTTGCCTTGTGTCAAAAACAGTGCTTTTCTTCCTGCCCAATGACCTGGGCCAGGGAAATTCAACCTGACAAAAGCTTAATCAGTTGTATATACCCATGGGAGAGCTACTGCCCATACAAGGGAGGGGAAGGGATCAGTAGCTGGTAAGATAATAGGAGTAGAAATTCTCTGTCATCAGTGGCTGCATTTCTGAAATCTCAATCTGTGGACTCTGTTCTGCAGTTAAAATTAATACAGGTTTCCCCCAGAAAAAAACATGACTAGCGATATCACTGGTACAAACACCTAAATAAAGATGCTGATTTTTTAAAGAAATCTCTTTGCACACTATTTGGAGACTCCCAGGATATTTGTAAAGTTATTGGTGTCATGTTGCCATTTTTGACCAGGTAGGCTAATTATTGAACAGGATACTGCAATGTCTATACAGTCACTTTACATATTGCATAATTGAAATAAAAATAGATGAATTCAACAGCACAGGTTAGTGTTTGTTAAATTTTAATAGAAGACAATATCTGTCCTCTCATCCCTGGGTGTCTTAGGAATGGAGAAGGTCACAGTTTTGTTTGCTGAGGGTATAATTTGAAAATTGCTTTTGGCAGGAGCAAAGCATCCTTTTAGTCTTTTAGAATATCATTTGATAGCTAATATAACCTCAAGGACCAAGGGATTTTCTCCACAGAGAGCCAGACTTTGTCCACGATGCTGTGGAAAAGCAGAACTTCTTCTCATTTCCCTTACACAAGAAAATAAGAAAGTTCTCAATTTTCTTCTAAGCCATTATTTGAGTAATAGCTGCTGCCATCTATGTGACAGGGCACTCTACCGACATAAGCTTATAACAAAATATCTTGTTAGAAAGAGGTAGATATGAAAGCACAGTTCCTGGAGTCTAGCTAGTTGATCCATCCCATCCACAACATTTCTACAACTGAATACAGACCTTTGGCTTTTTATAACAATTAGTTTAAGAGCTCAGGTGTGTCCTCTGCCAGTATAATATTTTCCCCATGCATTTTCACCATACTCAGTACAATGCATACCATATACTTCATGCTTTGCTTTTCCCATAGGACTTTCATCAGGTAAACAGAGATCAAACTTTCATATTAAGAAGTTACAGAATCCTCTTCACTGTTCAAATGATTCTTCTCCAATGTCTTTTGCGTATGATAGTGTTTGTTTTGTCAGTAGACATGGTTAATGTATGTTAAATACTCATTTTAAAGTCTGTTGTTTAGAACAGCTCTAATGGTAAACCAAAATTTGCTATATTACACCAATATGCCATAGATTTGCAAACTTTAACTTGAAATTTTGAAAGGTGTAATATTCATTTATGTTTGTGAAATCAGTGATTTATATGTGTGGCATCATAAATTAGAGAGAGAATAGAACAAGAGTGCATGGTAACTTAGTAGCAGCCAGGCAGAATAAGAGTGAATATGACCCACGACTTTTCTAGACCTTGCTCTTTCTGCCACTCATTTGAACTACTCTTTTGCATGCCTTCTTACAGCAGCTGAGCAGGGTGGGAGGTGGGGGAAAAAACAGGCAAATTAAATATGCCCAGATGAGTTTATTTTAAAATGTAATTTAAAATAATTTCTAATGTATTAATTTGAAGTATTTAAGGCAGCCCTCGAATGTTTTTCTTATCTTAGCCACTACCATTTCTGTAATGTTTAATGCCTTTTCACTTTTACAACAGGTTGTTGTTTATTTCCATATTTCTATTTACATGTGTCACAGAAATACAAGCTATTTTGGGCTTATTTCAACAAATGCATCTTATTTCTAAAAGAAAGGAAGGCTTCATACTAGATAACATTCTGAGAAATGTTATTTGTTTCTTCATATATTAAATACTTGCAAGTAAAAGGCATATGAGTCTCAGGTATTTCCATGTGAGTTGTTCAATGGCTGCCAAAAAAGTTTTCTCTTTTGGAATGTTTAGGTTTGCTTAAATAATTTTAATTATTGCTTCTCAGACATTTTCTCTATTTGATAAAGAAGACACTGGCATAATTAAAGCACTGGAATTTTGGAAAGTGCTTGACTCTGCTTTAAACTATCAGACAAGCAGTTCAGGCACCTTCTCAAGAACCTTGACTTTTGTGAGGACTTCACAGAAGATTGGAAAGTTTTCCTGAAAAACATAAACCACCCCATAAAGGCAAGAAGAGCTACAATTTGCTGTGTTAGAAGTGTCTGACTAACCAACTAAGTGTGCAAAATTCATTTCTGTTGATTTCTACTGAACTATGTCAATCCATTTCCTTACAAACTGCTCTAAGAAATTAACGTCTTAGGCTCACATAGATATAGGTCTGTACATGTGGCAAGCTGAAAGCGTGACACAGATGCAGCCAAATTGCCCCAGCTGGGCAGTGTAAGACATGGAATATCTAAATATGCCGAATGACCCCTGATCTCTCTAGATGGATTGTCAGGAGCCGGGCAGAAAAATGAGTGGGCCGGGAAGCCCACCAGGTTCTTGATGCCAAACAACAATAGCAGTGTACATGTAGCAGGAAGGTCAAATATAGTGATTAGTCAAGTACAAAGAAAACCTTGACTACAGTCATGGACAGAGTCTTCTGATGCTCTGAATATGCATGTTACAAGAACTCAAACTAGAGTTGCCATTTCTCTGTGGCAGAGGTTTGTGTCCACAGTGCCTCACTTGGAGTTGATTACTTGGTGAAGACTGCAGGAACTGATCTTTCAGTTCATAATCACATGCTTTTATTAGTGCAGTAATCCTTACCATGCTTGTAAACAACAGGAACATTATTAAAATCTGTAAGGAAAATAAATTTCTGTCCTATTTTGATTCCTCAATCCTTCCCTTTCATTTGGCTTCTCCCTTCTTGGTCTGTCTTACCCAGTAGGAAGTGGATATAAAAGTAGGTGTGCACCTGTGTGTGCAGGAATCTAAATGACGTTAGCTTACAGCTCATTTGACTTGACTAAGGATGTGAAGTGAAAGTTGGCTGGCTAAAAAGCAGTTCTAAAAAGAAAAAAATAAAAACATTAACTTGTATCTTATGTTCTAAGAAATAACTATGTTTCATTTTCAAAAGTCTACACTCGAAGCACAAATAAAATTAGAAAGATAATAACCATCACCCAATGGAAAACCATATAAAAAGCCTACCACTTTATTGCCATGGTGATGATAGAATGTTGTGGTAAACAAACCCATGTAAGGTTATACTGTGGTTAGGTGTTATGTCATAATGTAGAAGCCAGAGAACCAGTGAGCTCCATCTCAGCCTCTTCACGTTCCCAGTCAAAGTCTGTTAGGCTTCAAGTAATTTCAGGGCCTGAGCAACTCACAAGAGGAGGCAGAGGGACCGCAGATTTTGAATGAAGGAGGACCCATAAACAGCTCAAAACGTTTGTAATATGTTATGGGCTTTCATAGCGTATTAGAGACTTCATCTATGCATATTGGTTACCAACAGGCATAGCTTTACCAAAGTGCTTATTATAAGTGTAGCTTTATTCAAAATTTTATAAGGTTGCTTGAATGCATTTTGTTCTCTGTAAATTTAGCATTAATATTTATAGAAGTGCAACTGTTACTTTGTCCTTAGTGGCAGGACTACATTTAATTATAGTTGTTTAAAAAAATAGTTGGGAGATTTTAAAATATTTATATTTTCAGCTTATTAAAATTAAAATGCAGCCTTAACAGATATAATAGATTACATGGTTCTCAAGTGTAAAACAGAGAAATACTTTGTATAGGTTAGAAAATGCCACATGTCCCCCTTTCCTGCTTTTATGCTGATATAAATTCAGCAAGTTTCAGCGGAGTTGTATCAGCACAAAGACCAATTGTATGAAATATACCATATCTGTGTAATTATTGTAAGAATGTATTTGTGTGCTGTCATATTGACCTGCAGCAAGCTTTTGTGTTAATTTTAGAACACGTATCTGTGTCTTTTAGGAAAAAGTTTGCTGTAATGTCTTCTCATCCTCTGGGTAGGTGCTAAGCCTCCTTAACAGTTTGACAAGCTGCACAGTTCCTGGGGTCAAACTCTGCATGAGTATGTTTTAATATGAAGTATCCTGAACAGTTAGTCCTCCAAGACCCCAAATACTTTCCACTTCAACTTAGTAAAAACATAAGTTACCTCTCTATCTTTCACGGGGGACTTGGACCATGACAGGACAGGAGGATGTACTGCTTTTTTCAATATTGAGTGTTCACCTTGAACAGTTTTCTTTGCTGTTAGGAGTAGAAGGGAGAAATCTATCATTAAAATCTCAAATTAATCCACAAGGGAACATTTCTAAAAAGACCAAACAAATATGAACCAGGTTCACAGTGCTTATGTTCAGCTTCCAGATGCTCTCAAATCTCATGTTTTCATTTTGGGTTCAAACCAAAATTTCTCACGCCTTTGCAATTTCATCCCACCCCGTGTTCACATGTATTCCTGAGTTCCTGTGCAGGTTCTGAGAGAAGGCTAGTTGTTACATTATTCATCCAAACATGCTACAGTTTTAGTCCATAAAGCATGTATCTAAATTAATGAGGTATGCAACTCATTCAGGCATGTTAGGAAAACTGATCATTACACTATACAATTTGATCACTGAAGTATATTAAAAAGTAACAAGTAAAGTATGCAGCTTGATCATTAAAGTATGGAAAATTTACTGAACTAGTAAAGTATGAGCCTGGTATGACTTTTGTCTCAAATGGCACCTCATAAATAAAACCCACAACCACAAAGGCAAACATTCACAAACCCAAAGCCATACAGGTTTAAGTTGTATTTTTTCCTAGAAAACAGCTGAATTAGGGGAGATGAAGAAAGCCTTATGGAAATTATTTCTAAATGTTTTATGCATCACGTGGATCTTCTGATGGCTTTGACATATGTTAATGAGATTTACGTTCTGATTAACTCTTTAGAATACTCACTACAGCACCTATATGAGTAGGATGCCCGCCGGAAAACAGAGCTTTAGGTCTATACTATACAAAAACAGAAATAAAGAAACGTAAAATGTTTTACGTACTATGACTGCAGCTTAATATTCAGATAAGAAAGATTCATGGCTATGGCTCTTAGTTTGAATGTTGCTAACCAGCTGCATAAATGCTGAGGAAGGAGACAGAGAGGATGTTATCTTAGGTGGGTTGCTCTAAACCATTGGTGGACTTTCTGAGGATATTTGTAGAAGTCAAGACCCTGAAGCTAGGAATACGCATCATGAACTTTTCTTGGCTGGCCTGCCAGTCTTGTGACTAATCAGGCCTGAGTAGAGCTCTTCTGCATTAAAATAAGTGGCTAATGTGGTCTGGCCTAATGAAAACTGCAGTTGGGAATCAGACTCACTCTAAAGAAAATGTACTCATGTCTTTCCCCACTGTGAGCTGTTTCAGATGTGGAAAGAGAAAAAGTCAAGATCATTTAAAAAGCCATATTTCAGGGCACACTGGTCACGTCTAGGACAGCAATGCGTTCACACAGGATCACCACAGCTGCCTACAGTGGGAAATATATGGGGAAAGGAGGGATTATGATCAGGGCCAAACGGTTTGATGTTTAGCTTTCTTGGAGCTGAGATGGCTGAGTGATTTCCTGCAATCTTAGGAAACCTTCACTTGTCAAAGTCCATCAGTGAGGAGAAAGACTGTGGGTCAGATTGAAATGACAGAGAGAAGTGACAGAAGTACCCATTCAAGGGCAAGAGCTGAGCTAAGTAGGGGTTTGCTGGCACGTACGTCTTTTAGGTGACAAAAGAAAATACTGGAATGAGTAGAAACATATTTAGCAAAGCTTTTTCAAAAAAAAAAAAAAACAAAAAATGATTTCATCTAAAATGATGGAATTTGGGAATCAGATTGAATTCCAGGACTTGTTTGCAGAAATGTTTGCAGAACATTTCAATACCAAATCAGGCATTTAGTTTAGCTTCATCTTGGACTGTTTTCCACACTAAATTCTCCCTTTTTGATTGTCTTTAGCTTCTTCTTCTGAGTTACTCTGCAGTCTGTCTCATGCTGCAGAGTGCCTTCTTCACCAGCTGATTGCATTTTGTTTTCAGTTAGTTTCATCTAATCAACCTGCCTGCAAAACTGAAAGCTTGTTTCTTCATCCTTTATGCCCTTTCTGCCAGAGAGAGCATCCTGGTTCTCTTTGGACTAGTACCCCTGTGTAGTAAATTCACACCTCTTCTTGAAGCCTGGCACTGTGAGAACTGTACCTCCAGGTCCCAGGACTAGTTTCTGCTATTTGCTAGTGAAAAGCATGAGTATTGTATCACTATCTCCATCTTTTTTGGGCATGTTGCTGGTGCAGAGCCTACAGAGCTAGAGCCACTTGTTCTCAAATCACATTGCTCACAGCAGCGGCTGCTACAATCCCTTCCTGTAAAACACAAACAAAACAGCTTCCTTGTGATCTTGAACACTAGTCTTAAAACAACAGAGGGGACAGTACTCGTATGGGTTACCAGCTTCACACATGTAGAATGGCTGTGCTGTAACTCCCCATTGATTTACCTGCAAGTGATGAAATGCACACAGTGCAACTTTAGTGTTCTCTATTGTAGCCATATAGTTTCAGAGCTCAAAACCCCCATGCAACAGACCTGTTACACCCTTGGTCTTCCACAACCTTGCTACCCAAATTCATCAATGTCGCTAACCTAGCCCTTGTACACTGTGTTCAGGGCTGAGTAGCTGAAGTTCATTTTGCTGCATGGATCTACCAGTAAAACTAGAGCAAGAACTCCTAAGGACCTGTTCTCCAGAGATGGTGCTTTTCCCTGTCTTGAGTGTGGAAGTTTTACAGGTTTATTACCTACTGTCCTCATCTGTTGGGTCTCCGAGCCTTCCCGTTCTGAGCCACTGATCTGATCAGACAGCTGACTGTCATCGGTCAGTACTCATTGCACCAGCAGCAGAGATTAGCAAGCTTGTTGATTATGTGCCTACCCTCAGTCAGCAGCACCTCAAACTTTGTCTGTCGTCATATAGAACAGCTGAGCTCCAGGGAAATACCCCTTCTGGGATACCTGCAGGTTTGCATCTATTTTGCACTGTTACATCTGCTTCAGGCTGAGACATGTTAAAGCTTTCCTTACACTGATTTCTAACTCCACATTTCTGTTTATCCATAGTAAAACTGGTTTGAAAGTTCCCCTTTCCTTGTCTCTGCTCTCCAGTGCAGTGCTCTCCCCATGGAGGAGGGCTGTCTCTCATTGTGCCATGTTAAGTGTTTTGGGACCTTTCCCCATTGACAAGCCTGCCAAAGCATTACATCCCTTTTCTTCTCTGCTCTGAGTCATTACTCAAGAGGGCCTAATGGAATTTTAATTTGGCAAATTGTTCTTTGGAAAGGAACTCTATATTTACCAAGAACTGAGGAAAAGGAGAAAGTAAAGATGATGGAAAATAAGGAATGTAGTATTACACCATCAGGCAGGCTGCTGATGCGATAGACACTGCTGGGGAGACAGAAGACGGGGAAGCCTCACTGTGGCTCCTGCTTCTCTACCCAGTTCTACCTAAGCTTAATATTGTATAGCTATTTAATACAACAGCTATTTTAATTACATTTAGAGGAATGTGGCTTTTTTTTTCCCCAGGCAAAGCAGACTGGCATGTGGGCCACTTTTGACATATTGTATCAAATACTTTTGTCAAACCATTGTATACCATTATGTAGTCTAAACACTACCCAAAGTATTTCATCCTGCAAATATGACCCAAAACTTGAATCTGACTATTGCAAACAGTCGGTCAAAATGAAATCAGTACATTACAGAATGACCCTCAATGGAGTTTTCATCTTTTATTTATAATGTGGTTTATTATTGCAAGCTCCTGTTGCACACCAGCTATGAAATCCTCAGCAGGCGTAAATCAGCACTCAGGTTAATGGAGCTAGACTGATCACTGCCAGATGGGGGTACAGCTTTACTTGTGACCCAGGAGTAAAATATAAGCTTCTCTCTAATCCTGAGACCCTAAGAGCTAGAACATGCTGGCTGGTGAATTACTGATTATCTGAACATGAGAAGAAAATGCATTTCCACACCAATCCGTGCTCATACAACCAACTCTGCTGCTTACACACATCTTAAGGGAAGAGCATTTATGGAAAAGAAGATACTTGTCGTGAGTGTAAAGGAGGACCCACGGGCTAAGCACAGAGGCCTCTAAAACCATGTAAACTGTCAAAAGGATGATTACTTCTGGCAAAAGTCATTCTCACGTACAAAGAGAAAATGCATCCCTTTTCAGAGGAAGATACAAGGGCCTTCTTGGGTGAGCTGTTTCTCAAGACCTTTGCTTTCTGAACCTCCTGAGAAAGGGAGGGAGGCCAGACTTGTGGCAAGGTAGAGAACGAGACCAGAGAAATTGTAATTTATCTTGATGTACCAATTTACTTTCTAATTAAAAATTCCTCTTAATAGAAAAATCTTCCAGAAACAGGAAGGAGCTGCAGGAATGGATCTTCACTGAGCAGGTGTGGGTGGCAGAGCCTTCTTTTATTACTAATCAGCACAGTTATGCCATTTATAGAAAAGGACATGAGGCTGTGCAAAGAACTTTCTAAAGAAGAAAAATAGAGCCGTACTTTGAAACAGTAAGCGAGCTACATAGGATGGCCCATCGTAATAATGCCTCCCCTCTCTTGGTGGAAGCAGGAGGTGAAAGTGGATTTACATGGTCCTCCCAAGGCGCTCTGAAACTCTGTTAGGGAGAGTGAGAAAGCCTGTGAAGAGCTGAGCAGGACAAACAGGTAATCTGGACTTTGCAGCTTGTGGCAGCAGCTGGCCACGGTGTGGGACAGATACTGCTCAGAGGCCATGTGGTAGCTTGAGATGCTACGAAACAGGAGCAAGCTGCAGAGTCCTGGCCCCTGAATTCTGAAGCAATAATACATACAAGTGGACAAGTGGAGCACATGGCAGCAAATATCAGGAAATCACTAAAAGAGAAGTAGCCCTTTTTCTATCCAATGGAAACTCTTCTGTAAACGATTTGTAAGCAGTAATAGGGCATATGCTGCACAGCTCTGAGGAAACTTCAGTCCTATTACTCCCTTTCAAAGTTGAAGTGAGACACAGCAAAGTTAAGACATGTACCCACACTGTGTATAGGGTTAGTTTAAAATGAAGAATGACACTTAAATGTCCAGATGCTCAGACCACAGTCTGAGATTTTAGGCCTTAGTTCCATTATTTCAGCTAAAGGTGCTTGTTTTAGCTGAAGATGAGAGTCATAGAAATACACTAAATGCGCTAACTGCAAATGGTAGATGAATGTAATGCAACAGCTGAATATTAAATGTTTTCCAGTTTTCAATGTATGTGGTTTGCAAGAAGAAAAAGTGGGTTTTTTTTTATTATCTCTTGAAACATTTCAAGATCAAAGTGCATTAGGTCTTATGAAATAAACAAAAAGGTCTTGAAACTACATAAATTAGGAAAGCTTGCACTTACTAACTGTGTTTCTTTAAAAGATTTCAGGGCAGTCACACTTTGCCTGAGTCTTTGGCTTCATTAGAATAATTAAAAGCAGCAATATAGGGCTTTTTAATTGCAGTAATAGCAGGCAAGCAGAATGCGTGGCCTTCACTGGACGGTGCCTGGCAATCCTCATTTGCCTGCACACACGATTCCACTCCTTGTATTTCTTCTCTTAGTAATAATGCAGCCGTAACGCCTGTCCCGCATGTATGTTTTATGTAAAGCATGGTTAATAATGAAAAGTGTTATTTGCATCTGAAGATAGTGCAGTCATTTCTGATTATGAGGCAGGTTTCTTGCAGTTCTGTAAGAAACATATTTTCTTTTCCATCCAGTTATAATGATCATGTGAGACGTGACAAGGAAACAGGAGCGCAGGACCAAAAGCCATCTGTTTCTTTTTTGGTATTTCATATTGCATGAAGCAAGAAGGTGGCAAAGCTTATATGCTTAAACATGGGGGTATAAAATATGATGGTAACATTTAACAATGCTGTAAAGAAATGTCTCTGAACCAAAACTAGAAATTTTGTTGTTGTTGTTTTTACCAGGACCGCTTACTGCAGCTATAGCAAAACTGGCTGCCACTTGTGTTTGCGAAAACTTTGCTTTCAAGATATTTTACATATTTAGCTTAGACTCTGCAATAGGGGGAAAGTCAGCTTCCATTCCTGAAAATAAGTGGTTTCTTCTTCAAAATTCTGATACTGCTTCTTTTTTGTTATTATTACCACACATTGTGCCATTCCTGAGCCAATTTTCTAAGTAAAATTTGTTTTAATTTTAAAACTTGAAGTTTGTTGATAATTCTGGAGGAAGAATGTGAAAACTGAATAAATGTTGTTGATATTTAACTCTATAACATACAGTTAAATATGAAATATTTAACTTTATGAAATAAATATAAAGCCTTTTGCATGCACATTTAGACTTTTGGCTTTCTCAGGTATGCCTATACCAAAGCCTAGCAGTGCTTCACTTTGCTTTTACTCCCATCAATTGTATTTTGTCCCTTTATATCTGCTTGCCACGTGACCTTCTGCTGTATTTCCCCAAAGAGTGAGTTTCTACCCTGCAGAATGGATAATGGGAGTTTACTCAGCAATAAGCTCCAGTGGTAGATTTTAAAAGCCATACACCGGTGTTAGATTTGAAAGCAACAGACTGAAATATAAGGGATTGTGCACATCTGCTGTTAGCATTGGCACACTTGTACCCAGCCCGTCCCCACTTTCCCCTCACACATTCTGTACCTTTGCAGCCTTCAACTGCATCATTTAGCTGAGTATCCCCACAGTGAATGACCAGATTAAAATGTACCACCGTAAATATACCTGGAACTTAGAAAGGAAAGGGACATAATTGCCCTCTCTTTCATTTCAGGACTGAAGTGTCTTTTCAATCAAAGAGATTTCCACTGAAGACTATTCAGATGAGAAGAATACTTTTGGGATATTTGGGCTAGTTAGTGCTCACTTTCCTTTTTTCTGCATTAACAGAATAGCCCTCTTTGTAAGATCACCCAATTTTTAGGCCTTTGTAAAAGTTTAGGTCAGTCGTGGAATCCTGTGCTTTTGTTGGCCTGTCACCAGTTGGATCACGTTTATAGAGAGCCTATTTTTCTCCTTCACTATTTGCATAGCCCCTTTTCTCTTTTGTGGTGCAAGCCAGAATTCTTGGAAGCAGGTTTTACTGCCTACAGGATCTTGAAGGCCGCCTTCTCCATGGACATTTTCCTCTCCGACTGGCTGAATGCCACACCAAGATTTATAGTTTATTCAGTGGATCCATTACTGATTCTCTGTGTATGTTTTTTGTCTAGACTGAGGAAGGGTGAAAAGTCATTCTGCCTAAATCTGCTTCGGAACTGTCAGAGAGGGGCGTCCTCTCACAGATAAAAGAAGCAGTGGCTGCTGGCTTTCACACAGTTGCACAAGAGTGTAAAGATATTGACTCTTCAAAAGATAATACGGTATTGAAAGAGGAGTTCTGGGATATATGTAACCAACATTTTCAGCAGCTGACTGAAGAACAAGTAAGAAAGCTATATTATTTTGTCTTGTTAATTTAAGTGTACAACTGAGTAAATTGGCTGTGGCTAGAGACATGTGTTTGCATACTGCTGCGTATAGGCAAGTGGTTTTAAAATTCGGATGAAATGAAAATGTTTTAAGACTACCATTCCATGAACATTTGTTGCTACATTTGTGGGAGATTATTTTTTTCCTTGTCTCTGACTATGGTTATGAACTATAATAATAGCATGCTTTCTAAAGCAAAGTCATGGAGATGCTATTGCTAATAGTGAAGGTGTGAATTTGAAGCACAGTAGTTCTCTTTCACTAGCTCTTTATCTGTGTATTTAATATTTTAAAAGTAGCTTTTTTTCAATCTTAAATTAATCCAGTTGATGGGGAAAAAAGCCTTCTTAGCATAGAATAAAAAATATTTCCATGGGGACCTAATGTAAATTCCCTTTTTTTTCACTGGCTATTTTGTCCTGCCCTCCTTGGACAAAGAAAGGGACAAGCATTTGACAATTCCTGGCCACCTCGCAGTGATTTTTCTTGTTGACTAAAGAGTCCATCAAATTAGCGTTAGCAGAGTTTATGTAGCCTTTAACCTGAGTGACTGGAATCATGGCACAAATCTGGCAGTACAAACCATCTGATTAGCCCAGTGCTAACCTTAGAGGAATCTGCGAGGCCAGTCTTTCATAAGATTCAGCTTCTGATGAGCTTTAAATGAAAACACCCAATTTTTAATGGCTAATGCTGGTTTTATGTGATTTTTTTTTGTAGTCCATAGACTATGTGAATAATGGAACAGAGGGAACCTTGACTAAAAGATTTCAAATTCTACTTAACAGCGCTCTAACCTTCATGCTCACGATTGCATCAATGCCATTTAGTAGCTAACTGAAGGACAAGACACACAGCCTCCAAACTTGTACGCGTGTCTGCACTCCAGAACATTATTTCAGTACTTTATTTATTGCAGGTTCTCGGCCTGGCATTTTTGACTATAAGTGGCAGGCAGGAGCAGAGTCTGTTTGCAATTACAGCAAAGAGATTGCACAATCTGACATGTTATCAGGCACTGCTACACATGTGCAGAGTTGCAGATGAAAGCACTGAAAAACCATTAAAATTTTCACTTCCCCCTTGCAAATAGTTGAAAAAGACAAAATGGACTGTGTGCTCTATTTCCAGTAACCACACCTCTGGTGAGGTACCAAGTGCAACTGCCAGGTCTGAGAACCTGGAGCCTCAAACACTAGGTGAAAGTAAAAGTGAAAACTTGGTGACGCTCTTTCCCTCTGAGCCACTGACCAGAAGCACCAGGGTGAGCTGATATCTGAACCCTGGCTGATACAGGTGAATGCACACCTTCCTGAGCTGCAAAAAATCTCTTAGATTTTTCTTTTTTGAAGCAGCAAGAGAGGCATCTCCAGCTGAAGAATCCTCCAGACTAGATTCTGCCTGCTTTAAACTCAAGAAGAAGCAAAGGGACACAGGAGCTATTTTATACTTAAAAGAACTCCAGACAAGTGAAGAAAAAAAATCTTGATGGAAACTGTCATCCATAATAGCAACGGGAAGCAGGCCTGAGGAGCCTCATTTATATAAGCAGCAGCCTCTCTTCGAGTCAGATTCAAGTCCTGTATCTCCAGAGATATTTTGATTTTGACAGGCCTCTCAAAGATGTGCCTACATGTATCTATATGAAGATGCCCCAGGAAAGCCTTCCAATCTGGGTACAGGGTTTGCCACCACTAATCTAAACCCCTGCCTTTCTGACTGCTGTCACTGCACAGAGCTGTTACAGAAGTGTTACTAATAGTCATAGTCTGGATGACTTCACAGAAAATATCTTCTTTTATCTTTTTCTGGATGATGGCCACTTACTGTTTGCTATTAGCAAGGCTCAGCTGGAGTCTGTATCGAGTAGTGGATAAAAGATTTCATCCTGAAGTTTGACTTCTTGGTCTTCTGAATTTCTGATACTGTGACCTTTTTCGTAAAAGACTAAGGATGGTAAACACGCTGCAAGCAAGGTGCTGATTAATATCTTGCCAGCTGACATCCTTCTTAGGCACTTGCCTGAGGACTCTGTTTGAACTCCCTTGACTTGCTTGAACTATCTTCAATCCCCCAAATGGCTAAACTTTGTTGGGTGTTGAAACAGTTTCTAACTATAGCTAACCCATCTCATCAGGGTATTGTTCTATTTAATTGAAGTTTGTAAATACACTTTGAGATCCTCGTATGAAGTGTGAAGTATAATCACAAACGCAAAATAGAATTGTTTATAATTCATAATGTGGTAGCAGCCAGGCCAATGGGGGAAAGTTGAAAGGAAATTCAAAATGTATCCTTTGCCCTTTGAAGTTTGACTGCAACTTGGCACATGCATCAAAGAGGTGACTAGTTTCCTTTAGGGTTTAAGTCTCTGTCGAAAAAAGATCAAATCAAAAGCAATCTGAGGTTCTCAATTAGATTTATATTAAAAATCAATAACGAAGACCCTAAAAAGGCATACTGATGGCTCTTGAAACACTCGCAAAATGAATTCAGCTCATTTAAGGGCAGTCTGTGATAATCCTTGCTTTGATTAGCAGCTTATATCGTGAGTAGTCCCATTTACTTCAGTGCAGCTACTTACTGAAGAAAGTGCTGTTCAGTAGAAGATCAGCCCAGCCTCATCCTTACTACTCTGCACGTAGCTCACAGGGTGGGCTACCTTCCCTGTGTTGGGGTAAGCAGCCACGCAGACCTCCATGGGCAGCAGCTGTCTCCAGGCTTTCTGTAGGCTGGCTGTACTGTAGCAGTGCAGCTCTTCAGTCTATATCGTAACTATGTGTGATTCTAAAGGCTGTAAAGATTTCCTGCCGTGTTCTTTTGTGCTGATTCATTTTTGCCTTCAGGGTGAAATAATTTGTTGATGCAAATACAATAACCGAGAAACCTTAATGGCCTTCCGAGATGGTGGTATAACTTAGGTGCATCTGATAGCATGAGAAATTTGCCTCAATGGTACTTAGCCAGGATACAGGTGCACCATGTATTTGATTTACGTCTCGTGTTAAAGCGTTACTCTTCTATACTGCAGCTCAATCACTGTGTCTAATCACAGGGTTTAGTCGTTTAAACAGCACACTAAGGGCTTAATTCAATTAAAAAATGTTCTGCAGAAATCTTTTTTTTTTCCATTGTTCTCCCAATCTTGTGCAGGCTTCTGCAGAGAAGCTGTGGGCTTTTGTTGTTTTTTTGTTTGTTTTTTTTTTTTTTTTAATAAGATGGGCCCTAGGATTCCTGCTATTCCNTTTTTTTGCCATTGTTTTCCCCAACTTTTGGAGTGTTTTGCAGAGATACTTTGGGGTTTTTTTTTTTTTTTTTTTTTTTTTTTTTTTTTTTTTAATAAGATGGGCCCTAGGATTCCTGCTATTCCAAGACATCCTCTCCCTCTCTTTTTGATATATTTTGTCATATCCTTAGTACATAAGGGGATTCTGTTGATGTAAAACTAGCATTTTCAAAAGTGTTTTTTTTGCTTCTTAATTAGCTTGAAAATCTTTGGAACGCAGTAGATGTCAGTGCTGGTGGATGGCTGAAGCATCAAGACTTTTTGAAGAAGTTCAGTTCAGAACTTGCAACAATGGCATCAAGCACTCCCAGTGCCACTCATTCTTCAACTCCTTCTGAGAGAGCTACCCATGCTGTGCAGGACACACTTGGGTCTTTCCAGCCTGAATGTCCCAAGACATCAACTTCTCTAGTAGGGCAAAAGAGCGTAAGTTTGACTGGTTTAAAAATTTTCTGGATTTTCATTCCTGTGTATAGGCTGAAAATAACATCTGTGGAACTCAGTGAAAGTATTTCTATTGATTGCCCACAAGATCAGACAAAACCACCTGTCAATAAGCAAACAAATTAATTTGCAAAACTATATTGTCATGACAAAAATTGGGCCAAATAGCAACTGCATTGAAGTCAAAGGATAAGTGTCAATTTATACCAGTAGTATTCCCTGCTGTTACCAGACATACCTAACAGAACTGTATGGCAAACAAAACCTCTGTGTTTAAGCACAATCAGATTTCTGATAACAAAGAATTCAGCCCAAATTACAAAGGCCCAATAGTTGCAAAAGCAGCATAAAATATATATATATAGATGGCTTATCTGTGGTCACCTGATGAAGCTAGGCTTGATTGGCAGTTGCAGTTTCCCAATAGGTGTTTGCTGGCCTGTCCTAAAATGTCCTGGTGCTCTTGCCTGTTTTCTCGTGGCTGCTAAATTACAGCTGTTAATGCCTGATAGTCTTACTGATAGACTTGCCATGAAAGCTAGTGATCTGAGAGAGGTAAGAGGAGTGAATGAGGAATGTAGTAGTTTTGCTTCATTTTTGCACCTATACCTATGGTTAGTGTTAAGTCCTCTTATGCTATACCTGCACTTCGTGTTGGTCCTCTGCATTGTCATACTGGCCTCTTACCCTAGTTCTAGAATTCACAGAGAGGTGGGGAAATCATTACAGGCAGAAACATTAACTGTCTCCTTTGTGGAGCTGCACCTACCTGTTCCATATTCTTTAGCTACAAACAAACCTACAACAGAAAAATAAAACATTTAGAATTATTCAGTGTCTGGAATATGCATGGATTTTCTGACTATTTCTGCATGGAGATGTTTAGATACTGAAAAAGAAATAACAGATTGAACAAATTAAAGATGCAAACAACTTGTCAGGGCTGGTAAATCTAAACATTGGCCCAGTGCTAGCTCAATTATTGCATTAACTATAGGTTTTTTCTTGAAAAGCCCAAACAATTAGCTACATGCACCCTTTGTGCTTTGATCTGGTTCTCAGAAAAAGCAACAAAAGATACTTTATTACTGGCTGTGCATGCTAGATCGAGCACTATAAGACAACAGGAAGGAAACTGAAGTCTCCCCAGACTTCTTGGTAAGACGTCAGCCAGCTTGAACACTGATCAGGATGAATGTTCCTGCAGCATTCGTTTCATGGAAATCAGTGTGAGGTCTCAGCAAATCTGCACCAGTGAGATCCTCAAAGGAGCACTGGGAAGTCTCACTAAATGAGACTATACATGGCATCTAGAAGCATACATACCACTTGTGCATTTATCATAGAGTGGTAGGCTGAGGCTTTGCTTTCAGTTCACCCACTGTACTGCTGAGGCAGCAACCCAAAAAACGTTGAGCAGCAGGATCCTTCCATGTT
This sequence comes from Urocolius indicus, assembly GCA_013401255.1. Taxonomy (NCBI): domain Eukaryota; kingdom Metazoa; phylum Chordata; class Aves; order Coliiformes; family Coliidae; genus Urocolius; species Urocolius indicus. The sequence goes on from WBNH01007621.1 coordinate 169,972, forward strand.
ACTCCTTCTGTGACTTCACAGGACCACTGCAGAATTGAGTCCTTCCACTAACAAATCAAAGCAACGTTGGTTTCATAATTCAGGGACTTTGCACAGGTCCGTGTTTGGTCTAAGATGGTACTACATTGTTTTTTTTGAACACTGTATCTGCTGTTTAATAAGAAACAGCTTGGAGAAACTGTAAGGGATTTACAGATTAAGCCAAATTAAGAAAAGCTGATCAAGGCCCATTAAATGAATACTGTTGTTTTGCCACTAAAAGTGTTCCCACATTTTTAGCTGTACTTTTGCACACCAAATCAGTCTTAGAAGTGGTTTGAATGGTACATTAATCTCAATTCTGGAAGACCAGAAACTACATTTGTCATGTGGTGCTTTGTCTACACAACCAGTAAAACTCAACAGAAAAAAAAAAATAATTATCTCTTCCTTTTAGATACCATCATCCAGTTGTCCTCAGACAACAGCAACTTGTTCTGCACCTGTCCTTAACTGTGAAATATTAGAAAATAAGATAAGAAAGAACATCCAACATTCCTGGAGAAGCATACTGAAAGTGTGCAAAGAGAAGGATGTCAGCCAGATGGGAGAAATCCCAATGTCAGACTTCCTAGGTTTGTCACCATCTGAAAAGTGCTTTATTCCTTCTCAAAGGTGTTCTGTTTTCTTTCTGATGTCCCAGCTAGAGGAACATCTGGTCTCTAGTAAGTGGCATCCACTACATGATTGCTCCAAGTACCACCCTGGTGTCACAGAGCAGAATAGCATTGGGTGCGATACATTCATATTCCTATTCAGAAGTAGCTACTCCTTGAAAAAGAAGCACATGGCTTTGCTTGTGGGAACTTATGGTATATGTACAAGCTTCTCATCACCTTCCCAATACATCGTTCTTTCTGTTCCTCAGGTTATTTCAGTAAATAGATTGACTAGTTTGGTTTGTTGGTTTTTTTTTTTTGTCCCTTGTGATCTTGTGCATGCTTCTGCTTGCTTCTGGTCTCAATGGCTGAATGCCTGCTGATTTGACAGGACCCTGGATTTTACTGTCTTCTAGAGAGAAGATTTTCTGTCCCCTTGTTAGGACACTTGCATGTATGATAAAGCAGTGCATACCTGTATAATCAAATATAAAGTCCTGGCTATAAGAGCATGTTCTCTTATCAGATTTTTTATCTCAGTTAATGCCAAGGAATACTTCTTGTGCATTTAAAATCAAAATGGCATATGATCAGTTTCCTGAAATCCTGTAAAATGTGAACTGTCAACCCAGAAGTATAGGCATATGCATATACCTGCATGTAACAAGATCTGCATAGCACACTTGCAGCTGTAAAACTTGTGAGTAGAGGACAACGATTGGCTATTCTCAGGAATGACAAAATTAATATTCTTTCTTTGCATTTCAGATATAGCACAGAAGTTCAATTTTGATTTAAGTGAAGGGGAAACTGACCAAATAACAACAAAGTATGATGTAAAGAAAAATGGAAGATTTGCATACTATGATTTCCTTCAGAGTTGTGTCTTGTTTTTAAAACCACGGGAAAGCTCACTGCTGCAGAGGGTGATTATACAGAAGCCACAAAAGCTGGTAAGTACAAAGCTTATAAAAATAAAAAATGACATTTTTTTCCCCAGTTTCTGCTGTACTGACAGGGTATTTCATGGCCTGTTTCTATAGTCACTTTATGCAGGGACTTCCTCTTATTTAATACCATGATGCTAATCGCCTAGTTCTCATTTCTGTCTCTTTCAGTTGGAGGATTTAACTCCTTGAGATCGTGGTCTGTGTATCCAAGTTACATGGTAAATTGGTGACATTTGGTGTAATTTGGATACTAATTCCAAACAGAAAACAGAGGAGCTACTGGTTTAAGAGTTTTTGTTAAACTCAATAAAAATCAAACTAGAAATAAAAAGTGTCTTAGGATGGCCCGGACTTGTCAGTGAGCTGTGCCTCTGCTGCACAACCAGTACTGTAAGAAAAGCCCAGAGGAAGGTTTGACTTGCACTGCTTTTAATGGTCACTGAAAACATCTATTAGACAGGATTGGTCATTAATGATCCCAGAAAACGTCTAGTAGCCAAGACTGGTCAGCACATAGTGCTTCTTTGTAGCTCTCCCTGCCACACATATAGGCTCCCCAAGCTATGATGAAGAATCCAAAGAGGCTCAGCAAAACAGCTACACACAGGCTGTTCCCCTCTGCCCACAGTATGGCTCGAGGGCAGAAAAGATCAGAAGAGACACAGAAATCTGACTCTCAAGGCCCAGAACGGAAGGCGCCAGTAATAGCATCCCAATCAAGTTATGTAGTAGGAACAGTGCCAAATTCCAAATCTGCTCATTCAGCGAGCCTGCTACATTTTTAGGCAGTTTCTGACTGTGCCTAATTAGTTTAGATATGGTTAGTAGCAGCATTTTATAGAGAAATTATATTATCAAACAGTTTTCAGATGTGCAATGAACAGATTGCTACCAAGGTATGAAGAAAGTACCATTAGGAATTATCAAGTATTCACTACCAGTAGGGAGGATAAGGTAAAACTATTAAGTTTTGCATCAAAGAGCTTCATTATCTGACATAAGGTTTCCTTTATACACAAAGTTGATGCCATAAGATTCCATCCTAGTATTCCAGAACGGATAAAGAACTCATTTTTACGTACCTCTGTAGTTGTCTCAAATTTTATTTAATTTATTCTATTAAATAAAATAAAGAAAGTCTCAGTCCATGTTCTGAGCATCTTTATAAAAGGTAATATTCAGAGTGAAATTTCTTCATAGATTACTCTGACCATTCCACCTAGTAAATGTACAGATACGGATCAAAAGGAATCATAAAAATGCAAATAAATCCCTTTTTTTTTTAATGTCAGGCACAAATCCTTCTCTTTCTCAAAAGCCTGACCAGTGCAAATAACCCAAGCTGCAGTCACTATGAAGTGCTCTTTCTCTCCCTTCAGCCCACAAATGTGGTTCTCAGTACTTAGTGTTGGAAACTGCATTATTCAAGTACCCATTCTTTCCTTAGCTACATAGTCTGCTGGAGAGATACTCCAAGAGCAGAGAAAGATGGTGCAGCTGACCCCCAGGCCTCATACTACACGTGTAGGTGAAGCATGGCCTCTGTGTCCATGTAGCATATGTATAAAGCCAATTGTGCATTTCTTTCACAAGGAGATGCTTGTGGAGACTTCAATGACATGCACTACTAGCACACAATTACAGTAACAAATGCAAGGACAGTGCAGGAGGAAGTCAAGATGGAGATGCATGTTTGTGGTGGTTTAAGCCTGGCTGTGTGTCAGGTGCCCACCAAAGCCATTCTACCACTCCCACTCCTAAACCGGACTGAAGGAAAAAAAGAAAGATAGTAGAGCAGGTACAGAGCCTGAAGGTGGATTGGGGCTTACTGACTTTGAGAAAAGTCTCTTGCTCATCACTCCAGTGTTAAAGCTTTGTGCAAGTGGAATTCATTTTGACTTAATGAATATTTCTACAGTTCCCATGTGTTCAGGGCACACTGATACTACAAATTTAATCAGGCTAAAACAACAGGCCACAGCATATCCCAAGACAAATTAACCATGTGGTCCAGCTGTGGAAGTATAGAGAGAACATACCTGGTTGTAAGGTATGTACTGGGAAAATTGTATAGTAGGATTTTGGACTTTCTTAAATGCTATACTGCTCCTGCTGTTTGCTTATGCATTCAGTCACTTTTAGGGAAAAAAAAAAAGAACTCCGCAGAGAATTAAAAATGATTGAAAGAGGGAGTTGAAACAAGGCAAGCATAATACATGTGAAAACACTGAGATCTGAGCAGAGCAACACCAATTCCAGAACCAGCCTCAAATAATAAAAAGTTAGGGCTTTGACAGTGATTAAGTAAATATACCATCTGCACTTCCCAAGAATATCAAAATGTTATAGGTTAAAATAATCTTGTGTAAACAGTATCTTGCAATAATTTGTAAACAAGTATTCAGCAGCCAGTCATAGATAAGGCACTATTCTAGGCCAACATCTTTTCATTCTTCACTATAGTTCTGCCCAGCTTTTAAGTTTATGATGCTGTTAGTAAATGCAAGTCTTTCTCACCCAATTTTATTAGCTGAGTCCTGGACCACAAACCACGTCATTCTTCCGTGCAATGCTGAGAATTCAGCCCCAGATCCTACACTGCTGGAGACCGTTGAAGAGAACTTTTAAATCCTACGATGAAAGTCATACTGGACTGATACATATTACAGACTTCACACAGGTAAGTTGCATTTGTGAAATAATAGTCAGAAAACTACAGTTGTCTAACTTAAGCTTCCTAACTGGAAATTATCTGAACTACAATGTCTAAACTCATCTTGGCTCCTGTTCGAAACTTTAATTCTGACCATTACTTACAGCAATCTTTCTCCACGTGTGATTACTCTTCTTGAGATCTGAGTTTGTGGTCAGGTCCTGAACAGATAAACCAGATAAAAACCTTAGTCACTATATAGAGTTTAAATATGTATCTTTCACAAACACATGCGAAAGAAACAGAAGCATATACCTTCTGGTAGGTCTCCCTACAGGCATTTCTACAGCTGCAGGATCCTGTGACCCTCCAACTAGTGTGTGGCCTCTTTTAAATGTGGAAAAGGCTCAGGCAATTCTCATTTGAGACCTTCTGTTTCTGCTTTTTTCTCTTATTTCTTCTGTATGCAGCATAACTTTGTACTAGGTAAGGGGTCCTATCCTCTACAAATATTTAGGTGTCTTGTGTCTCCTCAAAAAGCAGCTACATAGCTGTATATTCTGTGTATCAGCGATTCTTTGTCTAGACTCATGGGAATTTTATTTTTGCTTTTGATCTTTGTGTTTTAACTAGGAATAACAACCGAGGCCTGTTCTGGAGTAATTATGAATATTTACTATTGAAAAAAACCCAAAAATAGTGGGACCTTGAACCCATTTAATGCTGCATGAATTAAGACAGCCCTTGGCATCACTACTACTTGAAAATACTGATCAAATAGCAGATGGGATGTTCCACTGCAGTAAGCAAACACTTGGCTGCAATAGCAGCGATAAGGTGTGCTTCCGATGCTCTCCTTCCCCTGCAGCTGCAGGAAGTGGCTTGTTGCCTGGTAGATACAAACCTATTCGATTATACAAGACACAGAAATGCTCTTTTAAAGCTTTACTTACTTAGAGCTGGTGGGAATGTGATGTGTTCTGGCATTGCCACATAGGTGAAACCTGAGTCCCTCCCAGCTCCTCTACAAAGGCTGAGGAGCAAGATGTACCAATGAGGCTGTACCAGCTTCGTGCCTGAGGCATTCTGTTTATCACTGCAGCTTTCTGACTGTTTGGGCACTGCCTCAGCAGATCAGGCCCAGGGGAGAAGGAGCAAAGCTCCTTTGTATTTGATTTTAATTTGTCATGTTCCTCTAGGGCATGTGGTGATTACCATTTATATTTAAAGTAGTGTCAACAACTTTCAAATCAAGCTTCCTAACATGATATAAGCAACAAAAGCCAACCCAACCCCAACAATCCCACAACCAAAAAAACCTAACTCTTTGTGAATCTAGATCAAGAAACAATCCCTGGTTCCAAAATCATACTAAAATGGTGTTAGTCTGCCGTTTGACAAGATATCAAGTGATTTGTGGACGTACAGTTCCCTTTATCTCCTAGGTAACTTAATTTAGTGAAATGGAGAAATCAGCTCTCACTAACTTCAGCAACACTGCTATTTATGGCTTTACTATCTGCAAGGGGTCATTAGTGATTTCAGATGCTGAGTTGTTAAGAGGGAAAGGGGCAGACTGATCTGCTTTTGCCAGAAAACTAATGACAACTGGCATAGCACACAAGGACACACCATGTTGCTGAGCACTTTCAAGGTTTAAATTCCCAAGTGCATCTAAAACCAGAAGTAATCCTCAAAAACAGGAAAAAAGCACATCATTTTATTTCATGTCAGGGCACACAAACATTTAAAACACATTGAGTCAAATCACAGAATTACAGAATGGAAGGTTTGGAAGGGACCTTTAGAGATCACCCAGTCCAACCCCTCTGCAGAAGCAGGTTCACTTAGATCAGGTCACACAGGAACGCGTCCAAATATTTGAAAGATATCGGTACCTAATCCAACTGTTAGCATCAGATGAACCAGACACATTCTGCTGAAGTTAGGTTCTCAGTGAAATGTTAGGAGGGAATGCTTACAGGCAGAGCATTTATCCCATGGAAATTAAAAGCATTGAGTGCATCACAGACATTTATATATAACCCTAGAGGCTTGCACAATTTGAGTCTCTGGATCATTCCTTCTGTTTCTCTGGATGCAAAGGCTGCAGATCACCCAAGCAAGAGCTAAAGGAAGATATTCCACCTTTTCATCTCATCTCCAGATAGTAACAAAAGCCTTTTAAGCATGTACTTTTTTGTGAACTAGCTTCTCCATGCATGGGTGCTAACCCATTTCCCACTGCTCCCTCAGGCAAATGCTAGCAGGTCTAGTGGACTAAACCCCTGCATACACAGGTTTTTAAGTACACAACCCAGGGAGCCAGTATTGGCATGGGAAGAGTGATAAATGAAGGTTTGATATTCTAATATTCTGAGAAAATCAAGACAGAGTGAGGCCAAATCAAGTCAAATCATTTTGTCAAGAAATTTTAGCAAGATCAAGTTTTTTGCTTCTCGCTCATCCAAACAATTGGGATGAATTTTAAAGCTGTCTCTGCCTTTTGTAGGTTCTCCGTGAGTACCACACCAACATAACTGAAGAGGAGTTATTCAACATTGCGGAATACTATGATAAAACTTTGTCTTCAAAAATATCCTATAATGATTTTCTCCGGGCATTCATACAGTAGGATTTTGTCAAACACAGGAAACTGTAGATAAAGACAGTGACTCAAACTAATAAATTAATTGAGTATGGCTTTTTTGTATCTATTCATTAGAAAATTCAAAATACTTTAAAATTCTGACAGTGGCCCTGTGTTGTGGATTAAATCTACATAGTGAGAGAATTAATTTAACATAATCCATTTATCAAAAAAGAAAAAGGCAACAATTAACATTGTCAAAATAATGCTTCCTAAGATGTCTCCAAAAGCAATTCCAGGAAATTCTTTTTTATTTTTAAATTTTACACATTTTATTAATGACATACTCTTAACTTCAGTTAGAAAAAAAGGTTTACAAGACATACTACTGAACTTCCTCAATTGTCATTTTCCAAATGCATTACTTTTAATACATTAGCATTCATTGTTAAAAAAACTAACTCCATTTCTCAGTGCATCTTTTCCTTCTACTTGCACCACTGTATGTGTATCGTCAAAGACACATTAATATGGGCCAACCATTGAAACCTGAGCAGCTGCCAATTGCATACCGACACCACACCTTTCTCAGTTAAAACTATTCTACATTCTTCAGTACGGTTTAGAGAAGAAGCTACTTTACCAGTGATCACTGGCTTCTTAACTGCAGAGAAATATTCCCAGTGTCAGCCAGGAAGGTTCTTTTTCTTTAAGGATACCATATATTTACATATTTATACAACAAACAGTAAATTGCAAGTGAAACCTCTGATTAGATTTCTCGGTTCTAGAAAAAAATCTGAATAAGAAAAAGAAAAATCTGAATACCTTGCAAGGTACTTAGACCTTGGCAAGGGGATTAAAAGATAATTGTTTGACTGTTGAACTCTTGTGATGATTAAAGGATAATGTGATCATCAGAGCCTGCTTCCTAGGATTATATCAACAATTAAACACTCACCTGCTCTGAAGAATTGTTAGATAAATATTTCACTGTAGTTCCTGAATTAGTTTATATTCATACACTGAAGAGCCTCATTCTCATCACCTGAACTGACTTGTTATCTTTCTTTCTCCTAAGTAACATATAAAGATAAGTCAACAAAAATTAATACAATAAAAAATAGGGAGTAAGTGATGGATGTGCAAATACGCATGAACACAGACACATCTAGATATATAAAGGGAAGTGTTTGGAATGGGAGAAGGGTAGAGAAACATCATCTTGTTTTTCTTATTATTTCTAGTGAACTCGTGAACCATTGCAATAAATCTGAGATTCCCAGTGCAAAACACTTTAGTGCATGTTTTTTTTCTTGGAGCTTTTCAGGAGATACATTGAAGATTTTGAGTAAAAAGCATTTGGGAGATTTCAGATTGGACATTCTCTATTTTTTCTTTTAGCTTTTAAGATCTGTGTGATTTGTACTCTACTATAAAATACATACATTTGGTATTGGATATATTTGAAATAGTAACATGAAAAAAAATACTTCCTGGTCATTTTTCCAAAAACTGATCACAGACTAATAGAATGTTAAGGGTTGGAAAGGACCTCAAAAGATCATGTAGAACAGCCCGCCCCTCTGCCAGCACAGGACCACCTACAACAGGTCACACAGGAGCTCATTCGATGGCTACCTGTTAGTCCCTGAAATTACTGCTTAGATATTTGATGAACAGAGGAGACTGAACCTACCATTATTTAAAGTTACTAAATCAATATAAGAATTCTTAATTCCATTAATAGAAAAAAAAAAAGTAGTTGGCTTTAAGAATACACATATAGATGTCAGCAAGTTACTAAAAAGGGCTGATCCTGGTTCAGGTGCTTGAACACAGCTATTCCCCCTGGCTACCCCGGCAGGTCCTGTGTTCACACCAGCCAGCCTCAGAGACGTGTCTTTAGTGTCAGAGGGCATCTCAAAATGCAAGAGGTAACTGATTCAGCAAGGGATGAACCCAAGAGGAATTCAGTTTAGCCCCACTTAAGATCAAATTAGCCTAGTTTTGTTTAATTTCATCCTTGTAACTAGCATGAATCCTTAAACTGCTGTCTTCCTTAATGGCAACTTCTTTCCTCCTCAGAAAGGTAGGGCCTGCCCACCTTAAACTGTATGAAACATTAATAGAAATGAGGTTCTGAGTTAATCATTCATATTAATTAAATGTGAACTGCTGTTTGGAATATATAAGATTTTAAGCCAAAAAAGAATTATTTTTTAAATAGTGGATTTCACTGTACTGATCTAACTGAGGAGAAAAATAAATTACTTAAGTGATCATTGGAGAGCATTGTTTGGGTTTTTTGTTTGGGTTGGGAGAGGGGCTTTTTGTGTGTTTGGGTTTTTTTGTTTTGGGTTTTTGGGGGGCTTTTCTTTTGAAAGTTTCTTATACCTGCTGTTTGATAATTGGGTCCAATTTCACATCAAATACAAGCTTTCCATCTCTGTGCTGTTTTCTGTCCTGGGGTGTGGCTACCATGTTTCAGGAAGGGATAGAGAGTTGTGTCCCTTGCTCCACTGTTTTCAAGATACCCACTATCTTCAGGGGAGGCAAGGGGATGGGTGTTAAGGGGTTTCCTGAGACATCATGCCAGAGGCTGATTTATTAGTTCTGCTGGCAGGGGTATCAAATCCAACAACTCCAAAGATATTAAGGAACAATCTTTTTGCTGTACAAACAAATCAAATTCTGCTGGGTTTTTTAGTGGGTTCTTAAAGGCAAGAATAAGCACTTACTGTTTATTTAACCTCAAAAAACCTCAAGAAAACAAACAAAACCTGAATTTCAGATCCCAGAACTGTGAAACAACTGAGGTAATTTTTCATATCAAAATTTCAAACTGCTGTATGGATAAACTTTTTAACAGAAGAGGGCTTTAATTTTTTGCAGCCATCACCCCTAACCAAGGGTCAGCCACTGAGCCAAGAGGGGCTGGCAGAGGTCCCCTGGGTTTGCACTGTGAGGCAGATAACACCAATGATATTAAGCACTGTCCCAGGGTAATGGTCTCCTGCTGCTGTATGTAAATGATTCAGCAAAGATGAGGCAGTTGTAATAACATCCACGAAAAGCTCAGAATTTTCCTTTCCAAGTGAAGAAGAGCAATCTTGTGCCTGCTCTAGCAGGATCCACGTTTTCCCATCCTTTTGGGTAGCAGCACAGGCACATGGGCCAACGTTTTTGGGAGTAGACAAGAAGCACAAAGCCTCAGAGGGATTTTGGCAGCATGGGTCTCTAGTGCACAGCATTTGCTGCCACCAAAATGCAGTGGCAGGCAATGGCCTTCTCCCTGCCCCTTGCTGGCCGTCAAGCTTTGTTGCTGGCTGTTCCCTCCAGACATGCCTCTTCTGGGCTCAGTAGAGAAAAACATGTAAGCAAAGTCTCTCACTTCCCTTCCCGAGGATCTTACCGCAGGCTTTGGAAAAGCAGGCATCAGCCCTCATACAGAGAAGCTGGAGCACTGCCCATCCTGGCTGCAGCCCAGCCTCACACTTGGTTTTGCAGTGGGCAGCCATGAAGCATTTGACTGGGCTAATCACAGTTAATGCTGCCAGGTATCCTGTGGGGTGTAAAGGGAGGCCAAGCATACCCCATAATCGGGGGAAACATTCACCTGCAGCAGTCTGTCCAGCAAAGCCTGAAGGAACAGCAGCCAAGAATCCCCAGGGGTTAACTCAACTGTGGACAACAACCTGCTCCCTTCAAATGCATTGCCAGGTCCCTCCACCCACCCACCTTCACCATTTTTCTGCTGCTCTGACTGCTCATGAGCCTCTTCAGAGCTGGAGACAAAAGCTTTGCTAAGGCTAAAGGAAAGTGTGTCATTCTTAAGTGTTTTAACATTGTTACAAGTTTTGGTTCTATCACTCCCAAGCAGAAGAAGTTAATTGAAGGAGACTGAAGTCACTAACTAATTCGCTGCTGCACGGGAGCCTCACATTACTGCCACATCACCTACCTGCCAGATCCCTCTTGTTTCCTCACCCACACATTACATGTTGCTCATTGCCATGTCTCTCAGCTAAGCAGCTGCTCACACATGAGACCTCTACCAGAGGGCTAGCAAGAAGCTCTCCAGCTCACCACTGCCAAATTAAGTACTCTGGCTGTCTAAAAAAAAAAAAAAACTTTTATAGTAAGAAAACATCACAAAGAAACACTGGCCACCAGCACAGGGAGAACCACCCCAGAGTCAGAGCTCACTCAGAGGGACTGTGTCACCACTGACATGAGTCATTATGACCCTGCACCACAAGAAATCTCAAACCAGCCAAGCATCATAGGCCTTCCAGGATTTTTAAATACAATAAAAATATCCCCTACCACAATGACAGTGGACTTCACATAGAAACAGACTACAGAAAGAGACACAGTGTCTCCCTCTCTAACTTTTCTTCCTCCCCATCTTTCCTCTCACATTTGTCTCACTTCCAAGTCCCTGTAAATATGGACACTCACCAGTAACATGTGCTGCTCATTAGCACATCCCCAAGCCCACCTGAGCTACTTGGCCTCTTCCCATTCTCTGCCCCGAGGCCAGCCTGCTGTTACTGCCAAGAAGCAGGAGCTGGTTTGTGGGAGGTAGCAGCTCTAGGAGAGCCCTTTTGGGGCAGGGCAGACACACATGCTTGCTAGAAGCAGGACAAGGGAAATGAGGGATGGGAATCAGTCAGATGAGGGAAGGAAGAAGAGGACTGTAGCCTCTATGCCACCTATTTCTATCCTAGGGCTTGGCACAGAGCCTGTGAGAGCAGAAATAGAGTCTCTCTGTGCTCAAAGGAGGAAGAAGTAGGGAAGGGTAAAGGTAAGGCAAAGGGACAGAAAAAGAAAAGGAGAGATTCACATGTGACATATTCTACATCAGCAACTGGCATAAAGCCTATAAGGCTAGAAATAGAGCAGGCTTCAGGAAAAAAAAAAAAAAAAGGGGAAACTTCTTCAAAATGCAGCCATTTTATTTGATTAAGGCATTACTATATGAAGTGCCTATATCTCTGTGCAGTTATTGTTTTTATCTGGATGATATGCAGCAGGTCATGAGCAGTAAGGGATGCTCCAAACATGGGAAAATGAATATCAGGTTTTAAAAAAAAAATCCATTTTCTAAAAAATAATTTTCTGGTTTTGAATTTTTCTGTGCTAAAGGCTGTCATGCAATGGAAAGAGCATTATTATGCTGTGAAAAGAGTCATAAAAAGAATTTTGTATTATACCAATACCTAAAATATGCAACTATGATATCTTCACAACTCCCCAAAATTATGCTTGGCATAAATTCTTAGCAACAATACAAATATCATCATCTTCAAATAAGCAGGTATAACATGCTGCTCAAATAGCTGTAAAAACAACCTCATCACAGCTCTGGGAGCATCCAGATTTCATCTTTGATGTAGGTAGATTTTAAGTAGGAAAAGGAAAAAAGTTGTCTGATACATCAGGGTGTATTGGCATGAGCGTTATTGGAGCAACTGCATATTTAACCTGCTGGTGTGCATTTACAGTGCTGTTGTCGTTATGAAAACATGGTTTTGATACTGTGTGGGCTCAGCTACGTGGCATAGACTCTCCCTTTCCTCCCAGATCCCCATCAAAACAAGATTATCCCCAGGCTACTGTCCAGTGTCTTTCTTTATCACTACATGTAAACTGGCTGTCATTCTTTCTTGAAAAAAAAAGTAGAGGGGGGGAATAGTAAAAATAGTACGTGACACAGACATTTCATTGTGGAGGGATACCCTTTTGCACCTTCTTTCAGTGTATTTTTACAGGGCTTTATTCTGATCTCCTTAATCCAGCAAGCTACTATGATTCCCCTGGCTTCAGTGGATTTAGCCCAGAATTTGAGATCAGGATCAGACCTGGGCACTTTATTTTCTTTTCTTTATTTTAACTACAGTCAGGTTTTTCGAAAAAGTAGCAGCTATTTCTGCTCACTCCAGAGCACGAGTAGCGGGAGGGTTTTGCCCAAGGAACAATGCATCTTTCTCCATACACTGTACAGAATTCCCATCTTGTGCATTAGAATAGATGTTGAAACAGTTCTAATTAACATTTTTAATTTGCATTTTAATTGCCTGCCAGGGTGTGAAATGACATGTCTGGGTAAAGGAGCATTTTCCTTGGTTCCAGTGGTTTGCATAGTCCCGGCAAGGCAATGGGGTAAGAAGCAAGCACCCTGGCCACTGGTCATTTTGCAGCATTCCCCATAAGGCATGGCCTGATCCAAAGCCCAATAAGTTCAGTTGAAAAGGTTCACATGGGTGTTTATTTATTTTTAATGAATGAGACTCCCATGATTAATATTTGTCTGAAGATACACATCGGATCTTGATTTTAAAATTGCCAGTTGCAAATAATCAGCACAATCATTTGAAGGGTTTTTTTAGTGGCTTATTACTCTCTCTGTAAAGCAAACACCATATTCATTCATATGAATATAAATATATGTATTCTTTTAAGATGATATTATTTCAGATATGAATTTGCCTCTGTACAGCTTCTAGCTTGTGCACCCTGCAATTGTGTACAGATCACGGTGAGATCATCCTGAATCTCTTCTTTCTTCAGCAAGGCAACGTGAGATTCCCTAGATTTTCAACACTTAGTGCAAATTTTCCAGTCTTTTCCTATTTCCACAGGTCCTCCTGGTGTCAATCCTCACTTGTCAAAATCATGCTAGAGTCAAAGACATATGAACTGGGACATTTCCAAATCTCAGCCGTAGGGATGCCAAACGCAGAGGACATGTAACCTCCTTCTGCTGGCTTTGCCCACTCATCAGCTGCATTTGCACTTCTGCCCATGGCACCAACTGGGCACAACAGGCACTTTCTGCCAATCAGATCTGTATCCAAGTCCTTTTTTTCAGAGCTCTTCTCCCCGAGGCAGTCACTCTGTCCTGTGTCTTTGTGTTTAGGGAATATAACTTCATAGATGGCCATACTGAAATATAGACTAATTTGCTGTGTCTCATTTTCTTCTAAAAAAATCGAGATCTGAGTGTACCTGTGAGACGTCCGAGTTAGTATTTCCCGCAGTCCAACACTTGATTCATCTATAAAAGGTTTCAGTAAAGCCTTTATGAGGGAGAGAGGTAGGATTCCTGGTCAAGATTTAGCAGTTAAATCATGTCAGGACATGAACCACTACCTGGTAGACCCTACAAAACACACGACTTCTTAAAGATGATTCCTCATTTAATTACAATGTTTAGGTGGTTTTTAATTCATTTAATGTGTGTCGTGTCAAAATTATATCATTCTCGTTTCCTCTTCAAAATACTAGGCAATGGTGCCAAGTCATGTGCCTTACAGAAGTCTATTACCTTAACACTGTTTAATTTGTCATCCAAAATCGTAATCTCGTAAAAAGATATAAAATTAGCTTGAGAAGACCCATTTAACTTAAACCCACCTTAATTAGCATTTAATTTTATTAGCCTCTTTTTATTCTTTATTACTCAAGCCTTGCACAATCAATCCCATCACTGCTTTTTTTCTGGGGATCAAAGTCAGGCTAACAGTCTCCACTTTGGCCATTCTCTTTCCCTTTTTAAAATATTGACATGATTTCAGCTTTCTGTGGACTGTTGAGACTTTTGTAATGTCCTAATATGTCTGAAAATTCATTATTAGAACTTTAAAAAGCTCCTCAGCCAACTTTTCAAAGTCCTGATTAAAAAAATTTGCTAATTACTGTTTAACATACTGTTTGAGATCTGCTAGGCTTAAAACTACTTGGTCACTAGCTCTGTGTAATGTCCTGCTACCGCCTGGCCATTTTGTCTGCACGTGGCAAAGATACTTAATTAAAAATTCAACTTTGAAAATAATACTGTTGATGGATCTCCCATTCCCATTTGCTTTTGTATTCTTATTATCACTGTTTCAGACCACTGATATTCCCTGTACACATCTGCTTTCCTTGTCACTTTTTAACAGGAATTTCTCCCTTCATCTATTTGGCATAGGTTTTGTGGGTTTTTTTTTTCCAATCTGCTTTTATTTAACTTCAAAAGCAGGATGGATGTTTGTTCGAAACTTCTTTGGGTCATTCTGGCAAACTTGATTAAAGACTTTGCAAACACCATCTATATTTTCCTGCTTAAATGTTTTGGGTTTTTTTGTTTTGTTTTTCCAAATGGAAATGTTAGTATTTGGCTTTGTGAATTACCCTTTTAAAAGATAAATTGTTTATCTGACTTGTTCTATCTCCTTATTTTGTGTTCACACAGTGGATGCAATCAAAGCGATGGATGCTGCTACCTTTTTTTCTGTCAAAAGACAGAAAATTGGGATCTGGGGACTTTAGAACTGTCAGGACTGAACTCTCTACTTTACACCATTCAGAACAAATTGCCTTGTGACAATGGGTGCAGGGTACATTGCAAACATTATTGTTATGTGTTTAAGTAGGAGTCATTCTCTATAGGGATAATTCATAAATCTCAATAGAATTTAATGTGTCAAGTGTGTATCAGCTGGAGGGTCAGTCCAGAGTCCAGTTGACTGACTTCATAGTTGCCAGCACCACATTTTAAACTTTGAGCCAGTTTTATTTCCTTTTCGTCAAGTTGATCTTTTCTAAAGAGATTATAAATAACTTGATCAACATTCCCGTCATGTGTCATCATATTAGCTTTCATTAATATCAGCTAGTTCAAATGCATGACTCTAAACAAGCAATTTCTATTCCTTGCACTTATTACCTGGGCTTTTAATCTTGATACATAATCAATTTATTAATTTCTGCACAGCATAGTCTTTGTTGCACATTGCCAACACAAAGATTTTGTGCAGTCTGAGGGTTTGGTGATCCCTTCTTTTCATACACTTCTGTTAATTGAAACCCCTCCTTGCAGCTCTGGACAGCATAGTCTTCTGCAGGAGGAGCTCCTCCAAACTGTGCAGTTCTTCTGGTGTACTATAACCACAAATATTTTAACTTGTAGCTCCTAGGCAAGCGGCATTTTCACTGTCAGATCCATGCATCTTATGATATCCTTCATTTACTTCCAAGAGGATGCCTCGCACATCCCTCTCCCTCAGCTGCTGTTGGAGTCTAATGTTTACTAAGCTGCATCACAAATTGGTGCAGCAGTGTCTCCTGGTTTCATGAAGAGCAGTCTTTTGTGTTGTGACTCTTTGTGTCAGTTCATCGTGCTGCTGCCAGCCTTTCCTCAGAGAATATTTCTTCCTCCTCTTTTCCATGCAAAAGGAGTTGAACTGCCTGCCTGGTTTTGTCTGTTTCTCCACAGTACCCAGTGAGGTGATGCTCTCTGCATTTCATTGTCCCAGGGCACAAAATTTCTTAGGCTTGTCCTGTGGGAATAGTAAAGGCTGTGCACCATATATACTTACCAAAGACAATCACTGATTGAACAACTTCTAAAACAAAATCCTTCCCTAAAGAAAGAACCTTTTTGCTTGCTATAGCTCAAGTCCCTGCACTTGGAGTTTCATATCCCAGCTAAACCTGAACAAATCTACCAAGGTTTGCAAATATCTACATAGCCTGGCACATTGAGCATCTTGACTCTTATGGGGATAAAACTTCAGTGATGTAGGGCTACGGACCTGCACCCCACTGAGGAGTCATTCTACCTTGAAGATGTATTCCCTTGAAAAGTTGAAATGTCCCTTGAAAAGTTGAAATGTACCTTGGAAAGCAGTCACAAAAATAAAGTGCATGTGGGTCGTGAATTGAGACACAATGAGCACAATCTTCTATTAAAATGTGATCTGAATGTTTCCTCTGGAAAGCAGACTGCTCTCATGTGACCAAGATGAAATGAGAGTCCAGCAGAGAAGGTGTCCCTCTAAACTACTCCAGCTCAGCTAGAAAGGGGCACATTGCAGAGATAAACACGGCTACTCTTGAAAATATGCCAAAAATTGCATCCAAGAGCCTTAGGCTGCAGTCAGATGAGGATGCTCTTGGCTCTAACTTATTTAGATGCTCATTTTGCTGAAGTCAGTGCTCATACTTCTGCTGACTTCAGTAGGACCAAGATACTTTCCAGCATATATTTTCTTCAGAGTAGATTTTCTTTCTGCTCTCTCAAAATAACCAAAGCAAATGAAGTTGTTGCATTGAAGACAACAGAGCAGAGGAAAGAAAAACAGTGGGCTCCAGGGTTTGCTGTGACTCCGCACATAAAATTTTGGAGTGGCTGGTGCATGTGCTGTGTCTGAGCCAGGCACCATGTGGGATATGACTGTGTAGCCACATGGGCTGGGGGGCACTGGGGATGGGGAGCAGTGCAGCTTGCTTCCTCTGAGAATGCAGGACACAAGCTTGCCTTCGTACAAGGAGGGGCATTTTACACCATAAGAGTGGTCACACACTGGTCTGAATGCTCAGAAGGCTGTCAAATTCTTCATCTTTGGAGATACTCAAAGCTCAATAGGAGAAGCCCCAAGCAGCCCACCTGTTTGGATGTGCTTAGAGCGAGAGGTTGGGCTGGGTGCCACCAGAGATGCTCCAACCAGACTAGATTCATGTTGCTCCTCACAGAATAAGCTGGTTTCCAGGTTCAGTGGACCCTGAGCTTCTGGCAGAGTATTGCATGAATTTAGCTTGGCTGATACCCATAGAGATCATCACCCTCTTCTTGTGGGAACAGCTTTGCAGTCCTCTGTAGCCATGTACGCAGGAAAGGAAAAGCTGTTGTGAAGCCACCAAGGACTCAGGAGAAGTACCTGCCTTTTACATCTATGAGGAACTTTTAAAGAATAAAATCAGGGGTTTTTTTCTTCTTTATTAAAAAATAAAAAAGCCACATACCACCTTACTATTTCAACTCTACATGTGGGCTGATGATTTTTAGACCAACATCACAATTGCCGAATAGAAGTGCTGTTAATAATGCCAGTGCAGAGACTACTGAGACAACACTGTTCTTTAAAGAATGATCTTCTGTTTCACTCAGAAACAGAAATGAAGCCAATAGGGAGCACAAAACGTCACTGTCACTTCTAAGAGCCCCATTCAAGTGATTTGCTTTCATACATTTTGTTGCTTTCCATCTCCCAGCTTTGAGCTTCTTTTGTTGTTTCTAATGGATAACACCATCTTCAAAGTTTGCAGGAACCATTCCTTTTCTGCCGCTGTTGTCCTTTTTTCTTTTATCCCTTTAGCAAGTGTTGATTTTTTTTTTTTTTTTTTTTTTTTTTTTTTTGCAAGTTAAAAGGATCTGCTGTAACAAAGCACACCCAGGATTCAGAAGAGACAGGTGTCTCATGCTGTGGCATCATGAGCTCATGGAGAGGTGGAAGGACTCTTTCTTGAACAGCAAATGGAGCTGCACCCTTTTCCTCTCCATCTACTTGGCCTTTTGGACTTGACAGAGAAAGTCCTACCCTTCAGATTAATATCTGTGTACTAAAACTTCCTATACCTTTATTTTAAGAGGTGATGTATGCTCAGTGGCAAGTGGATTAGAAGTAGTTAAGAAATGCTCTGCTTTTAATTTAGAAGGGAGCATGGTCTTTGCAAGTTTACCCCAGCATTAGTGAGTGCTCACTGGTTACAGCTGCCACACAACCAGCTCAGCCGGCGTCCACTCGAGCGCAACACACTGACACAGAGCAAAGGCAGCTGATGAAGTATCTTCATCACAGTTTGAGTGCCTTGTCTATATTTTCGTGATTTATTACTTCCCTGTCTTACTTAGGTGTGGGGAGGAACAATGAATCAATCCAAGCATTTTCAGAGCAGGGGCTGCTAATTGTGTGAGCTCTGTTTACCACTTGAGAGCTCCAGTTTTGACAAGTCTCTTGACCGCATGTTAATATGTATGATTAATTATTGTTACGGGCATCCACAGAAACCAAGCAGATACGTAACACTTTGGGGCTATTATTTCTTTCTCAACAAGCAGTAACCATAATTATGCACATGCTATGTTACAAGCGTAACAGGCGGGGAAACAAGGTGCTTTTGAAGGTGTGTGGGTAAACCATCACTCCTCAGCAGTGAGTTTCCAGAGGGCACAGGTTCGAAGCAGTTAATCCTCTTGACTCCTTGGTGGCTCCACAGCAGCTTTTTCTTTCCTATGTACACAGCTGCGGAAGGCTGCAAATGAGGGCAGAGGTGCTGCATCACCTGGCACGTGAATGAGAGGTGGAAATGACGGTCAGGGCACTAGGAGCCACCAGGTTATCCAAGTTCCAAACTTTTGCACCATTTCTCAAACAGATGGAAAAAATTCCAATGCTAGGAAGCTGGGGGATCCTGCTGGGCACTTGTCTCTGGATGTTAGCCTTGCTCTGCCACGCTTTGCTGCCCTGGTGAAGAGATGCCTTTGCTCTGGCTGGTGTTACCATTTTCACCCCACAGAACAGGGCTCTTCCCTCATCATGGAGGGAATCTACTGCATGTGTGGATATCCTCTCACTAGGAGAGGCTTGGGGTGATGTCAGGAGATGTCCCCAGGTCCACTCCAGGAAGGAGGACCTGCCCTCTTGTCCTACAGCACTCTCAGCTTGTTGCAGGTCCTTTGAGCTGGTACTGCTGCAGAAGGCAGCAGAGTTTATCTGTGGGCTCAAAAGCAACATCAATATGGGTTAAGGCTTGCACATTATCTCTGGGGAGACCATACAGGTATCCAGAGTAGGGAGCCCCACTGTGAGTGGCACAAAGTGGCAGAGACCAGTAGGACCAACCATGAGAAGCAGAGGAGTTGATGACAAAAGAAAGGTAATCTGCAGCAAACACACATCCGTGTGTAGCAACTCTGCTCATTTTAAAATATCAGGCAACAGATGCAAGCAGAATGTCTGTGCCACGCAACAGTCTTATAAAAGAGTATAAGAAATACAAATCCAAGGTTTAATTGTCCACTCCACTTAAGTTGCTTTATCCTGTGTGACTTCACAATTTCTAGAAAGTTTGGCCCAGGTCATTATGGTGGGAGGTAAAGTGTGCAGCAGCCTGGCAGGAGGGGTTATTAGGCAGCGCAGATTGGGTGCATTTCTGCTTGCACAAAGCCCTCCATCGGCAGCTGGGCCCAGTGCTGGCAGACTGTCAGAACCCAACCCTTCCTTCTTCTCTTGGTGGAGGGGAAGTACCACCAATCTGAGATGGAAACTCAAAAGGACAGAGACAAATCATAGAATCATAGACTGGTAGGGTTGGAAGTGACCTTTAGAGATCATCCAGTCCAAATCCCCTGCAAACGCAGTTCCCTTTAGATCAGGTCACACAGGAAT
>WBNH01007623.1:0-14739 GCA_013401255.1 Urocolius indicus
GGCCGCCCGCCCGACGGGCGCGCTGTCGCCCCGCGGAGGCGCGGGCCGCGCTGCCTGCCGGGAGCGGCAGCCATGTCGCGCACCACAGGCTGTGGGAAGGGAAGGGAAGGGAAGGGAAGGGAAGGATGGGGAGGAGTTTCCCCGCCGGCCCTGCCCCCTTGTCCCCCCGTTCGTCGGGTGTTGCCTCCTCTACACGTGCCTGTCTCACTGTTATCGCTGAAGCACTTCACAGGTGTTAGATGCTGACCTCACTTTCATGTAGTGAGTGTGCTGGGGCAGACCCACCAGCCTGGTGCTGCTGGAGCTGTGGGGGTGTGAAGTGCCTGGTCCTGCCTGTGCATCTGGCAAGGCTGGCTTCCAGGGTTGATTCTTTGGGGGAAATATCTTTCCTTGTACCTGTGCACGCGCCTCTTGTTCTACTCAAATGTAAGTGATTTAGTTTCTAAAAGATAACACCATTCCATTTAAGTTCCACGTGATTGGACTTGGCAAACTTATTGTCTGTAGAGAAACGCTTGTAGGAGGTATTATAGATCACACAGTTATTCCAAAGGAGTATAAATAGAGAAAACAACAAAAGACAGAACGTTTTTATTTGTGGTGCAAAGTGCATGGAAGTGAAATTTTCATAGGTTTACAAATACCAATGGAAAATCATTAGAGGGACTAAGCAGCAGCATTTGGGTTATCATAGCTTGACTGCAAGACCCTTACTAATCTATAATAAGGTTCCCAGAATATTTAGTGGCTCTGTGAAAATGCATCTATTTGCTCTCTAGATCTGTAAGGGCTGTGGTGTGTCTCTGCTCCATTCCCAGCTAGTTTGTTTCCTGATGCAGGGTCTTGGGAGCAGGTTGAAAAGAAGTTGTAAAACCACTGCTCCACAGGGCAGTGGTGTCTTGTGTTGCCGGTGCTGTAAGAAGTTAGTTGTAAAGTTATTTTGACAGTCTTGACATGATTGAAAATGATACAGGATGTGGCAGTCCTGCCAGTGTCCAGACTTCTGGAGCCAGGAGCCACTGACTGTGTCATGGACACTTCTTCTCATTCATAAACTGCCAATGTCCCTCCTGTAGGATGCTGACCCCTAAAGTAACATACTTGCTGAGGTGAGGTTTTTCTCTCCTACGTTGGACCTCTCAGGTACAGTCTAATTGAGAAGACGAAGTGGGCTTACTGGTTCTGCATAGTCCTCTATTTGTACATCTACGTGTATGAATGAACCAAGACTTCTGAGTATCTCCTTCTCCAATAGAAAAGAAATATTTTGTTTAATGTCTTAGAAAGAAATTTCCTACATCTATAAAATAGCTCTATACTAGTCTGACTAGAGAACAGGCTTTTCTCTCTTGGGTTTTATAAAATGTACTCAAAATGGAGGCCAGAGAGAAAATCAATGATCAGAGACACTATGTGCTGATTTACAGATAGATTAGAGATATAAATATTACAACCACTCTGGATGTTTATGCATCGTACGTACTGTCTGTAGTGCCTTCATCTTATCCATAAGCCTAAATCACATCAGAGATTCCTGAGCATTCAAAAATAGGAAATGTTACATAACTGATAAAGAACAGAAAGATTATGAGGAATATAACTGCCTTCTTGGGTGTGTATCCCATGGTTGTAGAAAATGGAAAAAACAAGTTCATGGAGTTCATGGTTTTTCTCCTTTGTAAAAACAAGAGCGATGTGAAAGATGATGTGAGTTTTATAATTCAGATGGCTCAAGTGCCTTTCTCTGGGAGTTGGAGGAAAATATGTCTTATCCATAGTGTCACCACTTAGATGTATTTAAAAATAGACAACACAAAAGACTCTCTAATATTCCTGATGTGTCTTGTACAGTGAATACAACTTTGATGGTTTGTACTGTGTCCAAAACAAAAAGAGTTCCTATACCTTCTGCTCTAACAAAAGGTTTTGTTTGAACTGAGTATACCTGGGGACAGTACAAAGGAGAGGGGCAAAAGCACAACTGAAACTGAGCCATATTGTTCCCCCAGCTCTAACTCAGTTGAAAGAATATCAGTTCCCAGCTGAAATCTTGAGACAATCAAAAAGGGATCCTTTAGTAACACTGGATTTTTCACAGATACAGTATGTGAGGAGGAATATTTTCCCTAACATTTTCTTTGCAGTGGTGTCTTTTTATGTGGCTATCATGGAGATAACAGCAGGGAATTCCACTTAAGTAGATCCTTAATGGATTTAACTAATGGTTTCTTTGTGATGCTCTCAGACAGTTCTCCTGTAATGTGGATCCTCTAAATATTTAAATCCGCCATTGAAGCATTTAATAGGAAGAAAGTCTTCTACCACTAGAATAAAGAAAAGGCTTTCAGCTGGAAATAATACCAAAACAAAATCTGATTTGTACAACTGAATCAAGAATCTAAGCCCATTTACTCTGAGGTTGCTGATACCTAGACCTGGGGTGCCAGGTAAACAACCAGCAGTCATTTGTATATTGAGACAATCTCTGTCCTTTCCCATTTCTCTATATCCTCCGTATTTTTGAGGGCTGTTTGTAGTGATTAATGGTTTGAGTGAGCAATAAAGCTGGTAAATTAATATTGCTACTTACTGTTGGTACAGGGTAACAGCCTGACCTGAGGGCTCGTGGAATCTTGAAAATAATGGATGGGTTAACCTGGGACACTTCTCCTTGTTCCAAGTCTTTCTTCTGACACTGTCTCAAAGTAATCTTTCTTAATGTCTTATCCATTATCCTCTTATTTTATTCTTTTTACAAGGAGAGCCTGATGTTTCTCCAGTTCTGAAAAATATTTGAGCTGGAAGGAAAAACCTTTTATAATTCTACTTATTGTATTGTCAAGACCCAGTTTTTTCTCTCCTATCTCTTGTTTGGGAGGAACAGTCACTTCAGAAACTAACACGGCTCTTTTAAGCTGTCTGCCTAGCTCTGGATTTTACTGTGTTTCCCCTTGCACAGAGAACAAAATCTGTTGTTTTCAATCTAGATTGTCTCTGAAAATGAGAAATAATAGAAAAATAAAGGCTCCTTGTAGCTTGCATTCAACAGAACAAAACCATAGAGCTGCAGTTGCCCCACGGTTGCTTTTGTGGTAGATTAGATAAATCCCCTACCTTTTGACTCCCCAAAAAGAATAAATATCACTGTCAGCTGAATACATCTGTTTGTTCTTCTCTGCACAGTTTGGGCAGGGAAGTTTATTTCTGCAGATGGTATTAATAAGTTAATGGAAATTGTCTGCAATCGATATTATCTAAACCCATCTGTAACTGTCCTATATCAAGCCCCTAAACATAGTCACTTTTCACATTTTGCTCTGATGTTTCTGTGATACAGTTAATTCCAGCATTTCGTTCACTTGGTATTACTACATACACAAGCATGTGGAACCATTCTGAATTCCTTTGTGCACAACCCTGATGTAAACAGCAGACACTGTAAGCGGTGAAGATGCTCATTTGCTGTGGAAACTGCCCATCCAGAGAGGGCACGCTGGACCAGGTTAACCAAAATGGCACCCTCGTTTGGCTGTAATGGGAAGGTTCTGTAACAAAACCAGCGTGCACTTGGATTTTTCCTTCTTGTTGCATCTCAGTGCTGTTAGGGATAATGCAGAACTATCGTGTGTTCCTGTCGCGCTTGTACTTTGTGTTGCATGGATACACTCAAAGGCTCAAATTAAAGGCGTTCTTGCTATCTTGCCTGCTGCCAGAAATGGA
The DNA here is from genome assembly GCA_013401255.1 of Urocolius indicus. Lineage (NCBI taxonomy): Eukaryota > Metazoa > Chordata > Aves > Coliiformes > Coliidae > Urocolius > Urocolius indicus. The sequence goes on from WBNH01007623.1 coordinate 3,721, forward strand.
GTGCCTGTTTTTAAACCAAGTGCCTGATTCTTTGTTATCTCCTGCAGTTACGTAAACCAACCAAAGAGAGTCAATGGAAAATGGCTGTTGGATGTTAACATCTATGTAAATCAGCGCAGATGTTAAACTGACAGCAATTTATATCCCCTTGCAGAGCAGAATATGACTACCCAAGGGTAAAAATGGGTTGAAATTTATTTCAGGTGAAGGAAGGCAGTAATGAGTGAGTACATAGGGACTGGTGTTACTTGGAAGATCTCAGACCTTTGTTTTTGTTTTTAATCCAGGTACCTGTGTATGTCATTTGCACGGTGGTTAAAAAGCAAGAGAATGCAAGCATGACATTCCCAATAAAAGCCACATGGGCACCAAACTTGTGTTTGTGCCTTTGAAAACTTCCCGTTCTTACCTATTTTTAAAAATGTATTTACTTTTGAAGATATTGCCTATTTTATCCATGAGAGTAAAGAAAGGATATAGTACTAGTTTGAATTGGTACAGGACCAAATGCTTCCAAAAATGGTGTGATTTTTGTTTTTACAGAGGCCCATCTGTGAATTGCCGCTTTGTACTGACCCACAATTTATGCAGCCTTCACCCAAATCTATCAGATGAGGCTCTTTAAATGGCTCAAAAATAGTTTGTAAGTCTTACAGGCATTCAGTCAAATTAGTCACCTAGTCAAATCATCCTTTCAACTGCTGCTTTCAGCAAAGGGCTAAAACAGCATTTGAGGAAGGACCAGGTGTATGATCTAATACCCGACAGCAGCTCATGCTCAATGACATAATCCTAAGAATAAACGTATTGTAAGTGTATGGCCAAACACAAGAGAATATCTGTCATCAAGTAGCTGGAAGTGCCGCATGGTTTTTGTATCATTGTGCTTCAGCTGGAGCCACTGAGACTTGTGCAGCACTCGTAGCTCTTTCTGAGAGAAATACTACATGCTGCTTCAGCACTTCCCAGATTCAGAGCAAACACTTTTAAGAAATCCTTAACCAGCAGACCAAAAATCTTGCTGGATATCTTTTCTTCTAGATGGGAGAAACTAAAAATTAACATAGATTACACTGCAAGAAGATGTATATTTTAAACTGTCACAGGTCAATGGTCCGGTCACCAAGATGATTAGGGGACTGAGGCATCTCTCTTATTGAGGGAAGGCTCAGAGACCTGGGGCTGGAGAAGACTGAGAGAGGACCTTATCAGCATTATAAATACCTAAAGGGTTGATGAGACAGGGGTTGTGAGACAGTGTCTTTCACCATGTTGCAGCAGTATGGCTAAACAGAGGAGGAAGCCCTGAGTCCTGTGTAGAGAGATCAAAGTCTAGGTCTATCAGTGGTGTTCATGATACTAGGTTAATAATTTGGCTTCCTTATGCTCTGTTCTACTTGTGTATAAGGATAACATATAATGTGAACATTTAGAAGAAAGTCTTGGAAGAAAGGAACTGCACTATTACTGTCGCAGTTGTGCTCTCAGAGCTCACAATCAATAATACATCATTCATTTAAAGATTATTCCAGTTTTCTCCAGGAATAGCTCTTGGACTAGGTCTCATTCTTCATCTCTACTTTTGTCTTCACTGTGTGTACAGCTCTGTCATTACTATCTTATACAGGTAACTTTTAACTGGACTCGCTGCCCAAGTCTTCCTACTTGTTCTGGCTAATCAGAGCTCGCACTAGAGTTCCTTGCTTGTTGATGTCTTTCTTTTCCTGGAGAATGGTGTGTCTCCATTTACAGTTTAAAAACTAGCACTTAAATGGAGTGTTAAATCACTTCTGGAAACAGGGCCTAAAATAAACAGTTATACTCTATGAAAAGCCACATCAACCTTTTGACCCTGCTCTTCTTTTCAGAGGCATGTTAGGAACAGCTGTGTATACAAACTGAATGTACTATCTTCAAGGCCTTTACTAGGACCATCCTAGTACTATTTGAGCACTCACTGCAACTCTGTGACTGTTCAAATCCACCCTCTCCTGCTAACCTTGTAACTAACTTCTCCCTCGTTTTTCTGCCTTTCCTGTAGCCATTACCATGACAATCTGCAGGTGCTCTCATCTCTTCATGTCACTCCGTAAGCACTTTGCATTACTCCTTTCACTGGCAAGCCTTTTGACCTTCTGGAACTGCAAGGTAATTACACTGGTATATTAAAATTGGGGAATTAAACATTGGACAATGATGAACCAGAGCTCAAGTCAGCATGGATTTTGTCATTCCTAGGGATGAAGGAAATTTATGGGCTTCATTTCTCACAAATGCTGGGCAATGACACTTTTTCAAAAAGTAAACATCCTTAATTTTTTATTAGAGAAAAAAAGTGGAAAGAAATTAACTGTAATAAGTTGAAAATAGGAATCCTGAATGGAACGTGTTTTGTGGCCACAGTAGCGATGGTCAACGTGGCTCATTCAGCAATCAGCTCTTCTGGCAGTGGATGACAACTGAGACTTTCTTGCTCCTGGATAACTGGTGTTTGTGGAGTGAGAGAGGACTGGGAAGCCTTGTCTTGCACTAGCCAGACCCAGATTCTCAACCTACATCCAGAGTAAAAGGGGGAAGGAAAAGAAGGAAGGAATTTTTCTACAGTCTTTCTTCCAGAAAGGGAAGAAAGTGCAAACTGGTGAATCCTCATAGCAGCAGCACTGATCTTTCCTCTTCTGCCCTGATACCACAGTTGGATTTGTGCCTGGGATGTTCACTGAGGAAGCCTTCTTGCAGACTTCTGGTCTGGGAAATAGCAGACAGTCTCACAGCCTGTTTTGTCATTCAGGAATAAAGGTGCTGTTTGAGCAAAGCTCTCAATGGTTTAGACAGTAGGGCATGAAAAAAAAAAAAAGGCGATCTTCCACACTCTATTTCTTTCATGTGGAGTTCATATCCTTGTGCATTTCTGTGTGGTGTCCCTTGATGTCAGTGGAATGAGTACCAAGGGAGGAGCAGTAGCAGTTTCCAAAGGCATGGTTGCAGGGCAATGAAGAGGTTTCCCAGGGGCCTTCTGAATTTGTGAAGGCAGTGGAATGGTAGATCTGAAACTAAATATGAAATAGGGAGGTGGGATGTTTCAGCTCATTAATGACTGTTAAAAATAACCATTACACTGTAAGTGTAAACAGTACTGAGTATGCCGCGCTTAAAATGAGCAAGAGGCTTCTTCATAACCCAGTTACTATACATGGTCATCAACAATCATTACTTTTTAGATTGTGGCTTTCAAAGTGCGTGCAAAACACTTTATACTCTTCTATGTATCTTAAGTTGATTTCATACAGTCAAGCCCAGTCACCATGCGCAATCATTTAGTGATTATTTTACATGCCTTTCTAATGTAAGACTGAGCAATTGCAGATATTTCATTGATTGCTCTTTTTGTAAAGTATCAGCATTCAGCCAGTAATCAATTTATTACCAAATGTTGCTTGGAGTGAGCAGCTTTCTCCCTGACAGTAGTGTCATCGGTTGTGAAAAGATATGATCAGGTGACAATGAGACCTTTTCAATAACACTACAGTAAATCACACTCAATAAAAATAAAGAGTCCTGAGTAAAAATAATTCCATTTTCTATTAACAAAGTCCTTGGTAATTGGCAGCTAGTGCAAAAATGGCAATACTACAGACACTGATGGAGAAGTGAGAGATTGTTGTCTGAAACAGAAGAAAATAGTAGGAAGTTCAGTTTAACTGAGCTTTCTACATATACTCATTTTTCACTGCTAGCTCTGACAACCTTTTCTGCGGGGTGTGTGTCCCCCATTTTAAAGCTTGTCTCTCTCTGTTGCTCTGAAACCATAACGTAAAACCTACTCCATGGTATCTGTTCAGGCAGCTTATCTTTCCTTCATGATATCTAATATATTGAAGAGATTCCTGACTCTAAACTGTCCCTGAAAGGGTTTGAAAATAGCTAAAAATCTTAAAAGCCATTTAATCACAGTGGCTTAAGAAGATACATGGTCTCTAGTCTGTATTATAAGAACTGTATTTTGCATGACAAAAGCTTTTAAAGTCTCCTTTCCTGATGCATAGGAAGCCACAAATACACGGCCAAACTGTTTCCAAGACACAATGTCATTGTGCCCAAGGTTTGGTGCTTCTCATCTGGGTTTGGTCAAGTCAGGCTGTTAGTGCAGTGCTTTGTTCAATTGGCTTCACTGTTCACACGTTGCAAGTGCTGGTGGACTCTTAAGATAACCTCCACCATGCTCTAACATTGGCCTCTGCGTGAGTGTGTAGGTGACCTGAAATAATAATTTGAAGTATTGAGGCCTTCCATATTTTTATCAGTTGTGGTAATTATGTCAAATTAAGCATGAATTCTGACATTTCAAGTCTCTTAGTCATTAAGTATTACTTCTCTGGTGAAATTCCTGAAGAATAAAGATCAAATTGTGAAGACATTGCCTACTGTGAGTGGTCTAAATTGTCATGGATGGGCATTAATGGCTGTTTAGGATACCAGAGAAAGCTGAGACAAAACTATACGGCTTGCCTCCACTAGGTCTCAGCTAACAAGTAACCTTGGAAAAGAAAAATGTCTTTGATGTATCAGTTCTTTAAATGAACTGTCACACTCACAACAGGTACTTTCTAAAAACTCAGCCACCTGTTTGAAATAAAATGTGCCAAATTATTTTTCAATGAAGAAAAAAAATTATTGTATTTGCATTTCTGCAGACTTAAAATGTTTAAAGACATTTTCCCAAGATTTAAAAGAAGTTGCCTTTGGCCAGAAAGTGTGAATGGAGACTTGTAACCCCAAGGCAATATTTGCAGCAAGATCTTATCCAACAGGGAGCTCTCATGATCTCTTTTTTCCTCATCTTTTCTGTTACCAGTGGATGATAGGTTTTCCTTTCATTCTCTGTATGATACCTCCTACAATTGCATCTGATTCCATTATTAAATTCTTGATGGCTAATTAATACAAGTTATTATTTATTGTTACTATTAAATATGGGCAGGACTGACTTCATCTGTCTGAAGGGTCTGCCATTATATCTACTCTGTGTATTGCTTCTACAGTGGAACTGAATACGCCTCAGCTTCATGCAGATGCACAGTGTCAGAAAACATCTGCTAGCTGCTGATTTTATGCATATTACAGAGACTTTATGTACTGTTAAATGGACCACTTTTTCATTCCAAACCATAATTTTCCATGTGGCATCATTTGATCTGTCCTCACTCCAATGTTTGGTTTGATCAACTCATTTCTTCCTACCCAATATGTGTGTTCTGACTTTCTCTATGGCTCTGTGTATGTGTGTGTCGTGTCTGTGAATGGAAATTACTACAGTGCTCCTGTCATGATAATATGGTGGTAGGGCAAAACATGTCATTTTAATCAATATGTTTTATTTCCATTAGCCTTTTTCATCATTGAGCTTTAGTCTAGACAACTTAGATAATCCCAACTGCTACCCAGCTACATAAAAGCATACCATGATCAAAGGCACTATTTCAGAAGCACTGGGTACCGGGTTTGGAGTTTAAATGCAGCTGATGAGGAAAAGTATGTTCTCTGCACAGAATTTCTCTGTGCTTGTACACCAAACTTCGGAATGGAAGAGGCAGAGGAGTAGTTCGTTCTGGTCACTGCATTTTGGGGACACATCCATCTGCCAGCCTTGCTGGTAGTTGAGGGCTCAAAAGGGGACAGTTACCTCTGAAGACGGGTCACACTTTGCTAGAAATTGTTTAGCTTCGGTTTTCTTGTACTGTTTAACTTTATATCACCTACCCTCTGCTGAGAATGATGCATGCTGCAATGCCATCATTCCCCACTGATTAAACTTGCAATTACCTTGAGAGAGATAGCTAGGAGAGTCAGACTGTTCATGACTGCCCTGCATGGACTGTGGAATACTGACTCTTTGCGTGTCCATTCCTAGGAGTTCTTCAAACAGCAAGTCTTTTCTGCATCTGTTGAATCTCAACTTGGGATTAGTACAGCTCTAATTACAACAGAGAGGATGGTACTTTGGTAACCTTTGGTCATGGTTACATTTCTAGAGGCAACAAAGAGAAAGATGTAAAGTTTGAATAAAATCTACTGATAATTTCTTTCTGTTTGTAAGTAGCAGGAGGAAGGGCACATGATATTGGGGAGACTTTTTTGCCAGATAAAACACCACGCAGTTCTTGGCATGTAGAGAACTCCACTGGTGCAGTAGAAAAACAATAAAAACGCATAGGTTTTGTATGCTTAGTGATTTTGACAAGTTAGAAAAATATGGTTTCATAATAATAATAAAAAATGCACATTTACATAGCTCTTTTAATCTTAAGGCACTTTATAAATACTAGTTTGTTAACTAAAACTAATCCTTGCAACATTCTTGTGAGGTGGAGAATTATTATCCAAATATTAGAACTATGTAATGGTGTACAGTGCACCAATTTCTAGTAAACATTAAACAATGCACTGAGGTCTAATCTATGACTTGTATCTGTATATCTGGAATATCATACACTGACATGAATGCATCGAAAATCAGTAATTTCTTATATGAAAACTAAGTAGATATCATAGAATCATAGAATGGTAGGGTTGGAAGGGACCATCTAGTCCAACCCCCCTGCAGAAGCAGGTTCACCTAGATCAGGTCACACAGGAACATGTCCAGGCAGGTCTTGAAGACCTCCAAGGAAGGAGACTCCACAACCCCTCTGGGCAGCCTGTGCCAGGGCTCCCTCACCTCAACAGTGAAATAATTTTTTCTTATATCTAAGTGGAATCTTTTGTGTTTCAACTGTGTGTATAATTATCTTCTAATTAATTTTGTTAAAAAACTGTCATCATTTAGTTGTGCTTGAGGTGACAGTCAGGGAACCCTGCAGTGACAGTGGTGAGGATACTGGAGTGCAAGGCACTAAGCTCATTTTGTATGTGTGGAGTGAAAAGGACCGGTTCCTATCCTGGGTATTTTGCAGTCCAAATATTTTATAAAAGACAACAGATGGATACAACAAAGAGGCAGAGCCATTGTGAGGTTACAGTGAGAGGATTATAATTACTATAAGAAGTGGTGGTCATAGCACACCAGCTGCTTAACCATTCTCAGATAATTTTTTAGTCATTGGAACAGTGAGAGTAAGAGAATCATTTGAAGGAGGATGACAAAATCACTAGGCAGACTTTTCAAAGTCTTCTTCATAGGTGGGTGTAGAAGCATGGGGAAAGTACCTTCATAAGAAAATGGGATGAAAAGCATTTCACCTTTGGTAAAAATGAGGTGAGAGCTAAGGATTCTAATTTACTGTATGAAACATGATGGTTGAGACAGGGATAAGCCCTGAAGAGAGAAGCTGAAGTGAATTTGGGTCTGAAGTGAAATGCCAGGTATAGGCATGTGGTGACAGCGAAGTGAAGTGACAAGAGCAAAGTGCCAAGACAGAAGACGACAGGTGTGTTTTGATAGAGCTGTTTGGTAGAAGCTGTTGCAGTTCTAAGGCTGTAAGGGCATCTGGTTTTCAAACTCTTCAGTGAAAACCCTGTGATTTTTGGTAGTTCTTCTGGAGGCTGAGGACCATCCTCTAATTCTTTCTGTGGCCTCCATGACACGGATCTCAGTTCTGTGATTAGCAGCTGTTTTAGTCCTGTGCACAAGCAACTTGCATTCTTGCTTAGTGTTCAGCTACAACACTCACTGTGTTTGTATATGTGCTTTAAGACTAAGTTGAAACAGAGAGTGAAAATTCATGTACCACGTTTGTCTTTGATCGATGTGGTCTCCACTCTTCACTGCTTATGGTAATACCCTCTCCACATGACACCCACGAGGCTATAGATATTTTGCCATATTACCATTCCAGCCTGTTGTGGTTTTGCCCAGCCAACAATGAAGCACCACGACAGTCTCTTGCTCAGTGCCCTTCATCCACCCCCACCCTCGTTAGGATGGCAGAGGCCCCAGCAAAATGGGAGGATAAAAGATAACCAAGGATGTTGTGGATAGAGAGAAGGACAGGGAGAGGTCGCTGTCAATTACAGTTCTGGGCAAAACAGACTCCAGTACGCGACTTAGAGAGGAAAGTAGGAAAGTTTATCTGTACCTCCTCCCCTCTCAACGGCTTTGAGGAGGGGCAGGGAATGGGGAATGTGGTAAGTCTCTCACAGATGGGCTCTGCTGTTTCTCTCTTCTCAGAGGTAGACAACGCCTCACATTCTTCCCCTGCTCTGCTATGTAGTCCCTCCCATGGAACACAGTCCTTAATGAACTTTTCTGGTGTAGGTTCTTCCCAACAGCTTCAGCTTCTGCAAATACAGGGTCCCACCCCCAGGACACAGCCTCCTCTGGATATAGTCCCTGCCCCCCTTTCATCGTCTTCTTAAAAAGTGATTGTGGAGGCACCTGGTTGGCTCAGGCCCAAAAGTGAGTCTGACTCGGAGCTGGCGAGAGTTTCAGGCAACTTCTTACAGGCACCATCTTTACAGCTTCTTCCCCATTACCAGAAACGGCTCCACACAAAACCATGACACGGCCCTTCCAGACAGCCTCAGCACGGCAATTGCACATATCCAGACTGCATATCAAGGTGTAATGTAAACATATCTGAGCCCATTTTAAATGGGAAGCAGCTTCATAGTGGTAGCAACTGTCTGTGCAGATTAATCTGTCTTTTGAAAAAGGCAGTAACTCTAATTTGTGTGTTATTTTCAGTGTAAGCATTTGGGTTTTGATCAAGCAATTCATGTATTTGATAGGAGTCTTTCCATTGCCTGCAGTGGGCTTTGGATTGGAACCATAATCCGGATGTCTCATATGCATATACATCCTTAATTAAAATGTTCTAAATTGCTATTACATAATAAGGATCCCAAACCTCCTGTGGAGTGTTATCAGTTAAGCCAGTGGAAAAAACACCCCTACATTTATATCTTAATATCACAGGCAACATGAAGTATGGCAATTCTCTATATTGGGTATTAAGAAGGCAGGTGAATTATTGGTGCATTGAGAACACTAAGTGCATGTCCTGACTTTGGCACGCTTGCAATTTATAAACAAAGCTGCTTGACTGTAATTTTGCCACATTACACACGTACATACATATATACACACACTCGGATTATGATCAGCTTTAAAAATAAGCTTGGAATGAAAATAATAAATCAACCTTAAATATAGCAAGTGCTTCTGCTGTAATTATATTCATTCAGTTTGCCAAGCATGTTTTAGATTGCTACACCTTTTTAACATGGAGAGATGCCTCCTGTGACAGCTGTCCATCATTAGCCACAGATTCTTTTTTAGACTGACCTATATGAAAAGCTGAAGGAGACCTCAATCAAACCCCCTCTGTTGTGCAGTAAAAGCAGTCATTCAAGATTTTAACTCATTTTATTTTTTTCAGCAGGAAATACCAGTCTGCTCTCATCGAAAGTGCTCTGACTTGGATTTATATGACCTGCTTTCTATTCCTGGCTCTGTCTCTGAGTGACCTTATGAAAGTCATTTTTATCTACTATTGTTTTTAAATGGGCAGAAAGATGTTTCCTAGCAAAATGGGCCAAACATATGCACTTTTTTTTTTTCTCCATTATCCCACCTCAAAAACCTATCCATGAAGAAGCTATACACCTGTACACACACAAACGCCAGTCAAGTGTTTGCCTCGGATAAGTTGCTCTGCCTCTCTCTCTCTCCTGCTCTCTCTCTTTTGTTCTTTATAGCATGAAGAAGTCACAGTGGAGTGCCTAAATAATGTTCCTGAAATATACATAACNCCATTATCCCACCTCAAAAACCTATCCATGAAGAAGCTATACACCTGTACACACACAAACGCCAGTCAAGTGTTTGCCTCGGATAAGTTGCTCTGCCTCTCTCTCTCTCCTGCTCTCTCTCTTTTGTTCTTTATAGCATGAAGAAGTCACAGTGGAGTGCCTAAATAATGTTCCTGAAATATACATAACTTGAAAAGCGTAATTACAGATACACATTTCTGCTCCGGTAGGCTAAGGTTATTTCTGAAAGCAAAATATATTGTGGACCAAAGCAAGCTTCCCAAAATATTTATGGGCTTACTGTACTGCTACACCCAATACATGATAAGTATTTTTGGAAAACTGCCTTCCCCTTTAGCGGTGTAACTGCCAGACAACAGTTCATCCACAGCAACACAAAGTCATAACTTGGGAGATAATCTTTTATATGCTCCTAACAATATGCTTTGAAATCCTGACAATATGCTCTGAAATCCTACATTTAAAAGGGTTTAAAAACACACAATACCCCAACCCATCAAATAAGCAGTAAAAGAAACATGCAGAGCTATACACAAAACCGGAATGAAAAAGATTTTTTATTATTCTCCTCTGTATTACCATAAATGACATGCTATATTTAATTTTACAGTGCCCCTGGACAAATCATCAAATACTTTAATAACTACACAAACATTAATATTTAAATACAAGAGATCCCCTCAGTTACTGAATAATCATAACTCTGGATTGATAGGGTACTAAATGGAAAAATCTTGTTTAGACAGTTGTAAGAAGGGGGGAGGGTGTTTAATGAAACAAGTTTGATGGTCTTGTCATCATAAAACTGATAGATATTTGGCACAATTTATATCTTTGCTGAAAAGAAGTTTGAGAAATGGAACAATTGTGGTGAAGATTAATTTTCCCTTCTTCTGCTCTGAAAGCATAGTCCTTTAGGTCATTAGCATGAATGTGTGACATAGATTGCACTTTAGCCGTGCAAGCCCTGTGCTTGCGAGATGAGCTGCCCAACTATCATCACTGCTAGCGAGACTTGTTTGATGAGAGTGTTGGATACAGATGGAAGAGGAGACGGCGATACAGAGAGACTTCTGACTGGCAGTGTTTGTTAGACCTGCCCACCCTTTCTACTCACTGTCCTTAGTGGGATTTTGGAGTTATTTAAATCCAGATTTTGTACTATTACATCAGCCACTTTCCCAATTCAATGCTCTACTGACTATTAGAAGTTGGACTGCTAAATATAATACTTAAATATAAGAAAAAACT
>WBNH01007625.1:0-15193 GCA_013401255.1 Urocolius indicus
GCTCCAAGCAGGTCCTGCTGTATGCAAATCCTCATCACAAAATGCCACTCTTGGCATCACCAAAGGCGACAGCCCCGCTCTGCCCACTCCCACTCCCACCTCCGCTTTGCTCCCAATAAATAACTCTGCGAGACAGCGATTCCCCGGCTTTTTATTCACGACGTGCCAAAGGCAGGAGCTCCTCCCTCCCACACCGCTGAAGGGATCTCGGCTGCCAGCCAGGACCAGCGCTCATGCCCATTGGGCAGGCAGGAGCCACAGACCAGCCCTGGCATCTCCAGCCCCTGGAAGAAGGCAACAGCTCTCAACGGGTGCTGCTCACCTCATGCCGAAGGTTGGAGCCTCCCAGATCCTTGGCGTGAGACGGGGTGGACTGATGGACCTGGTAAAAACCATGTCTCTTTGCACATCTGAATGGTTTCTTCTCACGTGCTGGTGGGGTTTTTATTTAAAAAGAAACAAAAATATCTGGGGGCGGAGAGAGGAGGGTGAAGAGCTGCCGGGCTGTAAGGGGAGAGGAACTACAGGTCCCAGGGATGGGTCCTGGCATTACCCTCCTCTTGCTCCATGCTATTTTGTGTTGTTTCTGCTAATTGCATTTTAACATCCCACCACATGGAACCTTCAGCCCTCGAAAACCTGCCAATGGACCTGGCAGTCCTGTGTGGATTTGCTGCTTCTCCTGCAGAACTGAGAGGCAAAGTGAGATCTCTGAAATCTCCTGATGCTCTCAGTAAACCCTCCCTGGCTGTGGGTTGGGCTCACTGGGAGCGAAAATCCACCCACTCTGATGCAGCCAGACTGTAGTAACAGGAGGCTGTGACAGGACCTGCATCATCGAGTCACCCCACAGATGAGCATCTTGGGTCAGTCTCTCATTACCCCCAAGGAGCAGAAGCATCAAGATCTGCTCCATCAAAGGCTTTCTTCGGGTTTCCTTTGACCTCCTCTTTGAAGAGCTCAAGACAACAATGGGTCAAACCTCACCAGGGGAAAAAGCAAAGAGATGGAGCAAAGTGCCATGGGAAAACCCAGAGAACCCAGGAAAGGGCTGAGGGGGATCCTGCATATTGGGGTGCTGCAGAGATTTCTCACCCTCTCGCACTGTGCCTGTCAATACTGTGTGGGTCAGACCTAAAGTGCACCAGGAAGAAACTGTTCTCCGAGAATAGAGAAGCAGAGGTGAAACAGGAAAAAGCAGAAGCAAAGGAAAAACCTCGTTCCCTCAAAAAGCAGCCACTGCTGGTCTCCAACAGCCCTGGAGCCATCTGGAAACCTCTGTGTGTCCCTAACGCACCCGGAGCCCTCAAAGCCCTCACGGCATCGCTGGCCCTTGGTGGCATGTCGGCAGCCACAGCCTTGAAGCTGCGCACCCTCGGGTACCCACAGCACATCAGCAGCACAGACTGGTACGCACAGCATGGACAGACTGGTACCCAGTGGCACGGATGGACTAGTACCCATGACAACCTTCACAGAAAACCCTGATCACACAGGGAGGCAGAATCGTCCTTAAGAATCCCAAATCAGGTTTGGGTTGATTTTGTTTTTTCTTGTTGATTTTTTTTTAATTTTTAAATCCAACTGGGAAACAGATTCAGCCATCAGCATCCCCTTTCTCTCACCCCTGGACACATCCCCAGAGATTGCCTTCCAGAGGGTGGCCAGAGACTCCTACTTAATTAAGAATCTGCTGGTAATTCCCCGGAGCGGACTGGCACGGTGGCAATGGTGGCAGGGACCCAAGAAAGGGGCACAAGCTAGTTAGGAGCAGGCAGCCTGGCCAGGGGCCAGTGGGAGGCTGGGGCTGTCCACCGCGAGCCAGAGACGATGGCAGTGCAGCAGCGGCACAGCCTGCTCTCTCTGGAGGGTTCCCCTCCCTCTTGCACGAGCCCTGTGTCAGGGTTTCAAGGTGAAGTTTTTGGGGCAGAGCCAATTCTTGCTGCACCAGCAGCACAGGCACATCCCTGCTGCAAAACTTGCTGCAGCCTCCTCCCGATGAGGTTTTGGCCATAGGTCCCAGCTGAGATAAGAGCTGCTTCATCCCAGAGCAGAAAAACTGGAGAGGTGGAGAGGAGCATCATTGCACCCACAGCTACTGAGCAGATCAAGCAGCAGGGCTTGGGATAAAATCTGCATGTCCCCATGGCACCCTGGGGATGTGCCTCCTTCCACTGCCCTGCAGCACATGGAGCCTCAGAGCACAGGCAGGGACTCACCTCAGCCTGGGGCTGTTTTGCCAACAGGATTTGACCTCAAGCATCACCAGCACTGGCATCATGGTGCCAGATAAAGGGATCAGTGTGGTGGGCACAGGGAAAGAGAGGAGGAGAGAGGGTGCAGGAAGCTCAGGTCATCTCAACTCTTGCTTTCTAAGCAAAAATGTTCACTGTGATCCATGTGGAACAGACATTCACAACCATCTGCGTTACTGGCATGAGATGCTCTACAAGACTCATCTTTAGGGAGCAATGACAACCCCTCGCAAGTGAATCAGCTCTATAGCGTAGCCATCTCCAGCACAGTCAGCCCCATAGATTTCCTTCCCCTTCTGCTATCTGTCCAGACTTTGTCAGGACAGCTTGATTTCTCTTTAACCCCAAAGCCAAAGGTTGATTTAGCATACATATGTGAAAGCAAGGGCCAATCCTGAGCACCAGGAGTTGCCAGTCCTCTGTCTCCATCACTCTGCAACAAGCTGCTTTCTGTGGGCTGTTGGCTACAACATCTCTCTTACATCCAACACCTCCTGGACCTCCTCCATCTCTCGCCATGTATTTCTTAAAGCAGAGGTGACTAAAAGCACTGAGATGCTGTGGGACCAAGTGCTGATGGCAAAGTGCAGTCAAGCTCTGGGCTTTCCCCTACTCCAGGCACTGATGCCATCGTGGTCACATCTACCAAAACCATTTCTGCAGCTCCTCAGGGCAGGAGGAGGATGGCCAAAGCCAAAGACATGGGGCAACCTACTAGAACTGAACAACATTAATGATGGCTTTTCAATGACATGCAAATGGTATGCAAATGTGGGAGCTGAAAACACAGTGCATCCCTGATTCAATTAACAGCATTTAATTTATCTAGTTAGACTTTGATTCAGGAAAGCACTTAATCCTGCGCTTAATGTGTTGTTGTTGTTGGTTTTTAATGTTTTAAACATTTTTAAATAGGAAAATGTGGTTGCTAAGACACAAACGTTGCCAGGGGGACTCAGAGAAAAGTTGTAGCAGAAATTACTTGCTTTTCCCTTATAAATAGATAAGACTTTCATTTTGCTGATATCCCTGCCAAGCAGGAATATTATCTTTAAACTCTCTTCATCGACAAGGAAACGAGAGCACAAAAAAGGAAATACCTGCTGGAACCTGCAGCAGATCCACATCACATCAAGCAGCACAACCTGGTGCTGGCTGCCTGCTTGGGCAGGATCTGTCTCCAGGCTTTCATAGAATCATAGAATGGTAGGAGTTAGAAGGGACCTTTAGAGATCATCTAGTCCAACCTCCCTGCAGAACCAGATCCACCTAGATCAGGTCACATAGGAATGTGTCCAGCTGGATCTTGAAGACCTCCAAGGAAGGAGCCTCCACACCCTCCCTAGACAGCCTGGGCCTGGGCTCCCTCACCTGAACAGTGAAACAGTTTTTTCTTATGTTTAAATGGAACTTTTTTGTACTTCTCTGCAGCCACTTCCCCCATGATTTGCCATCTTGTTGCGTTGCCCTCCAAGTCAAGACATCTCCCCATTTCCTCACATGCCACTCAGTTGTTGCACTTTTATACCCACTGACACATGGACTTCCCAGCAGGATGAGGCACACGAGGCCCTTGCTTGAAACACTCACACGCTGGCAAGGCAGCAAAAAAAACCTCATACCAAATTCAGCAGATGATGCTCAAGCAAGGCCAGCAATCCCAATTCCCTCCTCAAAAGCAGCATTACTAATGTTTGAGTCATACTTAAGCAGAGACAGATATTTGGAACTTTGTTTGAAGCCAGACCTCCTGACCCAGCTCCTCACGGAGGTGCAGCAGCTCCAGGTTGAACTTTTGGAGCTTTTGTGTTTTGGAAGAAAAAACTCAACGTGGAAGAGAGAGCAATCACAGAAAAGCCTTCCCCTGAGTTTGTAAAGAGCTTAAAACCAGAGCTCTAAGATTTGGAGCCATAACATTTGTCTTGACGCTTAACGCTTAATATTCAAGCATATCAAGAATATCCAATTTGAGCCTAAGTCAAAACACGCAGATCTGGTCCAGTGTTTCCTAAAGGTTGGGGAGTGAGCCCTAAATTAAAGGCATTTTTCACAACACTCGATTTTTCTGCCAGGGTTAAGGTCATCAGTGCCTTCTCCTGCCCATGCCACTCCCCACCCCCCACTGTCCCTCACAGCAGTGTCACCCAGGTTCCTTATAACCCTCTTGTGCCATTTCCTTCAAAGCCTGGCTTCACCACTGAAGCTGCTGACTGAGGCAGATTTGGACTACGACCTGGGATGTGATATGGGGCAGGTCAGATATGGTCCCACAAGAACAAGAACAAAAAGTGGTAGAACCTCATCAAAAAGTTCCCAAATGTGCTACAGTTGAGCAGGATCCAGGAGGGATGGAATGTGAAAGAAGAAGGGCATTCCTTTTGTTGCCCTGAAAAGGGACTCAGCTTGCAGCCTGCTCAGGAAACACTGATTAAAACAATGACTTTTCTGTATTTCCCATAAAGAAAGACCAATGGTCTCTCAGAGAACCATCCCCTAACTCCAAAATGCTTGCTCCCACCAGAAGTCACTTTCATCAGCACAACACTCTTAAACCCTGACACTCTTTCTTCTAAAACCATCTTGTGTTATTTTGAGCTGNGTAGCAGAAAGAAAAGCAGAGAGAAAACCAGGCTCATCCCTTGAAGAGAAACCATTCAAGAGGCCCCTCCTGAGGAGACCAAGCCAAGCCAACAAAGACATGTGGCTTCCTGCAGCTGGAGGGGCACAGAAGTGAACTGGCTGTGGGATTTTGGAGAAACACATCATCCACGCAAGATCATACAGACCCCCTTGCCTTGGCTAGCAGTTATCTCTGGCAAGCAAGCACAATGTGATTAATCCTTTCCATCAATCATCTCAGCAACCAGAACTTGATCTTGGGATAATAAATCTGTCTAATTGGTTTCTCTCCATTAGCTCTTTTTTGGAACCACTTTGCTCACAGAGAGCATCACACCTAATAATCAATGAAATTCTTTCAGGACACTGCTGAGAATGAGCTGTCCACGAGGAGACCTTTGGGAACCTTGGAGAACTCATTCCTCGTTTTAGAACAGCTGCTGCGTATCTCAGGTGGAGAGAGAAGGGATTACTTGATGCCCAGAGCTGGTAAAAATGCTCTGTCTTATATTCACTCCTCTGTTAAACTGCTGAGCAGCCTTTCCACTCCTCATTTACCCCATTGATCCTCCACAGATGGACCAGCATGAAGCACACACCACATCTACCCAGGTAGGTAAGTGCCAATCTCTGAGAGGAGCCAACACCTCGATGCTTCGAAAGATGCAAGAAATCTCAAAGTAATCTCAAAACCTTGACTCACCAGAGGAAGACTCTAGTCATCCCCATGACTTCTGCAGCTAATCCTTGCCAAAGTCAATACGTCAAGTGTCTGCAGACAGGACAAGTTCAACAGTAAGTATTAGAGGGGAAAGATGGATGAGTTTTATACAATGCATCCATTTTGCATTATCTTTCCATTCTAATTTGCTGGCAGGTTGCCACTCATTGAAAGGCTCCTTTTGATGCTCTGAATATGCCCCTAAGCCAATCCCACCTAAATTTGTTGTGTTCCCCTAACCCCAAACCTCAGCAGGACATGCTGCCTCTGACAACCAAGTGGCAGGGAACACACCAGATCCCTCCCAGACAGGAGCTTGGCCCCACTGTGACCCAGCAGCCCCTCCCAAGACATGTTGAGAGATTCTCACCCCCCCCAGAAAAACCTAAAATTGCAGCTCTCAAACTGAACTTAAAGACACTTGACCCCTGAGCTGGCACTGGCTGGACTATGAACACACTGACAAACGTGATGGTTAAAGGTAAATTTTTTTGCAGACCATTATGTGTGGAGTAGTAGCAGAAGTGAGACTTTCCTTGTCCCATCTTTCACCTGTGGACCTTGAAGCCCTTCTGAGCCTATCATTTCAGAGTGCAGCACAGGCAACTAACTCCAAGGTAGCTGAGCAAGGGAGCATGCAGTGTCACCTGCATGTCCTCAGAGTGCTGGAAGGAGCTCTGCAAACTCCAGAGCTGTGAGCTTCCCTCCACTCCTGACACCCATACAAAAACCTGCATGAAAACCACATGAAAGCGAAAGCATTTTGGTGCATTCTACACACCTCAGAGCATCTCCCTTCACTCACCATGGCTGACTTTGAAGAGAAAAGTTCCTGAGTGTGGATTCTCTCTCAGCCACCTGCCCCCAGGAGCTCTGACATCAGCCACTGGTACAGATGGTTCCTGCCATTCTCCCCAAATCCAACAATGTGCAACATAAAAGCTTGTAATGTGTGAAACCCGCAGCATGGTCCCATCAACTCCTGGTCTTTGCTACCACTTCTGTTTGGGTGCTGGGGATGGGCTTTCAGCTAGCAGACAGGTGCCACCAGTGAACCTCTCATCCACTTCTCCTTACCACGAGAGGGCACTTCTGCCCTCCTCCAGCACTCAGGATGCATTTCTAACTGGTTTCCAGTGGCTCTGTCAGTGCTACAGGCTTGGGGATGCTTTGAAATGAGTTCAGACTTAGGAAAGCAGCCAAGTTGAAGCTTTGAGCAACTCCTAGACTGCCAGCATCAGCAGGAACCCCAAACCCCGTCAGCACACGCTCTTGGGTCTTAGAACACTCTAATTTCTTACTAATTAAGTATCATTACCAGGATGATTGACAGCTGTCACTCAGATATCACTCATTTTGGCTACAGAATGTATCCAGGGACATCCTTTTATTCTGTGTTTCCAGCCCCTCCTCTGGACAGTGAGGTATTGGCCTCTTACCAGAGACCTTACAAACTCTGTAAGGATTCAGGGCCCCAACAACTTCACATGCACAAGCACGTGTCAGCACCAGCATGAGAAAGGAAGAGGAAACAAAACTGCTTGTGACTTCTGAGGGTTTTTCTGATCAAGGTCTGTGTCAGGAGGCTGTGGCACAGGGACCTGCAGCTCTTGAGAGCTGCTCCACTGTGGTGTTACCACGCTGGAGAGAGGCGCAACTCCGCAGAGCCTCTCGTGCCTGGCAGGTACAGATTTGTCAGATAAGAACTGGATCAAAAATCAATGCAGGAGAGTGTCTGTGCGGGGCCCTGTGCCAGTGGCACCCAGCCTGTTTTAAAGCCAAATCAGGTTTAACCAGTGCAGTGATTGCACACAGACAAGCCCTCTGAGATCAAAGCAGACTCATAAAGGGAGAATCCAGAAGTTACAAAACGGATTATAGTATCTTCTGAACTTAATTCAAGGGTGGAGACCCTTTTGTCAAAACTCAAGTTAAAACCTGTGATGCCATATCAGCCCTGCCAGTCCTCCCAGTTTGGGTGGGGAGGTGGCAGGAGGTGGGGGTTCAGACCTCCAGCAGACTGGGCTGCGAGCAGCACATTTGTCCCCATCACATTGGGCACAAGTCCCAGCTCAGGTGCCAGACAGGAGCTCCCAAAGCCCCTTCCAGCCCTGGCACCAGCACTGGTGGGTCCAGGCAAGGATGGCACAGTGCATTGCTGCCAGGGCTGTGGCTGAGCCCCATGTGGGTTACAACTGCTGAGGATTTTCCACTGAAAACTGCAAGTGAAATCAAAATGTGTCTGCTCTTCTGTCTAAGAAAATGTAAAGAGAAGAAAGTAACTGAGACAAAAAAAGTTCTAGTGTAGCTTTTTATTACGTTTAAATAGGAGAACCAAGTTCTTCACCAAATCTGGTTGAAGCCAGACTCAGCTTCTTTTGCATTTCCTCTTGAGAAAGGAGGCTAGGGCAAAGCAAAACTCTTCTAGGAAAACACAATCTAGTGTTTTCATCAAAAAAAATGAAAAATCATGATTTCTAACAAAGAGCCTTCATTAGCAGGAGGAAAGACGTCAATGAACCCACCTTGGCCAGCCTGGCCAAGGAAGCCAGTGATGCTCCCAGAGACCACACTCCACATGCATCTACTTGGGTTTGGTAGAGACTTAAGTCCTGCAGTTGTTTCTTTCACCCCACCAGAACTGGACCAGCAGTAGAGGAGATGCAAAGTTTCCAGACAAGGAAAGTTGTTCTGTGTTAGTTAGTTTGGTGTTTCGGGTTTTGGTTTTTTTTTTAGCAATGGGATCACGAATAAGAGAAGAAAAGGAAAAGATTGAGGCTCAGGTAGGACAGAGCAAGAGCTGGAAAACAGCAAAGATGGGGCTTTTCTACTCCATTGCTGTCCACCTGGTTACAGAGTAAACAGCAGTGCCCAAGCAAAGTCATTGAAAGCCCACCACTGCTTTGGCACAGGCAGCATGAAAAGCCAACCTGACAAACATACACCAAATAAATTCCATGCACCATTAGGGAAATCCAGCACAAAGCTCTCTGAATATCTGATCTGGATTTTTTTCCTAAGTGAATTCCCCTCAGATATGTTCGTGCCCTCTCTCCTGTCTGCCTTCCATAAACATTCATTTTGCCAAGTTTTACTGGCACAAACAGCAGCAGAAAGTAGCAGGAACAAGTATTTGGGGAAACTAAATATATAATTTGTGCTGTGCAAACGCTCATGCCAGGCATGCAGGGGTGTTCAGCCAGCAAGGCACAGAACAACATCACGGGGTGGATGAAGGACCATCAGGGAAAACGCTTCCTTCAAGCCACAGCTTTTCAAAAGTCACAAATAACTCTCTCCCGCCAAAGTGTATCACATATAAAAGTCACAGCCACTTTGCATCTCTGCCACAAGCAAGAAGAGGCTGCAGATGTCAGAGAAATCTGTTGCGTTATTAGCTCAGCTGCAGCTGAATGCTAAACAATGACTATATAAAGTTCGTATAAAGTTGTATATTTAGGCTTAAATTCAGCACATGGCTCGCTTTGCCATCGAAGCAGCTCCATTCACTTCCCTGTTTAAAAGCACATCCTTAGGAGCCTTGTGAATCTGAGCCTAAACGTACAACATCTATACAAGGTTCTTGGCTTCTCAAGCAATTACACCCCAATAAACAACTCCATAAAGCCTCACAGCAGCCACAAGCTGCTCTCCCTTAGACACACCACAATTTGCTTTTAGTCTCTGGTCATTTGGTCAGTTTCTTTGTAAATACTTTTAAACCAGAAGTTTGAACCACTGATCACAAAACACGTGTGTTCTTAACAAAGGGAACAGCTACACTCAAACGTGTGTGTGTGTGTGTGTGCGCACGTGTGTGTGTGTGTGTATACACACACAACTATTAGCCCCAGTGATGAAGGCTGCTTGCATGTGACAAGTAGTAACTAAGGAATAATTTCGCTAAACCTGACAGTCCTGGTTAGAAGGCAGAGCTGCAGAGCTCAGCCCAGCCCAGCAGTGCTGCTGTTGAGGATGCAGCATTTCCCAACTCCTCACAGGTCAACACTACTATTGCTTGTGATACCTTGTGTATTTAATTGCAGGTAGTTGTCTGCATGCACCACGCTCAGAAGGTCCAAACTCACAGCTTTAGGTCATGTGGGAGTTTAAGCAAAGCTAGTGCTTTGCAGGTGATAAACACCAGAGGAAATGTAGCGCTAGGAGGGAGAGTGGAGCATCTCAGGCATCACTGCATCCCCACCCCATCATGCAGAAACTGTGCCCCTTATTCTGCACCCCACTTGCAGCTCCTGACACCCTGCCCATGCCAGGAACCGAAACTCCTGGTAGCTGTTTGACAAACAGTTTGACGAACCTTTCGCTGTGAGCACGAAACACAACTGCTCTCAACACAGTGAAGAGCTAAAATGTCAGTGGGACAAGTACTTTCTCTAGACCTGCACCCCAGCATCCACTCCCTCCTGCGGGGCTGCAGCAGCCTCTGTGGTTCCATGGGGGCAAAGGGGCTGGGCGTGGGGGGGACAGTAACTGCTGAAACCTCACAGCTGTGAGCTTGGTGACTCCAAATCTCAAGAAACAAGAAGGAATCCCAAAAGTTAGATTTTTCAAGAGTGCTCAGCACATCAGGCGCTAATCGCTTCTGAAAACGGAGCTTTTATTTAGACGCTTAAATGCGAGTCAGAAAAATCTGGCTCCAATTGTGGGTGAAAATCTGGCCCCGAGAGCCTTTCTTTCTTTTTTTTTTTTTTTTTTTTTTTTTTTTTTTTTTTTTTTTTTTTTTTTTTTTTTTTCCTGTTTAGTTTTATTCTCTTCCCTTTTATTTGGCTCTAGATCACAATTCTCCTGCCTCTTTCACACTTCGGTCCGGGAGGCTGCTCCCCCAGGATCTCTGTACTTAACCTTGTGGGGCGGGGGGGGAAAGAAGAGAAACAGCAGCGAGGCTTTTCCTCAGAGTCAAAACTTTCTCCTTTTTGCACAGATCAATTTCCCTGTAATCTCAAGTGCTGTTTACACATCCCAATACCCTGTCCTGGGCGGGATTTGCATCTCGCGGCATGCTGTGTGGAGCTCTGCCAGCTCCCAGCGGTTCCCAGTGCTCGGGGCTGCCGCCGCTTTTATTACAGGTGGACCGTGTTTGGAGCATCTTAAAACTCGACCAGGTGGATTGCTCTTAAAAAATAAAGCAAGGACTTTGTTCTGCCGGGGATGCAGACAATTACAGTAGCCAGAAAAGTGTGAAATTTCAGCTCTGACCATGTCAGGGCTCCCAAGTGTCAGTTACAATAAAATAAATGACCCATTTCCTGACGGATCGCGAGGCTCCTCGGAGACGGACGGACAGCTTTATAATGTTTGTTTATTTTCCTCTTTTTTTTTATTTCCTTGATGGAAGGCTGTGCTCTCCTACTCTTTGGCATCAGGAGCTGGGAGGAATGGGCATACTCTCATGTCCATGCTGCTGTCCTAGCAGTGCCCTCTCAGCTGCTCCCATTCTGTCTCCAGCACCATCCCTACGATGTCTCCTGCTCCCTCCCCGAGAGGGACAAGGGGACAAGAGTTGTGGACTGTTCCCTGCAGAAAGACTTGGAAGGACCCTGATGGGATGTAGGACCCCAGCCTTCACAAGATCCCCTTCCAGAAAGCCCCATCCATTGCTAACTCTGGACAGAGGAGAAGACAGAGCAGGTTTTGGTTCAAGCTTTATTTTTGGTTTAAATCTTAAAACCATGAAGACCTCTCCAGCACCTTCAAGAGCAGGCTATTGACACAGGACACAAACCAATGTGGAACTGGTTTCCACTCTCCTTCAGTAGGTTATTCCATTGGTTTTAAGAAAATCAGCTTAAAACAACACCTTACATTAACTTTCCCACAGCTCCCTAGGGGCACTACCATGCACAAACAGTGTAAAACCCCCAGCCTGCTGTGGTCCAAGGCATCTGCCCTCAGCTCAGGGCAGGACTGGGGTGGGGACGAAACCCCTCAAAGTTACTTTGTTCAATCCTAACATTACCATAACCCATGCCTTCAACATGGACTTGGGTTTTGATGCTGCCTGAGCAGAACATATCGTGGGTCACCAGGAAACACTCAAGGACAAGAACAGACAGACAGATGGAGGTGCATGGACACTCCTCCAGCACTTCTTGAAGAAACAAGAAAGCTTTCCAGTTGAGACTCCTGCAATACCTCTAGCTCCACAACCTCCAGGATAAACTTGCAATTTTCAGTTAAACTCCAGCAAAGATTTCTGAGCTCAATTCCCTGCAGAGCTTGCACATTTACCGGTGATGAGCAGATGAGTTGGCAAGGCAGTGGGGCTAAACGACCACACACCTCTCTGGAGTGGACAAACACTCCCATGGGGCTGGGCTGCTACTTTCATTAAAAAATGGGTTAAGGAAAACTTTCCTGGTGAGGAGACTACTCCCTAACTGCCTCTGCAATGCTTCTCATGCCTCTCTCTGCAGCAGCTAAAAGCCATCCAAGCAGATGCCAGACGACGTAGGATATCAGCCCCGTCACTTATGCATATTTCTCCTGTGCCACTTCTTATTTTTTACAAGTTTGCTGGTTAAGTGCCTTTTTCACCCTCCAAGTACTCAGTGTATGACTCTCCCAGGTTATATTCATGCTCCAGACCAGATATAACAAAAAGGTGCACAAAGGTTCAGACCCCTTTGTCAACGAGGAGGATGGGCAGACCTTGCAAACTATTTCTTCTGCTGGTTCATCCCCACTGTTCCCCCCAGTTTGTTGGGATCTGTCTGGTAGCTGAGAACCTCTGGCATCCCCAAACCCAGAGAGGCAGCTCACAGTGCTGGTCACAAGTGGATGATTTAGGAGCACACACCCTCGCTCCAGTTTTTAAATGGTCGCAGTGAAAATGAGTTTTCACCTAAAACTTGTGAAAAGCTCTTTTCTGGACAAAAAAAAAACAACTCAAAATCAACCAAACCAAATCAAACCCAAAAGCAAAAAAAAAAAAGGGAAAAGTCTCTGCAACATCTTAAAAAGGCTTTTTATTTAAAAGAAACTTACAGCCTTTAGGTTTCATGTTGCTCAGTTTTGTGGATATTTTTTCTACTCCTCTCAATTTTTGGGAAGGGAGAGACACCAGCCTCCCCTGGGGGCTTCCCTATGTGTTTGCTTTGGGCTCCCACTTCTCCCCATCAAAACTGCTCTACAAAACTTGCATTATCACTCAAAAAAGCAGAAAGAAAACACCTTCTGGCTGCACTGGGAGAGGCACCTTCCACTCCTAAATCCAGCAAATCTGGAAGGCAGTGGAAAGGTGGGTGCTGGAGGGAAAAGGGGCTCCTCCTGCTCCAGCCTGTAGTTGCAAACCCTGGGGCCAACCTTGAGCCATCCTGAGCAGCCTGAACTATCCCCAAAACTCTCCCAGTAACTCTGGAAAACATTAACATCACTGTGGGCTTGGGCTGGTGGAGCAAAAATATCTTTTTTTTGTTTTGTTTTGTTTTAATTCTCAGTTTTCAAAGGGAGTACTTTAACCCAAACTTCCCTGAGCCATATCTCTGTTTGCTTGGGGTTTTTTTAACTGAAAAGGCAAAGACAGAAACAAATTCAACTGGGAGAAGCAGATTCAGTCCTAGCAATTGCTACCAAGGTTCTCTAGGGAATTAGATTTATTCTTTTCTTCTGAATTGAAAAAAAAATTGTCAAGCTCTTAAGAAAGGGCATCTGCTCAGGATGGGCTCCATCTTCTACAGGTTCAAAATTTGAAGCCAGAAAGTTTACAGCTAAATTTCTATTTCTTGTACATATTTGCCAGTTACGGGGAAATAAAGGCACTTCACTCACTTCAGGCTTAAAATTATTTCTCCTAGACAGGTTAACATTGGTTAAATTATCTCAGTTTTAAACCTCATGGAAGAAATGCACTGACAAATGATTAATGACTGATTTAATAACAATTTATTTCTAGTTTTTCTAGCTGGAAATCATAAAAATTTATTAATTTCCGAGTGACTACAGTTCTCAGAGGTGTAAAATCATCTCTCAGCTCAGAGCTGGGGGCTCACAGAAAGAAAGCGAAGAAGAAATGAGGTGTATTACCCATTTTGGTAGTCAAAAAAAGTAGGAACAAACCAAATCCCACTAAACTCAACATCCTTAGAAAAGAGCATTCCTCCTGCCTTTCGGTTTTCAAGCCCTGCTGTAAATAAGTACGTTACTATTTATTTTTAATTATACTAGAACTTGTAAACCTGTTTCAAGGGGAAGAGAATGATCTCAGAACTGGATTATACCCATATTTCATCTCAAGGTTCAAGACAATGCCTGTATTTCTCATGGAAAACAACTACCAAACTTTGTTCAGTTCAATCTCCAGATAATCCAGCCACCACAAAGGAGAAAGATTTTTGACTAATGCTGACAAACAAAGAAATCACGCTCACCATTATCCAAAATTTCGAAGTATTTCGTTACAAACAATTAGTTGCACAATTTTGCACAGGCACAAAGAACATTTCTCTGGTGCGAAAACAGTCATTTGAAACAAAGACTACGGAAAAATAAAGATAATTGCAAGGTTTCTCCATCCATTTCTATGCACTACACTAAATCCTCACACCCTTAACAACATTCAATAACTCCCACCTCGGCTCAGGAGCACACTCCAAACCTCTGAGTTGTTTGGGAACCATCTCTACTTAAAAATCCCCTTGCAGTTTAAAGTCTGTGGGCTGTTATCAACCCAACTCCCTCTTCTCCCCACCATCCCCCCTCCCCAGTTACTTGGTTTCATTCTCTCTGGTCGACTCACTTCCACATTCCTCATATTTGGAATGTCTGCTTGATGGATTCACTTTTTTCCCCCCTCACCCCTCCTCCTCTCTTCATTCATTCATTCTTTAGACCCCATCAACTTCGGGCTTTTCAGCCTCCCAGTTCCACCGCCTCCCAACCCAATCCTTCATCTTAAACAGGAAAACAAAATTATTTTCTTCCCTTAAAGAATCTTTTCTTTTTTAATCTTTTGAAGACCACAGCATGCAATAATTTTAAGGTGTTTTTTTTTGTTGTTGTTTTAAATCCTCTTAAGTTTCTCCAAGCTTTTCTATCAGCCAAATTAAAGATGAAAATAACTCCCAAACAGATACTTAACACAAACCTAAACTAAGTTTAAAACTCAGGGTTGAGGTTTTGTTTTGTTGTGTTTTTTTTTTTTAATAAAACGACACATTCATCAGCACTGACTTTTCTTTACAGTCTGATACTTCTAAAGAATTTCGTTAAAATGGTTCCCCACAATCATTAACATAATTTGCAGCTTTTAAGTGTTATTTGAAGAATCATTGTAATTAAACAACTCTGAACCAGTTTATCCTTTCTGGGCGTTCTGGTGCAAGAGCTACACGCAGCAGTCACCCTTCCTCGAGCCATATGAACACCTTCAGTGTATTTTAATTAATTTCTACAATGGGTTTAAGGACAGGAGAGATTTTAGAGAAGGAAACACACCAGCAGGGAAGATTTATTTATGACACACAATTTCACCGGACACATTCATTTCCAAACCCACTCAAAACAGTTTTCCTGAGCATTCCTAGTCACACTTTCAAACAGAAGAAAACACAACCAAAAAGCCAACTTTTTTTTTTTTTTT
>WBNH01007626.1:0-14479 GCA_013401255.1 Urocolius indicus
CATGTGAGCCAGCAGCTTAGGGAGTCAAGAAGGCTTGTATCAGATGTAGCATGGCCAGCAAGGACCAGAGAAATAATTGTCCCTTTTTGTATTCAATGCTTGGTGAAGCCACAATTTGAATACTGTGTTCAGGTTTTGGGCCATTTACTGTGAAAAGGGCATTGAGGTGCTAGAGCATGTCCGAAGAAGGACAATGAAGCTGGTGAAAGTTCTAGGGTACAAGTATTATGAGCAGCGGCTGAGGGAGCTGGGGTTGTTTAGTCTGGAAAAAAAGAAGGCTGAGGGGAAACCTTATCACTGTCTACAACTACCTGAAAGGAATTTTTAGTGAGATGGGCGGTGGTCTTTTCTCTCACGTAACAAGTGACACAGCAAGAGGAAATGGCCTCAAGCTGCAGAAGGAGAGATTTAGATTATGTGTTAGGAAACATTTCTTCACTGAAAGGGTTATGAAGAATCGGAACACACTGCCCAGGGAAGTGATTGAGTCACTGTCCCTGGAGTTATTTAAAAGACATGTAGATATGATACTTAGGGACATGGTTAAGTGGTGAACGTGGTGAGGTTAACAGTTAGACTTCATCTTAAAAGTCTTTTTCAGACTAAATGACTGTGTGATTCTAAGTTAGACATACACACATACACTAGGTAAAGGGTTTTTAAATGGCTCTCTTAATTATGAAATACTTAAAAATATTTAATAAAAAACCTTTGACATTAAAGGTCTAGAATTTAACAATGTGGTATTATTCATAGATTCATAGAATGGTATTACTATGTGCTCATAAAATCTCATGCAGATACTAATACATACTAAAGCATACATCTCAATGGTAAAGTCTATACTGCATATGCCTGGAAAAAAGTTCCTAAAAGTTCCAGAGTTAGCTTCCAAACTGTCCCTGTAATGCAACAGATGAAGAAGATAATCAATGCTAACATCAAAGATGAAACAAGCCCCCTGAAACAAATAGATTGTTTTTTTAAAAAAACACTAATTCATTAAAGACTATAGATTTCTTTAATTGCTTCCAAATGTACATTCCACTCACGTTTGTTTCTTCAGTCAGAAACTTTTTTTAATCAGAAGTGTAGATATTTTACAAACTACTTTATTATCTTAAGTAGGTCTTTCAAGAAATTACAAATATTCTGAGTTTAGAAAAAAATATAGAGCTGGTAAATTACATTTTTCTGAAGTTCAGGTTTTTGGATTGTTACATTGGTTATGCATTAGCAATAGGGCTCAGTTCTGCTGCTTTAAAGAAATATCACGTTTACATTTGTATTTTTTTTTCTGGTGTATGTCCAAAATTTGTTTTTGCAACCTTTTTTCAATTTTTTTCAATTTTTGAGTTAGTAAAACATTATTTGAAATCCAGATTTTATGTGTAATTTTTTCCGTTTTGCTTTCATCTCTACTTTCCTTCTACTTTGCTTACTTAACTTGTTTTTGAAGACAAATTTCTACCTTAAGTACACATACTAACAAATGTACACCTATCTAAACCAAATACTGACATTTAAGTTTGTGCCTTCATCCATGAAAACAGAAAACTCCACATGCATCGCTCTGTCTTAGAGCTGTTCAGGCCTAGCATTCAGGATTGATGAACTCTGCAAACTCAAACCAATTTTCAATTGCCTAGGTCATTTCTCACCTGCTGATTTAGCCTTAAGCATGGCATGACCATCTTTCCTGAAGGTCAACTACAGCTTCAAGGTAACTCTATCTGTACCATTATTTTTGTGATCTAGCTTAGCTTTGCTATTGTGTCCTTATCTGTAGTAGAAGCTGACACCTCTGGCCCTTTTTCCATGTTTAATCCCATTTTTCCTTTTAACTCCATTATTTGTAATTTGTAAATAAGAGAAATTCATGTTGATTGGTCGGGAGGTTTTGAGTTTGGATTAGGGTTTTTGAACTCCAGTGTCGTTCTTAGTAACTTTTACATATAAATGATTGTATTACAAGAACTGATAGGCTGCAGCCAACAGAATGCCAAAAACTTCTTCAGGATGCAGTTTTCCAGAATTTCTTCTTCTAAATTAGCCCAAAAATAAGTACACAAGTTCCTTGTTTAGTTACCTTGTAACACCTCCTGGAATCTCATCATCATGAGCTGGTTTCAGCCTTACTGGGTTTAAAGAATACTGAGCTATATATCACACAGCAGTCTTCTCATGTAAACTATTACTGGACTGTTTTAATCCCGTTCACCCCAACACTAGATGTTAACTGTGCAGTCCAGTTATTAAATTCTGAGACACAACGTGATGTCTCATTAGTCAGAGATAGGGACATTTTAAACTCAGCAAACATCTTAGATACCTGTTAAACGTCCAAACTACCAATTTTCAACATTTTCCCCAAAAATAGACTTCAAGGAACCATAAAGAGTATGTTGATGTCAATACACTGTAGCTATTTACAAAGTAGTTTATTAAAGATCTGTGTAGTTTTTCTCTTTAAATAAAATTATGTTAATTTTAGAAGTGTCTAAAATATGACCCATGTACTATAAAAATTCAATTCATTTTAATCTATCAAATAGCACTTGAACAAAACCTTCATTGAGAATTACCCCAACTCTCATCATAACAGTTCAGACAGGATAATCGAAATAAGAAATAACCAAAGGACACTCAGGAGAAAAGATTGGGATGATTGGTTTATATTTCTAGTTTCTACATTGGGAAGTTACCTCAGATGACTATTCAGAAACTGTCAGAATAAACTACAGGGGGCAGCAAATATTAACGAGATATCAAACAAAAACCAATACACAGAATTAACAGGAAACCCTTGGGACTGCTTCGGTGTGTTGTATCTTGTANAGTCCAGACTGTCTCTCATCCTTACAAAATACTTTGTCTTACTTAAATGTTTTTTTTTTTCCATAGAAAAATGTTTATATGACATAGATTATAAACTTAATATGAGTTTTCTGGCTATCAACAAATGTAAAACTGAAATACAGACTATTATGACTATATTGCAAGAACAATTTTAACTCCATAAATGTAGCAAGGGATTGCTAGGTTATTTTGATACATTTCAGCTTTGCCATGTGTGCACTCACTTATAAATATCAAAACACAAGATATATTTTTGTTTGGGGAGTGTAGGGTGACCATCCTTAAATTCAGAAAAATTAATCTGCAGAACTTCCCCCTCCAAAAGAAAGAAACTGTGAAGTAAACTGTAGAAGTTAAATTTATCAATATTGTTTTTCTGGATGGCTGCTTCATTGTTAAAACTATGCTTTTGTTTTTATTTTGTTTTTGTAGAACTGATTTCTCAAATGCTGATGTGTCTTATACATTTATGTTTCATAATGTATGGCATTAAGAAAAGTTTTAAAACTACTATGAAAAATTCTGAACTAGTTCTGTAAATCAAAATTTTCTTTTAATGTAGTATTTTAAATCATTAAACTAAACTCCTGTGCCTTCTGTTTCCACCACAGAATTATTTGTATAAGTATCTATAGGAAATAGAGATTATCACTGCTTATAGACACCCTACAATTCAAAGAGACCTAAAAATACTCTAAAATATATACCTCATCTTGCATTTCTCATTAGCATAAGCAGACTCATTACAAACGCATTTGCAGTTCAAAAATATTGCAGCCCACATCTGCATGTAACTCATCAGTTGACTACATAGTTGTCAACAGAAATGCCTGTCAATATGTCTATTTCCAGAGTTTTTAAGAGATTTCTTAAAAATATGTATCATCTTGTTAACATAACGACCCATCATGCCATTTTGATCAGACCAACCATCACACATACATGAAAAATGTAAGCATATGCACATACACACACACACATATTTGTAAGTGGTTAGGATAATCCTAACGTAATTTTTACTTCATCATTACTGTAATTGTCTCTCTAGCACATAGCAGTCTAGCAGGAAGTAGGTGGTAGAAAAGTAGTGTCAGAGATTATCTGTTGTTGAATGAAGACACTCTTGAACAGCAATATGAAATAACAAGAAAAGACTTTCTTTGTTAGCCTGAGCTCATCAAAGCTTCACGTTCCCAGTAGGAAGAAAAACTGCTCCACTTTGGATAAATGAAGAGAGCCAAGTGATACTCGAACAGATTTGACAAATGGGAATACGCTCAGATGTAGGAAGTCCAATTTTGCTGTATTTTTAGAAAGTCACAGTTTTCTACCTATTTTTTCACTGTTTTCAGGCTTAACTCTTGCCCAGAGTGCCTTGGGAATATGTCATGAGTGTAAACTCATGAACACAGATGACAAATCAGACATGACCTTTCAGTTCTGAAATTAATTTTATTGATATTTGCACAGGTGGAAGTAGCACTGCATCTGAAATATAAAGTCTCTGCAGATAGATGGGCACAGTTTTTGTTAATAATACATGTCTTTTTTGCCTCAGAAAATACAACAAAAAGAAAATTCAGGACACTTTAAAGTGTATGTTGTTAATACAATCTTCTTTCTCTTGCAATTTTTTGATAAGGGAGAGGGGATTTGTAGGTTTTTTTGGGTTTGTTTGTTCGTTTGTTTTTCTTGTATCTCAATGTACTACCAACTAGTGTATTGAGGAGTGAATTTGTTGGTTTGCATCCTCACCATTCTTTAAGGCAATAAATTCTAATATTCACAGAAAACACATAAAACAGTCTTTCCATTTATTTGGTTTTGTTGGGGTTTGTTGGGTTTTTTTGTGTGTTTTGGGCTTTTTTTAGTGAATACATCTTTATTTATTTGAGATTATTTTAACACTACATATATAAAAGTTTCCTTAAAAAGTATTACTTCGCTTTAGGCTCTGGCAATTTGAAGAATTGTTCATGAAAAATAAGATATAATTATAATGTTTTCCTAATGCTCCTAAAGATTTAAAACATTTTTACTGTTCTTCAATCAGTACTTTTTATTATAATAATATGACATAAATACAGGAAATATTTATTTCAGTACATATGTCTGTATGCATATCTAGTAATCAGTAATATAATAAAGAAATCCCTAGTAGATACATTTTTTCTTGCCAAAACAGAAAGTGTTTTAACATTCATTTAAATTTTAAAATGACAGACTTTAGTAATTAGATTTTTAATTTTTCCTCCCTAAAAAAAAGAGCACTCCACTAGCTTGAAATAAACAGGTAATAGTGAATTATAAATAATTTTTTTTTTACTACATGGCAAGGTATGGAGCAGATCAAAACTAACAACACACTATCACAAATGGGAAAGAAATGTCAGTCAACTTTCTTTTACAACCAAAATTTTGTCAGACACGGTGACCCTTCTGGATATGGAAGACCTGAGAAAAGTATCAGGAACTTTTCGTTTGCTTTACTGTAAAAACATCACAGAGAAGAAAGCTTTTTAAGCCCAAGGCCATTCCAGTTCTTGGAGAACAGGTGGCAGATCAAGCTGGTTTTAAGACCTGAATTTCTTAATGCTTACTTTGACTGGCACTGGATTTATGGAGAAATATAAACTCTGAGTGAGTCAAGAGTCTTGTTATGAGTTTAAAGAGAAGAAAGAAATGACTGAGTTACACTTAAGAAACTCTGCAGAATAAGTTTATATCATTTTATGACCAATCATAATTGGAATTTAGAACATTTAAGATTGCTAAATTGAAAAGCTACTGCAGTATGTAGCTCACTTATTTAAGAAAAATGCACATAGTAAAGCTCCAAATATGTATGACACAGAGAGATGACTGACTACAAAATAAACAGGAAGTTTATACACTCTATGTTGTGATACAAGCATGCCTCTAAAATTTTACCATGAATTTTCAAATATGTATGTGAGAAAAAAAAAACTGGGAAAAAAATTTCAGATGTATCTTAAAATTCTGTTTATTCATATTGGGAAAATGAGTTCATCTGCATCTACTCATTTCCCAAAGTTGGTGTTGTTTAAGTTGCACTTATGAATTGTTGTTTTGCATTTTGCACATTTTTCCATGCTTTTGCATTGCCATTTCATTAATCCTGGTCTACATTTAAACCATTGTAAAATTTTCTTATTTTTAATAGTGATATGGTCATAAATTTCATTGCTGTCTTATCTTGGCTGTTCTGGGTTTTTTGGTTTTTTTTTTTTTTTATTAGCTCTTTAAATGAAGCCTTTCTATTACTCTGTGATAACAGTGCCTATCTGGTTACCTCCATTTGCAACCAGAACTGTTTTCAAGGCACAGAACCTTGTTGCTATCAAGTATTCAGACCATTCAGCTGGAATTTCATTGCTCTTATACTGTTAGGGTAAAGCTAAAACATGTATGAATCACACTTTATTTTTTAGGAATATCTTTATACTGTCAAAAATAGAAGAGCTGAGAGTCATCTATTATTGACACAACAATTAGCTAGAAAAAGCCTTAACAATGCAGAAGCTGCAAAGTATTTCTTGTCCATAGAGCTGTCTAGGAAAAGTAGATATAGAACTTGGGTGTCCACATCAACCTGTCTCTTTTTTTTTTTTCTAATTCAGTACTGCCAATCTACTGATGCCACACAGAAATCTGGATGTCCTTAAACTGATTGTTCTGGTCTTTGGTTTTTATTTTTATTTATGCCAACTTGAAATACAATTCTTGATACTAATGACTCAATTAGCAGTTGCTGCTGTTGCCAGAAGAGATTATGATATTGGCAACTGTATGTGTATAGGGAGGAATTTCACTAAATAACACCTAGGATGACAGTGGTCAAATGGGGGATAAAACAAACAAACAAACAACCATTCATTAAATGGTTAATCCAAACAAACTAGCATCTCCTATAATTAAACATGATTGGAAATCACAGTAGTCAACATAGCTGTTCAGGTGGACTGGAGTCTCTGATTAGAGTGAGTCTATTACATATACTGCATTCCTTGAACAAATAGTAATTGATAGCAATGTTAAGTTGTCATCCTCCGGAATGATCAACAATAGATATGCACACATATTTATTGTTTTATTTCTCTGAGACTTGTTGGCAGTAGGAAAACTGAAAGACTAAATAATTCTGACTTCTCTTCAAGGCTGTGAAGGATAGAATGCTTAGGCATCTGAGTTTTTTTTCTTCCTTTCTCCTAAGACCTGTGACCCAAGAATATGTCTTTTTCTTATATCCTTGTCTTTCCATTCATCCCTGTGTTCTCTGATTACCCAGATGGAGCTCAAATATTTCTAAGGTCTTGCCCTCAATGTGCAGACATTCACATAGAATTTTTCTACCACAAAGTTATAGTTTGGCCATTACAAGCAACCAAATTTTTTCCCTTTCCTATAGTTAAGGACAAAGGCTAGTACCTACAGAGGCACATAATTTTGTAATGACCTTGTGTTAATTATACCTTTGGAAACAATAGAACTGCAGAAAATAAAATTCATTGTTCAAGAAACAATGAACAAAAAAAACCTCCTGTGTCACTCGCACAAATTTCTAGTGAATAAAAAATTAATGGCAGAGTTTAGACTTTTGTCAGGGCAACTTTTATTCTGTCAACAGACTTCTTCTGACCTCGGTGGCTCTTTGTTGCCAGAAGGCATGAGTGCATTCTGCACGCAGAACACATCACTGGAGAAAGTCACACAGACACTAAAGAACTACAGTCATCCTGGCAGACCATACCTTTATGCTTTTACACAACAGTTTATCTGAAAAAGTAAAAGCTAACATTTCGCTGATTTACATGGTGCAGACTTTGAATATGTTTATGTATTGTATTTATAGAATAATTATGGTAAAAGGCAAGTGAGCAGTAACCTAGAAAAGTCTAGCTACATTTTATATAGGGAGATCATTTATCAATTGAGCAGTGTTGGTAAAAATATGAGGACATCAGTTCTTCATTAAGTAGTTCTTTAGGACATGAAATACTTCACTATCATGATTTCATCAGTTTGGGGGAAGGGTTGATGTTGAAGGAGTGCTGTCTTGTTGTTAAAAGGCCACTGTTGGCAGCAGGTTTCTTTATAGAAGAAATCCTAACTTAACAGTTAGTTGGTAGTGTAAACAAATGCCCCTCCAGCCATGTTAAAAGAACCTCTCCTGTACGTACTTGAAAACTCCTTACATGTAGATTATTGTCAAAGTCAACAACAGAGCTTGGTATTACAGAGTATTTTGAGTCTGTAGTTTTTCAGATTGGGTTGTTGAGTATTTAGAAGTTTCAGAATTTATTTGTTTCAAAATTGCTTAATGACATTGTCCAACATTGACTGAAAATGTATGGCCTGCAGGCAAATTTCCTTCTTGTATTTACAAAAAGTAACCACAAAAAGGAGCACAAAAATATTGAAAGTAAATATGGTCAAAATCTGAGATTTTTTTTCCTTCTAGCATGCAACAGTCTGTAGTGATTAAATCGGAACTTTCATTCATTGTTGTTGAACTATCTTCAGGAAACTTGGTTATCACAGAACCACAGAAGGGTTGAGGTTGGAAAGTACCCCTAGAGGTGACTTTGTCCACCCTTCCCCACTCAAGCAATCTCCCCTAGTAAACCTCTCAGTCAAAGGAGGAACTACACTCACATTCCTGTGTGCCCTTACATTTCTGAGAAGTGAAAAGCTGTTGTTTTTCTGGAAACTTTGACATAACATGAAAATATCTCACTTTTCCTGATGGAAATAAGCTGTATTCATAGAATCACAGGATCTTAAGGGTTGGAAGGGACCTTTAGAGATCTGCCAGAGCAGGCCACCTAGAGTAGGTCACACAGGAACTCATCCAGGTGAGTTTTGAATGTCCTCAGAGGAAGAGACTCAACAGCCCATCTGGGCAGCCCATTCCAGTGCTCCATCATCCTCACAGTGAAGAAATTTTTCCTTGTATCTGTTTCGAAACTCTTCTGTTCTGGTTTATATCCCTTGCCCCTTGTCCTATCATTGGACATCATTGAGAAGAACCAGTTCCATCCTCCTGACACTCACTCTTTACATGTGGTCACCTCTTATTAATGAGGTCACTCCCTCAGGAGCTGAGCCTCAGCTTCCTGAGCCTGTCATCATAAGGGAGATGCTGCACTCCTTTCATCATTTGGTAGCCCTGTGCTGAACTCTCTCCAGCAGCTCTCTGTCCTTCTTGAACTGACAGGCCCAGAACTGGACACAATATTCCAGATGAGGTCTCACAAGGGGGAAGAGAACTTCTCTCGACCTACTCACTACCCCCCCTTCTAATACCCCTCAGGATGCCATTGGCCTTTTTGGCCATGAGGGCACATTGCTGGCTTATGCTTATCCTGCTGTCCACCAAGACCCCCAGGTCTTTATCCCTACACTGCTCTCTAACAGTTCATTCCCAAACTGTACTGGTACATAGGGTTCTTCTTTCCCAGATGCAAGACTCTACACTTGCCCTTGTTGAATTTCATTAGAATTCTCTCTACCCAACTCTCCAGCCTGTCCAGGTCTTGTTGAATGGCAGCACAGCCTTCTGGTGTGTCAGCCATTCCCCTCTTTAGTATCATCAGCAAACTTGCTGACAGTGCCCTCTGTTCCCTCAGCAAGGTCATTAATGAACAGTACTGGTCCCAGCACTGACCCCTGAGAGACTCCACGAGATACAGGCCTCCAACTAGACCCTGCTGCACTGATCACCACTCTCTGCCTTCTTCTGTTCAACCAGTCTCAGTTTTTCTGCAAGGATGCTGTAGGAGATGGTGTGAAATGCTTTACTGAAATCGAGATAAACCACATCCACTGCACTACCACCATCTATCCACCTGGTTACATCTTCATAAAAGGCTATCAGGTTGGTCAAATGTGACTTTGCCTTGGTAAAGCCATATTGACTGCTACTAATGACCTTCTTGTCCTTTAAATGCCTGGAGACAGCACCAAGCATAAGTTGTTCCACCACCTTTCCAGGGATGGAGGTGAAGCTGACCGGTCTGTAGTTCTCTGGCTCCTCCTTCTTGCCATTTTTTAAAGACAGGAGTGGCATTTGCATTCCTCCAGTCCTCAGGCACCTCTCCTGTTCTCCTCAACTTACTGAAGATGACGGAGTGTGGTTTAGCAATGACTTCCACCAGCTACCTCAGCACCTGCAGGTGCATCCCATTAGAGCCCATGGATTTATGTATATCCAGATTGCTCAACTGATCCTTAACCCATTCCTCATCAAACAAACAAAACTCTTCATTAATGTGACTTCCTCTGAAGTTTGGGGCTCCTGAGGACAGTCTACAGCAGTATAGACAAAGGCAAAGAAGGCATTCAGTAACTCTGCCTTCTCTGTATCCTCTGTCACCAAGACACCCACCTCATTCAACAATGGGCCTACATTGCCTCTAGTATTAGTTTTGTCTGCAAGGTTTTTGAAGAAGCCCTTTTTGATGTCCTTGACCTCCCTTGCAAGGCACAACTCCAACAAGGCTTCAGCTTTCCTAGTTGCCTCCCTACATCCTCTAACGCTTATCAACTATAGTAGTCTATACGAACAAATAGGAAAATATAAGGTGTCATGAAATGTCATTGTTTGGACTAATCAGTACTACTACTACCTTGGATATTTGCATACAACTTTAGCTGAAACAGTAATTTTTGTACAGCTAAGATTTTGATCAATAGGAATAGCAACATTCTATAATTACATCTTAGAGCAGGAAACCCAATAAATATATGTCTACCAAATACCTCGGGTAGGCAGGAAGTATGAAACCTGTGTAAAGGGGACTGACTGTAGAAATGCCTGACCTGTGTTTCATTTCTGAAACATTTTGCATGAGGAAATGTTTGAAAAATCACTGTAAATATTACTGCTAGCTCTCATTCAAACAGCTTAACAGACAGACTAAATCACAGTGGAATATGTGATTTCTTATCACTTAAGAAATAGTATATATATATATATACAGTTATATAATTATATAAATTCACATTAATTGTATACATATACAGTAATATAATTATATCTGCAATTTTATACATCTATTAAAAATATATGTATACTATACATACAATTAATGACCAGAGACCCCCTTTTTATTAAGATGCTGCCTATATCTTCACTGCACATGCACCACTTAATGTCTAACATAATTTGGAACATGAAAGCAAAAACAAGTTCACTTCCAGAGTCTGAAAATATGTGAGATTTTAGGTTCAGCTCTTCCAAGAGATTTTTTTTTAAATGCAGGCATAATCTCCTGAATGGAAGTCTTCATTTTCTCTTCATTCTTAACCATTTTGCCTACTTTAGAGATACTTGAGGTAACTAAGAGAGAAAAAGTGAGTTACTGGCATTCAGATACCATCTCACTTCAGTTTAAGTTTTTCTTAGGGGTCTGGTTGGTTTATGCAGAGGTCTGTACTTAGTTCAAAAGCTCTTTTATAGGGTAAGAACATCTAAAAAGCTTTGAGAACAGACTGATGATAAGGATTGAAGCTACTTTATACTGCTTCATTAGGTGACATCCTATAATGCTTGCTTTCTTTGAATGGCACAATTCAACAAAAGGATGATGTTGCTCACAAATCTCATCACTGTTAAGCCTTAAACAATTTAAGTTTATACAGTGGATGATTATATAATAAAGCATATAAGAGGATATATTAACATACAATATCATATTTCATGTATGTAATACGATCCAACAAATGTGATTCGTATTTAATGCATGTAAGTATAGAAAGATAAACTTTAAAATAACCCCTCATCACTCTGATGAAAAACAATTTTCCTAACTAGCTCAGCAGTTATTAAAAATAGATGAATTGACTCTTAAAATACATTTGGTGATTTATTGTGGTCACAAATCAATTTTCATATGGGATTAGTCTAACAGTTTCATTTTCTTTTTCCCAATGTGTTAGCAAAGTATGAAAACTAAGAGTCCTAGATCACCTTGTTGGTTGGAGATTAGGAGTTTCTAAGGACATTCTAATAAACTATCTACATCACAAGTGGATTTACCTATGTTAATCATGCTTGGATGTACTTCAAGAAACAGAGATAAAATTTGCATTATTGTTTTTCTTTTGACTATGGGAATTAAAATAGATTTCATGCATATCAAGAAAGAAATGTTTTCAGAAAAATAGTTTTAAACTAGACTGTCAAGATGGTATTTACAAATCTGTTTTGATCTGGTATTAACCTCTGGAAAAGAACAGTTATTTATCCTTGGTCATTTGCTGTAATTTTTTTTTTCCAATCATAAAGCAGCACATAATGCACCAAACTCTTTTTGCAAGTGAGTTTTCCACACTTAAATAGATACTGTATAATTACTTAGAATGATAAACTAATGAATGCTTCAAGCCTGTGTGCTCTCTCAATAGCAAATAATGAAACCTCTAACCAGGACAACTGACAATGGTCCAAATTCTTGAGAAGATATTGCAGTGTTACTCCTATTCCTGAACATTCACTGAAAAGGGAATTGAAAAACGGGTTTTGGAAATGCAAAACCTTTTCCCTATGTAAAAATTTCCATCTTAAAAAAATTAAGTTTTCGCTCTCCAAAAAGAGAGACGTCTACTCAGGGACGTTTTAGGTATTGAATGTAACCCCAGTTAAGTTGACTAGCCAGACCTGATGAATTTTTCAAAGCATTCAGATTTCTGCCATGGTTTTGTAAGAGTTGAACAACCCTGCTGTATCATATTCTGAAGAAGGTAATTTCTTGCTATGGTTTGATATGACAGCCTTTTCTGGTAAGGGGAAGGGGCTGTAAGAAGTTGCTCAAAACTCTCCTCAGCTCTGAGCCAGACCATTTCTGGGGCTAAGCCAATTAGATGTCTCCATGATCACCTTTAAAGAAGAAGTTGGAAGAGGAGGTTTTTTCCTGTTTCTTTCTTCTTCTGTCCCTTCTTCGTTTCCAGTTGGTGGTGGTGCAAGGATTGGGAAGAGAGAGAGAAACAGTGACGCAGATTCCAAGGTCAGTGAGGAAAGATAGGAGGAGGTGTGCTGGAGCAGGGACTCCCGTGCATTCTACAGGGAGGACTGGTGAAGCTGACATCTGTTTGCATTTCATTAAAGACCCCACATGAGGGGCAGTGACTCATTTTGCTAAAGACTCTGGACCAGAGGTAGAGACTCATTTTGCTAAAGACCCCACATCAAGAGCAGAGACTTATTTTGCTAAAGCAGACCTTGTGCCAAGGGCAGTGACTATGGTCAGAGGAGGCTGTGTCCCGCCAAAGAAGCTTATTCTAATTATGTCCAGGAGAGGCCGTGTACCAAGGGAGGGACCCTGCATTGGCAGAAGCTGCAACCATGGAGAAGAATCCATGCCAGAGAAGTTCGTTAAGGACTATGTCCTGTGAGAGAGACCCTGTATTAGAGCAGAGGAAGAATGCAAGGAGTTATTCTATTCTGAGAGAAGCGGCACAGGCCATCTGTGAGAGATTGACCGTGTCCCCCATTCCCTGTCCCCTGAGCCATTGAGGAGGAAAGAGGTAGAGGGAACAGTGAGCTGGGCTCGGGAAGAAAAGCGGGATGGGGGAGGGAGATCTTAAAGTGCTAGTTGCAATTTTCCCATCATTCTACTCCATTATTGCTTTTTGTTCCTGTAGTAGGCATCCGGAAGATCTCGGATTGTAACGCAAGGGGTGAAGAGGAAGTGAGAGGTCTGGCATGGGGCAGAGAGAGAGGAGGTGCTTATGCTACCAGATATAAGGGCATAACATAAACAATAAAGCAGAGACTGTGCATCATCCACACCATGTGTGCAGTGATCTTTTTCCCCTCAGCAGTTGGTAAGCTGGAAGATCAGTCCAGACTGCCAGGCAGTGTTGCCTACAACAGCAACATGTTCCGTTCTGTCTCTTGTAGGTAGTAGAATAAACTTTCCTACTTTCCTCTCTAAATCGATTACTGGAGTCTGTTTTGCCCAGAACTGTAATTGGCAGCGAGCCCTCCCTGCCCTTATTTTAATCCACAATGACCTGGTTATCTTTTTCTTCCCATTTCACTGGGGCCTCCACTGTTCTAAGCAGGATGGGGGTGGATGAGGGGCACCGAGCGAGACTGTCATGGTGCTTCTGTGCTAGCTGGGCCAAACCATGACGTTTATAAAGATGAAAGGGAACTGGATCCTGTGGAAATAACAACAAGGTTGAAGTTGCTAAGGCTTTAGCAGTGAGCTCTGGGAATCTCATCTCTTTAGTTTTTCTTAAAATGCTTTCCACTTGGTGACAGTATTTTGGATATTTTTGGACAATATACAACTCCTATACTCATAAAAATATACTTTCCATAGGGCCTTTTGAAAGTCTGTGCAGATCAACTCAGTCTTTAGAGTGAAATATAACTACACTCTGAATGTCTCTGCTGCTGCAAACACTTACGTAAGTGCATCAGTTTGAACAGAGGATTCATCTCATTTAGTGTAGTGTGAATGGTAAGAGTATCTGGTTGATAATAAACTGAACATGAGCCAGCAATGTGTTGTTGTGGCCAAGAAGGCCAATAGCATTTAGGGATGCATCAGGAAGAGTATGGCGAACAGGTTGAGGGTGGTTCTGCTCC
>WBNH01007627.1:0-82025 GCA_013401255.1 Urocolius indicus
CCTGGAGAAGAGAAGACTGAGGTCAGAACTCAAGGTGCATGTCAAGAGGATGGGGTGACACTCTTTTCTGTAGTGTCCTGTGATAGGACCTAGGGGTAATGGACAAAAGCCAGAATACAAAAAGTTCCATATAAACATAAGGAAAAACTACTCTACTGTGAGGTTGATTGAGCCCTGTCACAGGCTGCCCAGGGAGGTAGTGTAATCTCCTCTCTGGAGGTTTTCAAAACCCACCTGGACATGTGTTTGTTTATGTGTGACTTAATCTACGTGGACCTGTTTTAGCAGGGGGTTTGGACTAGATGATCTTTAGAGGTCCCTTCCGAACCCTACCATTGTGTGATTCTGTGATGTAGCTAGAATAGAATTATTTTGAATACCGTTATCAATTTATAATGATATTTTCAAAATAAATTTATTTATAGAATGTATTAATATAGGGTTATAGGAAACTTAAAAATAACGTTAGATCAAACTGGTTCAGTGTTTGAAAACAGGTAAAATAGATTTAAAAAAGAAAAAAAAAAATTTTATATATTCTGTAAAAGCTATACAGGAAGATGGCTAAATGCTGAATTTTCCAAAGATTTTAATTCAAATATTACCATATCAAATGCAAGCATATCCTGTGGAAAATTATTCTTCATTTAAAAATAAATATTATGAGAATATATTAATTTTATTGTGTTTGAACATGTTTATGGAAAATTTTCAATTGCCATGTTCTTACTTTATTTAAATTTTCCATTTATATTGTGTTTCTTTGGAAGATTTAAAATCTATATTTTTATTTCTCCTGCATTATTCTCTCTTTTTTATAACAAACACAAAAAGTGAAAATCATATAAAGATTTATTTTCAAATGTATATTTTTTTTCTGCTGCTTTTCACTATGGAACATTCAAATCTTTTTCAAGATCAGAACAATTGCTGATAGACAAAGGAATGATGAAAATATTCAATTTTATCTGCATCTCCATTCAATTGTAAGGAAAACGAGAAAAAACTACTGAATTATAGAAATGAAAGAGGAAAAAATATCTTAAATGAGTTTTAAAATGTATTTAGTGTTCTTGTAAAAGAAAGGAGTATTTTTCAAAAAGAGAAGAGTGCTTCACCACTGTCCAGTGATTGGAGAATTGCTCACCTAGCTGCAGCTCCTGTATGTTTAAAGCTTCATTGTGTTTGTCTAAGAGGGCTTATGTAGTCTCCTGCTGAAC
The DNA here is from genome assembly GCA_013401255.1 of Urocolius indicus. NCBI lineage: Eukaryota > Metazoa > Chordata > Aves > Coliiformes > Coliidae > Urocolius > Urocolius indicus. Next base: position 1,221 of record WBNH01007627.1, read on the forward strand.
ATATATCAGCTTTCAGTACTTATATAATTTTGAGTCAAGGCATCCTACTCCTAACCACACTGCTTTAGGAAGGATGACCTTCTTTTATTTCCTTTCAACCTTTCTCTTTCTAGCAATGTTTATCACCCCTTAGTTATGCTGCAAGTGACAGTGAACTTGCCACCCTTGCCCACCTCTTCCATCCTAAAGACGATTTGATCATACCTTACTTATTTATTTTCCAAATTGAAAAATCTGAAGTGCTTCCCTAGTTATTTTTACTTGTGATTGTTCATTGCTCCTGTGAATCTTCCTGAATTCAACAATCTCCTCCTGGAGATTGGGGGACCAGAGCTTTTGCTGTTCAAGATGTGGATCAGACATCTATTTACTAAGTAATATAACAGTGTACTTTTATCCTTCTAATTTCTAATGGTTGATGTGTCTTTTTGACTGTCAGAGGGCATCAAGTTGCTTTCATTGAATTTTCTGTCATAACCCCAGAATCTCATACTTCAGTGGCAGTGGTCTGCTCAGTGACCATCCCTTTGTAGGGAGTGATAGGACTTATTTTATTGTAGGTATCAGTTCATGTTCATCAAAACTAAATTTTGTCTATTGTTTTATTGCCTTGACCTTGAATCACATGACATACTTTCAATCTTCTTAGAGTTAGCCCTTGTTTTATCATCCTTAGTAGCGTTACCACAAAATTTGCCAATCAATTGTGCTTCTTCCATGGACATGAATAGCATGAAACATGGGGTAGATCATTCCATTGAAAAAACTCCTTCTGTCATAAGAATTGACCATCTCTTCCTACCTTCTGTTTCCAGCAGTGGTATTTACCCATGTTATAATCTCTTTTATCCCATGACTACACAGTTCCTTTGAAAATCTGTTGGTTGTTCATGGAAAATATCTCTGTCCTCCTGTGCCTATATTCTATTATTGAATTCTTCAAAGAAGTGTTGCATGACTGACTTAAAAATGCTAATAAGCGCAGAAAAGACAACAAAATCATCCCCAAGACTCTTCAGAAGAAAATTTGATACTTCTCCAATAATATTCAATATGAGTACTTAAATTACTGTATCATTTTTTAAATGCTTCTTATCATACTTATGTAGGATGTTTCTTAAATTTAGACTTTCTGATAGTCAATTATACTAATAGGCTGTTTCCTATCCTGTATGAAAATTCTGTTTGTTCTACTTAGATTTTAAATGCTTTATGTCTAATGAATAATTATCCTATGAAAAATCCTGTGTAGAATGGTTTGAGATGATTTTTCAGTCTAACTATTAAGGAAAGCAAATATGAATCCTTACTGGACATTTCTTTAGGAGAAACAAATAGAAGCAACTTCATCATAAAAATGGAAATAAAGAAAGCAGAAATGTGCAAGCTGGAATCTCCGAGACAGCTGCACACAAGCAGTGGAGAGAAGACTAATGTTAAATAGAAGTGAAGCAAATAGAGCCAAGTATATTTAAAGTTATAACTGGAGATAGTTAAAGGATTTTCTGTAGGTCATCACTCATTGACAATTTCTAAAGAAAATCATATGTTATTACAGTAATGGTAACATGAGAATACAGTCTTTTCCAAGCTGACCATAACCAATTATGTTGTGCTTAACATTCAGCTGTTTTCTTTTTTGCTTCAGTTAAGACACAACATCTGGAGGGCCTCATTAAATGAAGGTTAGATAATCTACTAATAAACTATTTAATTAGGAATTTGCCAGCAGGAAAAATACTAAAGCTGCTATTTGTCTTTACTCACATTTATTAATGAAAGAAAAGAAACCACAGCAGTTGCTGGAGTGTTTTGTATCTTTGAAAAAATGCTTTTAAACAAAACGTTTTAGAAAGGAGAAGCTACAGAATTTGCAGTTTTAGTTTAAAGTGGTGCTACCTAGCTTCCTTCTGCCTTTCAAATTATTTTGTCATTCTTGCATCCATTCTAAAAGTTAAAACCCAATTAAATACACTGCTTTTACACTGTATCCTTCTGCCCTTTTCATACCTGAACCAGTAGGAAAAATGTTTTCCTAACTTACTATATTACATGGCTATACAGATGCACAATATTCTTTGACAGTGAAACTGTAATGTACTCATCTTGGGCTGCTTTAGCATATATTTCAATCATTTTATCAATAGTCTGGTATGAAATACCCCTTGCTGTAATAAAGCTATCTGTTTTTGTGAAAACACTGAAAGAGCGCCAATACTGAGTATCTTCTGAGATGACTGCTCCTGTTCAGTATCAACTGGGTTGAGACCTTCTTAACACGTTTCACTTGTGATCTTTTAAAGCTGTCAGAATGGAATGATTTTCAGTCACTTTGCTCTGCAGTGGATTTAAAATAATGTCCCAAAGGTAGTAGTATAATAGATTAAAAAGGCAAAGTATTAATCTAATGCATTGTCCTGTCTTTTTACCCATAACTTATAGTATAACTGTCATATGATTATGGCAGTTCTCCGATGAAACAAAGTACCTATATTTTGTTCTCTGTAAAGCATTTCACTGGCTGATGCACTTATTTCAGTTTATTACACTGTATGAGCAGAACAGTTAACCAAACTGATTTTTACAGAATTAAAGACCACATGAGCTTTTATTTTGATTATTTTTACACATTTGAATATGGACTTAATTATATGTAGCAAATCTGAGCATTAGTTGAAAGAAACATTTTTCCTGGGAACTTAAAATGTGTTCCTTGTATAGTGCCAAGTCTCAAGAAGGCAAAGAATGTTTTAATACAAAACATGCTCATTCACTTCAGGTTTTGCTGAATAGCTCATCTGGACAGAGGGAGAAAACAAACTACTCTTTGTACAGACTAAAAAAGAAATTATTTCTCCCTTTTCTAATTGTGATGAAGGAGATTCTATGTTCATTTGCTTGTTGTGTGTATCTAGGGACTGAAAAAATGTAATTTTTTTAAAATTTCTGTTGATTACTTTGGTGTTTGTGGATTATTTTGTTTTGTATATCTGGGAGGTTTTTTTTTTTGTTTTTTTAGTAAAGTTCAAATGCCTAATGAGTTTGCTCTGTTAATTATTTTGTTATGCTAAGATCCAGGTTACTTTAGCTAAGGAGTTCCTGAGATCGAGCCATGTCTAAAACGACCAACTCCTCCAGCTATTTTAAGAATTTTCTTAGAATACTTCTAAAAATAAGTCATTCTGCATCCACTGAGGTTCATGGCTCCTGCTTAGAACCATGAATAATCCCAAGATCTTGGTATTTTAGAAGGAATTTGATTAACATTTTGACTCTGTGGAATAGTGTTGCAAAGCCTTATGGGCAAACTGTAGAGTCTCTACTTGTTTTAAACATGAGTGTTGACTGGAAAGCAAGAAACCTATGACCATAAGGTGCAGCCTATATTCTGTCAGAGCCTGAAATATGATAGTATATGATTGTATACCTGCCAGCACAGTTTAACGTATATGTTTGCTGAGATAGAGGCTAAGTAGAGCCAAGAATAGTCAGCTTAAATTTGGAGGTTTGAATAATGTTCTTCTCTGCTCATACTGTATTATATCATAGATACTATAATATTTCTTATACATGCTTCCACTTTTCATACATATGAAGTGCAGTGAGATTTCATGTCACACATATTCACTGGTGTTTTTCACATTTCAGCCACTGCTCTCAGAAGATAAGTGAAGAAATCCACATAGTTCTCATCTCTTCATTCACATCCCCTGTAAGGATGCAAGAATCTACATCTTTCAGCATTTGCACAGGCTGCTGTGGGTCCTCAGTACCAGAGAGTCAAAGATTGATATCGTATCCAAAGAAAAAAAACCCAAAAAAGAACTTTAGAATAACTATTGATTTGAACATAGAACCACTTCCTCGTAAAAAAAAAAAAAAAAAAAGAAAAAAAGTGAGATGGTGTCTTAGGAACAATTTGCAAAAGGTATAAAAAGTACTAAATATTTTTCAGATATATCAGGAGCAGAAAGCCTGCCAAGAGATCTGGAGGGAGCTCGGAGAAAATAATTTTATTGTAAGAAAGAAATATTTTTGTTAAAATGTTTTTGTTTGTTTTTTTTTTTTTTTCCTAGCTAATATTTTGGGAAGTTCAAACAGAAGAATTCCTATTCTCCCTCAAAATAAAGACATAAGTAGAAGGAACTTATTGATTAATTAATTGATTCATTAGAGGAATGAATCAATAAACTGAACTTTAAAAATTGTCAAAACCTGCTTGAGTTCACCTCAGATTCTATAGCTTCTCTTGGATGAAATCAATAAAATATTAACTGATGTATAATTTCTCTTGTAACACAGTCTCAATATGTGGTTTTTTAGAAGAGCACTCAGGGACTAACATAAGCCTGTAAAGTATGCGTGTACCCAGAAAGTTGGTAGAAATTACAGTAAAAGATAGAATTATAAAAACCATGGAGAAATATAATAGATTATGAATAAGTATAATCAGGACTGCAATATATTAGGAAAGAATTATCAAGTCATTAATTCTAATCAATTAATGAGGTATGACTTTTTTGAAGAAGTCAACAAATGGGTAAGGAAGACCAGTTGATGTAGCCATTTGATTTTCCAAAAATATTTCTCTCTGGAGTGTTTTCTCCAAAAGCTCTTGAACTGACTTGCCGTGAGATAAAAGAGAATCTTTTCACATGAGTAAAAAAATAGTATGGGAAAAATCATGTAGAAATAAATTTTCACACCAGAAGATCACCAGTGGAGTCTTACATGGGTCTATGTTGCCTATGTGCTGTTCACTGTACTAATGGATGATCTAAGCAAGGTGAAAAAATTCACAAGGATTACTAAATTAATCGAAGTTATAAAAATGAGAGACACATGCAGAGTACTATACAGTAACATCATGATGATGGGTGAGTGACAGACCAAATGACAAATTTGGTAGAAAAATTTGAATTGGTGTTTATCAGACAACACTCATAACTTTGTTGTTCCGTGAAAGCTATGTTCAACTCAACTCAAAAAAGAAAATAAAATGTTATGAAGTATAATGACAAATAGAGCTCAAAATAGAAGACACTATTGTTGTGCTGCATAAATCCCCCATCTGCATAATGAATATTGAATGTAGACCTGGTATCTCAACTTTGAAAGGAACACAAGATGTGGGAAAGTCAAGGAGAGCAGGGAAAATCAGAGGTATAGAATTACCCTCATGCAAGTAAAAGTCTTATATAATTGGAATTTTTTGTAAAGGTCATGTCATAGGAGAGAAGTGACGTAGATCTATATATTCATGATGGTAAGGTGAAAAGAACAGTTAGCACTGTTTCTTCTGCTGCAATAACTTTCAAGTCATCAAATGAAACAAATCATTGGCAGATCCCAAACAAGGAAAGTTGTTTTTCTTATAATGTGTGATTAGTTGTGCAATCTCCTGATAAAATGATGTTTTGAAAGTATCTGATATTAAAAGTAATTGGACAAACTAATGGAAGAAAACATTATAAATATGAAAATGCTATTTCTGCCTTAGTTGTTTCTGTTGCCTCTGAGAGATGACAGATTATCCAGTGGAATCATCAGCATGAGTTTCTCTTGTTTCCTAACTCTTCCGATGGCATCTTCTGGACAGGTATTGTTAGAGAAAGGATTACAGGGATCTTTGATCTGACAAGGTGTTGCTGTCCTAGTGTTTTCATTGTTCATTTCCTTCCAGACACTAACTGCTCAGAAGTCTTTGTCCTTAAAGACACTATCACTCACTGACACCAGACAAATGTGTGTGGTAGCTCATGTGTGAGGTTTAAAATTACTCTGTGTTCAAAGAAAGCGGTTGAGCCACAGAAGGCCAGCTTGCCATAGGCTTGCATGTATCAGCTGCTGGAAGAATGAGACCGATATTTGTACTCATTTTGCTTGCTGTTCACACTGTTAACATGAAGAGGAGGAGGTACAGGAAGACTGAAGACTTGATTAGACCAGCCAAGAGTTTGCTTTATGAGGACCTGATGATAGGGAGACCCACATCGATGAGTGTGAGAAGAGACATACTATCTCCAGAGCTACCTACCATTTGCATTGCATTGCACGAACTATGAGTGAACTTGTAGCTCCAGCACATGTGGGCAGTCACGAACAGTGAGTTACAATGCACATATTTAGGCTGTCAACAAAATTCTGTGTGGATTTCCTCATGCAGTCTGCCTCCTATCCCTAATGCTTGCTTCATTCACGGTGTTGTAAAAGCAGTAAAAAAGAGGGACAAGAGTGGTCTGTGTTACTGAAAGATACCTGCTAGGTTTTTGGTTTTTTTTTTTTCTTCTCTGCTTTAAAAAACCACAACACTCTAAAACAGATATTGCACCATACAAATTGGAAATTAAGACAAATTCATTTTGCAGCACTTGAATAGGGAAATGAGAGAGAGACCGCAACTAGAGCAATTTCCTGCACTGACTAATGTGAAATATAACGGGCATGTTTGGAAATGCATCAGTTAACTGAAAATACAAACAGAGGCAAAAAAATGAAAGGGAGAGAGAGGTAAGGTATCTGCCAGTCTAACCTGCAGTCACTAGGGGAAATAACCTGGCTGAAGATGAGGAAATAAGAATTGCTCCAACAGAAGCCTATTTACGATATCTTCATGTGCTTTCTCAGCTGCCTGGGGCAAGAGACCTGCAGGGCACTGTCAGTTCCGAGAGGGACCTTTTTGTAAATTGCATTTTAGAACTAAAAAAGTGTGAACTCCAAACCTGCTAAAACCATTGTAGGAGGCAGAAGATGTGCCAGTCCAGATGAATGTCAAGAATTGGATGGGAAGTGTATTGAAAGGCATTTTTTTTGGTCAAAGAAGACACAAAGAACAGAAAATAGGTATTACTATTTACATAGATGATAAATAGGAGGCCAACAGATGTCAGAAAGCCAAGCTGTAGACAAGTCATGATTTCTATCACGCTAAGTAACTTTATTTAATATATCAGTATTCATGGTGAGGGTGATGGAGCCCTGGCACAGGTGGTCCAGGGAGGTTGTGGAGTGTCCTTCCTTGGAGGTCTTCAAGATCTGACTGGACATGTTCCTGTGTGACCTGATCTAGGTTGACCTACTTCTGCAGGGAGGTTGAACTAGATGATCTCTGTAAAGGTCCCTTCCAACCTCTACCATTCTCTGATTCTATGATTCCATATACCAACTGATAGAAAAAATTCTACTGTTTTGAGCAGCTAAAGATTTTAAAAATTCAAATATGAATTGTGTATGACCAAGACAGTAATTTTGTCTTTGTTAGGACAGAAAAATTTTACATAGCCAGAACTGATATTACATCAGAAAACAGAAACATGAGTGGTTTCTCCTGTGGCTATTCAAACCTCACCTGGAAATGAAAAGTGAGAGGTTAGACTGTGGAAGGCAGGCAAAACTGTCAAAGTGATTTGGTCATTTTTTATGTGCTTTGTGTCCTTTTTTTGGCAGGGAAGGCGGGTATGTGTGTGTTTTCCTTTTCAGACGTAGATATGTTTTGTACATCAAACAGGCCATTTTGGTCAGGAATATAGGAGATACTCTTTTGTAAGTGCTTGTAACATATGAAAAATACTCTGTAAAAAACATCTAGGTCGTTATACTTTCTTCCTCCAACTTGAACACGGTTTAGAAAATAAGGCCAGGATCTGAAAAAAAGAGCAAATATGGGGAGTAATGGGTGATCTCTAAAGGTCCCTTCCAACCCCTACCATTCTGTGATTCTATGGTAGGCAACTAGGAGACAAGGGTAAAAAAGGATATTTAGATTATCATGTTTCTGGAAGAAGAAGGATATTTCATGCTTATCTGGATATTATTAAACTCCATTCACTTTGATTCAAGAGCAAATGGCTATTGCAATTCCTTAACCTGAAAAGCAATTGATTGCATAACTGATCAGTCTTTATAATTTGATTAACTCCATCTCTTCTCATGCTGCCCTCCTATTTTAGCTTCCTTTCAGACCTTGGATAATAATATCAAATTATGTTGGGCAAAAAATAGATCCTTTGAGTATACTGCTAAAAATAGGTTAGTTGATGAGTACACAATTGAACTTGTTTATGTACAATTTAATATTTTCTCAATTCATATAGTATGTTGTTAATACTCCATCATCTGTCACTCATATGCTCTTCAGCATGGTTGCATTTTTGTAGCACAGGTTGTCCTTACTGCTTTAACTGAGCCATGTACCTGCAGTCATGAAGAATTCTCTACAACTTCCTGATAACTTTAAAATGTATCAGTTTGTGAGCACCTCTCCATCTCAACTTCACAGGTTTTTTTTGACTGATGGTTTCTTGTCTGTGAAAGTTGACGGGAGTTGAGACGTCTTTCTTCGTCCCTTGTGTTTTTCACGTTAGTCCTGAGTCCAGGATCACAAATGAAGGTGCATTGCTAAGATGGGAAGCCAGTTGCAGACAGTGCTTCTTATCACTTCAGATCAGCTAGATGTGGACTAGCTCCAGCAGGAAAATGTGAAATCACATTAGCACAGTGCTGTGCCTGAAGGAATGAATCCTGTTGGATTCAAGTACATGCTCTGAAGATATTTGGCTCTTTTGCCTTCCAGCACCCACAGTGTCCCTGACGTAGAAAGCATATGAGAGAGAAGTGAGTGAAATGGTCATGACTGGCTGATGAGTCCTTTTCCGCTTATCAGTGAGGAGCCTAGGATTGTGCTGATAGCTCTGTGCATTTTGGAAGCAACTGCTGTTGGCCAAAATTCGTGATCTGCTTTGAACTTTGAAGTAAGAGATTCCTTGCTTTTTCTGCCTCATAAATCTCAGGCAATTACTTAATCTCTATACTTTGATTTGTGAAATATCTGATAAATCTTGCTGTTAGTATTTATAATGCTGATCCTACAGTAATAATACTCCTTTATAACATTGATCTTAAAATAAAGATTAAAATAAACTGCTTACATTATTCATAGTATGTCAGTTTTGTTAAGCTTGGGAAGATGAGAACTGTATAATCACAAATATGTTAATTTGAATGCAACTGCGTAGTATCTTAGGATCTATTTGCTGTCTGTGACTGAGACAAAAAATATAAAAGTATCATCTTGCTCCTACTATCCAGTAAAATTAAAAAATAATAAAATAAATATTTCATTAGGGAATGAAAAAAACCCAAGTAATACTGAGAAAACACAATGTACAAAGTGACACCTATGACTGAAATTTGCATTTAGAATTTTTAATGTTTTCCTTTTCGTTAATGAAACTTGCACTGTTGTGTTTATATGCTGGTGTGCTAGAGACTTGTATGATATCCAAACAAAAAACGGTTTTTTAAGGCAGGCACATTGTGCTGCCTAAAGCAACTGTCTCCCATCATTATCTATATGCAACTAAAGCCCAGTGTTAAAAACTCAGCAACCACAGAAACAGTCCACTTTAAAGAACCCATTCATTAATTTCCTTAACTTTTTCTCCATCTAAGAAAATGACAGTCAAAAAACATAGTTATTTTAAAATTACTTAAAACAGTGAAATATTTTAACTGGAATTGTGTATCTCTTCTATAATATACATAGCAATTTACAATATCAGTAAAAGACTGTATCTAAATACCCATCAATTAATTTATTTCCCAGTCTTTTTGCTTTGTGGTGTAGGTGATTTCTACAGAATTACCAATGCTCTGGCTGTTAGTGGCACCTAATTTATTTTATCTAATATCTTTTTTACACAGGTAAGTGAATATTGCACTAGTTTTAATTAATGTAATAGCATCTTAACAATACTTGTTGACTTTCTGTTGTTCTTAATAAGTATTAATAACATAGCTGAGGAAGTGATCATTTCTTACAACTTTTTACCATGACTTAACAGTTGTTCAAAGCTCAAGATAGATATTTATTATTACCACTCTGGTAATAAAAGGATTCTATTGTAAGCCATAAAAAAAGTATCAAGAGGATTATTTCTCTGTAAGTATTGAGCATCAAATATAGGCCCGCTGCTGAAACAGGACACCATATTGCCTTCTGCTTTTATCTAGTGGCAAGTTGTTTCTCATCGTATTTTCTTCTTATAGCGGTAAGGTCTTAGGGATTTAACAAAGCAAAGGATAAGCAGCTGTTTTATAACAATTTCAAACTATTCTAGTCACAGTCTAGATGAGAATAGAGTGTTACTCTCATTCCTGGATGGTGCTTACCACATGGCTAGATCCAAATATCCCTATTTAGGAATCTGTGCACCTGTTTGGACCTGCCCTTTTCCTCACAAAATTGTCTTAGAATGCTAGGGGCTCTGCAAGGTGAGAGTAACTGTTTATAGGAAGAATTTTATGGCTTTTCACCCACACCCACACCGACCTTCTTTCAGCTACTGCTCTGCCAGATGCATTTAATTATTGCCATAAACCGTAAACACTACTGCATGACCATTTCCCCTTTAGCAAGATTGTGTGTGTGAAAAAAGTAAACAGATTGTATAACAAAGTGCTCTCTAGCTGTCAGCAAGGGCTTTGAAAATAAAACACTTCCCTCCCGACTCACAATTGGCTGACAGTCAGCACATAATGAATAATAGCTCCTGGGGACCAGCAGAAAGATGTGTGGGAAAACTTTAATTAAAAGCTTGTCAGTACAATTTTACCTGGGTGACATCACCTGACTGAAATTCTGCTGCCGGGCTTTGTTGTCTATAGGATCGCAGGTAGCGCACTTGTTTTGCTGACAGCAAACAATTCAAAAAGTATTTTAAAGCACTGCAGGGAAGACGCTGTGCTGCCAGTAAAATATAATCCATTTGTGGTGTTCTAATTTTCTAATTAGCAGCTGTAGAAGGCTCTTTGCCATTGTGGGAGGAGGGTGACAAACAGGTTTTTGTAGCTCGTTATCTATGATGCCCTCTTGATTATGTATTTTCTTGACATTCCTTTCCAGAAAAGTGAGTTCCAAAATCAAATACATTTCCAAACATAGATAGCTGGGCTTGAGTCAGAAGTACAGACCTAGCATCAAATCCTCAGCTTGAAGCTCTTATATACACTAAACAAAAGCACCAAATCCAAACTGTCTAAAAGCTCACAGCAGAGGACTTTCAGGCTGTGCAAGGCTCCTAAGGAATAGGATCTTTGTGGTGGTCCAGCACAATAAAGTTCATAATCCAGGAGAGGAGTCATGATGATAGATTTCACTCTGCCCAGCTCAAGATGGCAGTAACTACTGCAATGAAGTGGCACCCATGCTTTTGTAGTCCTGTTACTGTAAAATGACAATGGGAATCTGAAGGCCTGAACTTGGTCCTAAAGCTGAAATTAGTAATATTAATGGAAAGAAACTACCATCTAACATAGCAGAAATCATTAATATTAGTAAAACTTGGCTATTTTACAAGTAATTTGTAATAATGGAGAGTAGTTTCTCATAATTTAATGCTAATTAATTTGGTTACATCATGATCTAGCTCAAGTCCTGAGATGACTTTAATGGGAATAAGCTGGGTCTGATCCAGAAGCCACTGAAGCCAACAGAAGCTTTTCCATTGATCTTGGAGAATTTGATTTGGATATGCAGATGGATGGAATTTACCTGACAGAGGAAAGGCTCTCACTGAATAGTGTTTGCCTGTCTTATGATCATTCTCTCAATTTCCTTAATTTTTTGTAATTATGATTTGTCAAAGGTTGAGGAAAGTATTATATCTAATTAGTGGTGAATAAAAGTAAACAGGAGGCTTATTTTCTTGTTACATGCTAAAATTAAATACTGTTATTGTACAACTTTTCTGTGCCAAACACTTAGTCTAAGATTAAGAAACAAGGTTTTATTGCTTGTTTTGGTAGAAGAGGCTGGAGTTAGGCAAGTGGGAAGGAAAACAACTGGAGCAATTAAGATTTCTCCTTTATCCTTTGCTGCTCTGAAACACTGTGCAATAGCACTTAATTCTTTCATAAAAGATATGCTCATCTGAGGCTTTTCAGTAATGGGTATTAAAGAGAAACAGGTGCTTTCATAGCAAAAGGACAATAAAAGTGTTATGTTAAAATGTAAAATAATTGTCATTTGCTAGTCAAAATATTCATCACTTATGCAGTGATACTTGCAAATTTCAATTAGTAATACATTATAGAATATTTATCCAAGTAGCAGTGTCTGGCTCAGGCTTTGGTAGTGGGGATCTACAGGCATGGCTTCTTAAAACATAGAGCTGCTGGATACTTCCCCTGTAGCTGATAGGGCCAATGCCAGTTAACTCTGATGGACCTGCAGCTGACCAAGGCCTGGTCAGTTAATGTTGTAGGTAACGCATCTGTAATGTATTTGAGAAGGGGAAGAAGTTGCTGCACAGATGGTGAACTGCAGCAGCAGCAGAAGAAATCACTGCTTCACCAGTTCTCTCAACAGGATGCAGGGGAGTCTGTGCTCCAGCACACCTCCTGCTCTTTTCCCTCACTGGCCTTGGAGTCTGCATGGTTGCTTCTCTCTCTCTTTCCTCCAACTCCTCGCACCACTACCAGACAGAAAAGAAGGAAGGACCAATAAGAAGGAACAGCAAGAACACTCCTCTTCCAGCTTCTTCTTAAAAAGTGATTGTGGAGGTGTCTAATTGGCTCAGTCCCAGAAGTGAGTCTGGCTCAGAGCTGGGAAGAGTTTTGAGCAACTTCTTATGGGAGCCATCTTTACAACCCCTTTCCCATTATCAGAAATGGTTGTCATGTCAAACCATGACAACCATCACAGTCCAGAGCCAGATGCATCCATATGCATCAAGAAGAAGTTTTGCAGTAGCCAAGCATTAGGACTTTCAAGGGAGACCTGGACTCCCAGTGCTCTGCATGAAACAGGAGTTTATAATTAGGCTAAATAATAGTTGTCATTTTCCAGAAAAGCTCCAAAGGCCCCTTCTAAGTGAGACTCAAATCTGTATATGGCCAGGAAGCACCTTAAGAGTCAGGACACAAAAAGCTCACTGACTTCATAGCTTTCCCCCTGCAACACTTCTATTTTGCATGAACAAGTAGGTGAATGTGTGTGAAACAGTGCTCATGTTGTAAGAGGAAGAAAAGAGACATAGTGTATCATGGGTAGTGTTCAGAATATCTCTATGAGGAGGGACATACTACAGCTTTAGCTTTATGTATTTGATGGAGCAGCAAATAGAACTCATTGTTTGAATCCTGAGCTGGACAGCTTTTTGTCCATTTCAGTCGCTATTTAATTGTGACATTAAGAAATGAACAAAAAGTGAAAAAGGTCCAAAAGTAGTGCAAAGGAAAATGCATTGTACCTAGTCACCGTGGAAAAGCTTTGAACTTGTTATTAGAGCATTCTCTCAGGAAATCCTGCTGGCAAAGGCAGAACTACTAACCTAGATTTCCTATAAACTACGTAAGAAGATAGAAGTTCACTGTGCTTTTAGAGCAGCACAGTCAAACTCCCATTCATATAGTTTAGGTTTCCTTTGAATATATCTGTTGCATGTGTTGAATTTCAGGCATGATTCACAACACTTATCTTATATTCCTCCTTGTCTTATTACATTTTTGTTGAGCCATCTGAGGAAGCCATGGGTTTTTGGAATTGATTAAAATGAAAAGAAGAATTTTCTCACATGACATGGAGCAATTCAAGTGGAGGCTCTTTTACTCTTTTGTGCTTTTTCTGGCTACCAGAACATTGTCATTGTGTCACTCTTGCCAGCCACTTACATCATTATTCAAGAATTCAAGCTTCAGAAAAAGTAATCTTTGCTAGCTAACAGTAGTAAATTTGCAAATCCAGGACAGAGAAATCTGGCAGGTGTAGGGAACAGGAAGAATATGTTAGCTGTCTCATGACACTAGCTTGGTGGTTTTATTCCAGTTTCTGTAGTTGGGAATTCTCATCACCAACTTTAAAATATTTGTGATTCCTAGCAGGTTTTACGGGGAATTTAGTGGATATTGTTTTCCCTTCAGGAAGCTGTCCTGCAAAGTCACATGTGTTAGTGGTACAGTGTAAGGATGGTTGCAGTCTTTCTTGTGTATATAAATCTAATGTGATACACAACTGGTTTGCTATCAGCAGAAGCAAACTGCCTGGTGGTGTTTTTAGTGAGTAAATTCAGTGTCGGATAAAGCACTAGACCAAGCATGAGAAGAGAGTTAGCGACACAGGCATTCCGTGTGATTTTAAGCAAGTAATTTAGGGTTTAATTCATTAATGTGTTAAGTGATAAGGATTTTAGGCTGTTAGTCTTCAGAATTCAGATATATAAGTGAAGCTCTTGGGTTTGTTGTATGGCCAGTGGGATCTCTAAAGGTCCCTTCTAACACCTACCATTCGATCATGATGATGATGATGATGATGATGATGATGATGATTTAGGAGCTGAAAAAAAATGAAACATTTGGATTTCTAGACTTGGCAACAAGAAAAGGCTACAGTGCATTCTGTATAAAATTCCCAAATCAATATGGAGGAAAGAACTTTTGTCCTTTAGAATTTTGTGCTCAGAAGTCTCTTCTAAAGGAAAATGTGTTTAATAGCTCAAACTCTACAGTCATCAATCAAAGTTTACAGTCAACCTATTCCTTGCCTGTTGATGTTTGTTACTGTTTCATATTCCCTCTTTTGCTGATTTTTATGTAGCCCAGGGTTGTTCTCAATCCTGTATCTTCCATAAGACAAGGGAGAAAGAACATGTCTCCTTTTCCCTTCCCCAGCCTAATCATTTCTAAGCTTGTATTGGTATACTTCTTTGGGATCTGAAAGACACAGGTTTGAATCCCTTTGAAGAGAAGTGATGATGCTTTACCTGCTGTAGGTGACCATAATTCTATGAAAAAGAAAACAATAGTACCATTAATTCCTGTCTTTCTCTTTGTAGCGACAGCAATAGTGGCTGCTGTGTCTTACTGGGAATATGATGCTTCAAGAACACATGCTCCAAATAATCAACAGGACCAGGCATATCAAGGGCTGCTAAACCTACCCAAGGGCCCTCAATAGTGTCCAACCTCATATCAGTAGCATCATACTTCTGTACATATATGGAATAACTAGGTAACTAGGTAACTTATGACCTTTAAGGTCATCCATTACAATAAATATTACAATAAATATAGGTCTTAATGGCACCTGAAAAGAAGTCTTCAGGTGGCAAAAAATTGATCTGTTAACAGTCACAGAATCACAAAATCACAGAATCTTAAGGGTTGGAAGGGACCTCAAAAGATCATCTAGTCCAATTTCCCTGCCAGAGCAGGACCACCTAGAGTAGGTCATACAGGAACTCATCCAGGTGGGTTTTCAATGTCTCCTGAGAACAAGACTCCACAACCCATGTGGGCAGCCTGTTCCAGTGCTCCATCACCCTCACAGTGAGGAAATGTTTTGCCTTGTGTTTCTTTGGAATGTCTTATATTTCAGCTTATACCCATTGCCCCTTGTCCTATCATTGGACATCATTAAGAACAGCCTGTCTCCATCCTCCTGACACCTGCCCAGTCTCTTGCTGAAGTCCTACTTTAGGTATCTAAACCTTTTAGTTTGGTGATTTTTTGTTTTGTTTTGTTGAGTTTTTTGGGGGGGTTTGTTTGTTTGTTTGCTTTGCCCTGATCTATTTATAGAAATAAGCTGTGAAATTCTTGTTAATGAGAATAAATACACCCCAAGCATTCCTCCAATCACAATTTACGAGTCTACTTGTGTAGGTGGGAAATATGCCTCCCTGTTGACATTTAGTTGTGCCTTGAAGTCGGGCTTCAGAGTTCTTCATGCCAGTTACACAAGTTAGCAGATGATAGTTGTTTTCATCACCACAGGGCTGTTACAGAAGCTAGTAAGGAAAGTATAAGCAGACACTTTTATTTATTATTTACATATTATCAAAGTAAAGGAAGCCTCTTTTAATTTAAGAGAGCTATGAAAAAACCTATAGAGAAACAGCTTTGCTCTTGATATTTGATGAACTGTAATCTTTGATTGTACTTGATAAATTAGGTGGCTGGTCTCGGTGTTCAGTCTGATTTACAAGAGATTCTTTTGAAGTGATAAATGTCTATCAGCCTGCAGTGTTACACTGTGAAGCAGAAGGATCTGAACATGACCAAACAACGTGTTTCATTTCTAATAGATAATTCAAGTGATGCAATATAGACATTTAAAATCAGTTAACAGTAGTGAAGCTCCTGTGTTGTATGTAAAAAAAGATACTTTGTTTTAAGACTGACAAGTCTGAAAACAGAAGTTAGCAGAAAGTCACAAGTCATTCTTCTGACAAGTGTGTGAAATCTAAAGAACAGATTCCATATGGTATCATATTTCAAGTTGTATGTCAATGACTTCATCAGAAAGTTATACCCTTCCAGAAGGAGAAATGATACCTTTGAAAACATGTGTGGCTGCATGTAAAAAGTAAGCTCTCCCTGTCTTCACAGAGAGCCAAGACACTTTCTGCTGAACAAGCAGACAGAAGAGAAAGAACAGATGTAATTATCAATCATACACTGTCGTTTACCCAGACCTTGGGATCTGAAGAAGACCAGAATATATACTGGTCAGTTACTGGTGCAGACTGTAGGTGCCTCAGTTATAGATTTTTTGTCTGCTGTTTATATTCAAACATAGCAAAGGCAAGATTAATCTAAATGTTTGACAGTTTAGGCATGAAGTTGTCTGCCAAGTCCATGTACATTTGTTGCCACTCAGACATCTCATGACAATGACTCAAGTGAGATGGGCTGAGCCACAGAAATACATATATTAGTGTGATACTAATCAACATATGGTCCAAATTCCTCTGGCTTCTTCTCTTTTGCATGGTGGACTGTGGATCTGTTTGGTTCAGATCTGCTGCAGAGTTCAGATCCACTCTTTCTGCAAACACAGAAGAATAGTCACTTACAGTGTGGAAATGAGGCTTCATCCTACTCTTCAAAGGAATTTAAATCCACTTCTCTGAGATCCCAAAGGAGTGTGCTAACATGAGACAGAGTTAAACACAACAAATACTTAGTTCATTGTTTCTCCCTTGAGCTATTTCTACTCTAAGAAAACGTTTGCATCTCTGCTCAGATACTGCTATGTTGTGGATAAATATATATTGCCAAAGAAAAAGATGTACCTAAAAAGCTCAAAGTGCTTCTCAGCAGAAGTGGAAAAACCAACAAACATTTGTATTTTCAGACATGCTTCAGTTCAGTAGCTGTATTTATCTCCATTATTCATGGCAAGGAGAGAAGCTGCTAATTAGAACTATTGAGTCGATTAGATTACTAAACTCTTTAAATACGGATTAAGAAATATGGGGTTAGTAATCTCTAAAGATGAATTAATGAAATTGAATTTACTCATCTGTATTTGAAAATATAGTCTTGAGTCACTTACTTGAAGCCACCCTGTCTTTCTATGTGTTTTGAATATAAATGATTTCCTGTAGACAATATAGCTTCTTAATATATTAATACGACCATTCTTACATATTTTCTGTTTTAATTAATTAGGGACAGTATTTACTACACCATTTATATGTGTAGCTGTAGAACGTGTACTTTACCAAAAAGAAGGAAAACCACCCATCTAACTTTAGTTAGTTTCCTTCAAGGAAAATTCAAGGAAACATGACCAATCAGATCTAAAGACATGCACCTGCATTCCAAGCTTTAAGGAATAGTACAAAGAACAGACTATTATCACAGGCAATAACATCCAAGGTTAAAAAGCACAAGAGGAAACATTTGCCAGAAGTTTCTCAGCCTGTGATGTCCTTGGAGAAAACCCTAAATAACAGTTGTGGACATTACTAAAATTGTAATTGTCTGTTGATGAAAAGTTTTATTTCTGCAACTTAGCATTGATGTTTCAGAACAAATTACTTTGCTCTTGTTCAGAAGAAAAGCTGAGGGCAAAATATTTTCACAAGGGTAGGCTTGTGAAAGGGTAGACTATTGATAGTCTGCTTGTTTCAAATGTGTACTAGCTGTTTAGATCTGTGATCAATAATCATCACAAAACAATAGGGAGATCTGTAAGTGATCAGTAAAAAAATATAACATTACTTATCAAAATACTGCTTTCTTCAGAGTAGACTCATAGGTCAAGAGGGCTTGGATGATTATAAAGAACTCTGAGTTCCTCTTTCCAGAAAAAAGAGAATTCATTAAGCTTTTGAAATAAAAAATGGGAAAAAAAGATTTCAAACATATTTCTATGAGATTGTGTCCTGCACAACCATCTATCTGTCAGACTTTCAGAGGCAGTTAAAATATTTACACAACAAAAAAAGAAGCCCTAATAGCGCATCTTAACTAAAGAACAATATCTATGTCAGTAATAAGCATTAAACTCAGATACTTAACGACATTTACTAACCGGAAGAACCCTAACTGCCAAAGGCTTAAATCTTATCTTTAGGGCTCTGTCTGAAGGATGTGAGGTTCTGAATTTCTTCTTTAACCACTGGGATATTTCCAAACTTTAAATCCTGATAAAACTGAGTAGTGAACACTGATTCTTGTTAAAACATAGTTCTTCCCAGAGACTCTTTATAACAGGAACCAACAAAGAGATCTAATGCAAATGAAATAGACAAGGCTCTTCATTTTATTTTAAATTGGCCTGACTAGCTTTATGGTATTCATTTCAGTGGTTTCCAAACCACAGCCTAAGAAGCCTTTTAAACTTATGTGACAGGATTCTGTTCCAGTAATGTTTTTTATACCTCATATATCAAATAGGCATATTCTCAATGCTGAAAAACATCACAAAGTGGACATATGGTAAATCTGGGGACCAGTGAATTTAATTTTTATTATTGAAGATTAATTTAAATATATAATGCTAGATATAAATACATATGTGTTTATACACAATGCATATTTTTATATATGCATAAATAGATACGATATATATATTTATACATAATAAACATTGAATTAATGCTGGTATGTGAATCATCATGTGTTTGTAAGAGTAGCTACCTACAAAGATCTAGGAAAGTTTCATGGCATGGTTTTTAGTAAAACAAAAACAAAGAAAATCTGTAATCATATCTGTGCTCTCTACACTGTTGTGAGATTTGTGCTTTCCAGGTGTGAGATGGCTGCTGTTGAGAAATGCTTCAATATCACAGTGCTTTGTCCTTTGCCTCCTTTCCTTTGGAGTGAGAACAGCAGGAGGCATCCAGTCTCTGAAGTGGAGTTTTATGAGAACAGAAGAGAATTACCTAGAAGTTAACATTTTGAAGGTGCAGATGCAGTCAGTCAGGTGCAAAAGGAGGTCCTGCCCACAGAGTCCTTGTGATGCTAGTCCCATCTAGAAACAACCTCTAGCTTCCTTGATTGAAAACTTCAAATATACCCTGGGATCTGCTGGAGATTCATTTTCTTTCTGTCACTCCTGTTGCTTGGGTCCTTGTGCTACTCACAGCATGCCTCTTACTCTGCACCCTTGCTGCAGGTTTGCTGCTTGCTGTATGTTTCTCCCTGATAGACAGTTTTAGCATGTGCTGCAAAAGCACCACCCAGCTACATATGTCTGATATGACTCTGGAGAAGAACAATTTCTCTTGCAGTCAAAAGTTCCCCTCAGACTCAGGTTGTAGAGCCAGGACAGATCATAGATTGGAGATATGCCCTGGCTTCTTAAATAGAGCTTTTCTGAAGGGTCATTGTATACAGCAAAAGAAAAATAATCAGACTGTTATAATTCCTGTCATCCCCCACCTACTAATGTATTTGGGGTTGAACTATAGTGTACAAAGGAAATATCTTCTCTTTTCTTGATATATTGATAAAATGAAATATTTTCACCATTTAAAAAAAATCACTGTCTCAATTACACTTTCATCGTTATTTGTTCATTACTGTCTGGTTTTAAATGAGAACTTATTTAAATTTCAAACTCTTTAATTTAAAATCCTATCTAATGTCTCCTGAGAAAAGAGAAGGGAAATTATTTGTTCGACCGATTTCATAAAAACTATCTTAATCTCCCACTTTCCCAGCACAAAAAACAGGGGAAAATGTTGGGCTCTTTTATTGTTTTGTTCAAGTTTCTTTTGGAAGTTTAACATTTATTTTAATGACCAGTATTCCTTCGTTTTATCTAGGATTTCTCTTAACTATTTATTCTACTTTATGTTTCATTGGTAGTAGTTATGATCCTGGTTCCAAAGTACGTATATATGTGTTTACAGTGTGAAAGTCCAGTAGTTTGAACATCTGGCTATAAAAGAAACCAAAAAACAAATTAAGGATGGTAAAACACTTTAAAAAAAAATCTCCTATTGTTTCTAAATATTTCCATAAACACAGTTATATCAGATTTTTTTTTTTTAAATTTGAGAGAATATTCATTAGGAGAAGATTAAACGTGAGCTTATTAGTAGGGAAACTTCTGAAACATCCTCCAGTTCTGTTTGCCTGACTGTATTTTAGAGTGATCTTTTCCAAGACATTTCGGAGTTCTTATCTATGATTCCAGATGAAAAAATATAATTCACTCTTTCTTCCGTGTTCTTCCCCCTCCAAGGAAAAGGTTTTTTCTTATCTTTCCAAGAAGATGGTTAACACATGTCTGGAAAGCATAATGTTTATGGCAGGTTTTAGTAAGTAGTAAAGTTAGCTCAAAAAAAATCTATTTATTGTGAAGTTAATAAAGTGGATCTCAATAACAAGATATGACAATGTAATAAGGGTAAAATTCAGTTGCTCTGCATAAGGAGGTGGCTTCTAAGAATTTTCTTGCATAGAAGGGATCTCTGTCCCTTGATTGAATTGTCAGTAGAGTCAAGTCAAGGAAAGCTAACTTAGCCAGACATCTCTTGAATCATATACTGAAGGAATTCTGAGCATCAAAATTGCTGTGATTTTCTCATCTAACATAGTGGCAAGAGTGTAGTTTCCAGCGTCTGTGATTAATCAGGATAACACTCTACTTAAACAAATTTTGCAGAAAGGGAAAAAACGTTCTAGTCATAATTAATTCCTCATTCTTGTGGTTAGAAGATCTATTTAATTAAAAAAACCCCAATTTTTCCAAATTTTCTGGTAAGAAAATAAAGCTATAAAATTGCCAGTATAGTAATTCCTATTACAAACTTAACTTTATCAGA
Source organism: Urocolius indicus (assembly GCA_013401255.1). Lineage (NCBI taxonomy): Eukaryota > Metazoa > Chordata > Aves > Coliiformes > Coliidae > Urocolius > Urocolius indicus. Next base: position 22,280 of record WBNH01007627.1, read on the forward strand.
CTATGAGCATTTTAAATTAACTATATGCATTTAATTCTTGTTCACACTGCTGGTGTGATGCTCGTCAACCATACATAAATAAGAATTAGGCCTTGGTTTAAACCATTTTTTTGTAAATTGCTAAAATACTGTTTGCTAATTCTGTGGGACAAAGAAAATACAATACCCGCCTTTGTACGTCTGAAAAGGCATTTCAATATTTTATCCAGATCAAGGAAATTATCCCCACCAAGAAAGAGCTAAATAATTGCCAGTTAAACTGGGAATAAATCCAAGAATTCAGAAACATATTTTAGTTGAATAACTTATTTTGTCTATAGATAGATCTACTATTTGAAAGGAAGTTATTTTCTTTATTTAGCTGATTGCTTTTGTGAAGTCTCAAAAGAAGTGCCCAGTGATTAATATGGTAATATTCAGCAATATTTTCTTAGAACTTTTATCATAGTGTAATCCATCTCTTCTGGGATATAGTCTACATTGTTTAATTTGTTCTTGAAAAAAATCTTCAGTAAGAACTAGAGAAAATGTGCATAGAGAGCACATCAACCCAGTAATACACAACTGTGAAGGATCAAACTGGTTTTACACTCTTGCATTTATTATTCTTATCTCATTCCCCACTAACCGAGATTTCTAACATTCCCTTTCCAAAGGTGAAGGAAGGAAGGAAGGAAGGAAGGAAGGAAGGAAGGAAGGAANTTGCAAATCGGATCATCATGCTTCAATTTGGATCTTTAAGAAGAATGTGAAGTATTCCCTAGTACTTTTCCACTTAAGTTTATATTTTCTCCCTTTCTAATCTGTTAGCCTTTACACATTGCCCTTCTCCCTACTACAATTGTAGTGGTAAGTCTCCCATTCCAGAGAAGACAAATGTTAGTGTAGTGCAGTTTAGTTATGCTGGTATTTAAGAAATCACTTATTAGAATGTGTACTGTGCCACATCCTCTGAGTGGAGCCATGGGATGCTGACTGTAAAATAGTGCCTCCTTTTAAAATGCAAACTGAAACTACAAAAAATTAAAATCTACAAAAAAATCTTCAAAATCAAACCTCTGTCACATAACGGGAGCTATAAGGAGTTCTTCCTTCCTTAAAATCGAATCCAATTAAGAGAATAATGAATTACTTACTACATTTGTCAAATATTTAAAATGGTTAAAGGCTTTAACACTGCAAATGCTGTGGCCTAGGTGTATGTGTCAGCATGAACGCAATGTATGACTCATCCATGACTATTCAACTGGAGGTTCTAAGTGTAAAACAAAGATAACTCACTAAAGATTTTGATTAGCTGGGATCTTTATATCTGAATTGCAAGAAGAAAGCATGAGTGAACACGGCAGCAGCTGAATAAGGAAGAGGAACAATTAAAAATCAGCAATGTTTGACTTTTTCTTGAAAACATGCCATAGATATGCTGGCCATATAGAGTTCTAGGGTTCTTCCTCTTTCAAGTTCCTCATGCAGAGAATACAGATTAACCCAATGAATGGGTATACTATCTCTTTTTCAATTTTAAATGTGATCAAAGTGTAAAAAACATTCTTGGGAATTTGGGAGCTCGTTTCTTAGAAAGAAGACATTTAGATCACAACTTTATCTCTGCATGAGAAACAAATCTCCTAGATATTTCGATTTTATTTCTAACTGCTCTTTTTAATAAGATACTTGGTCCAGTGAAAATGTAGCTGCAAATCAGGTAGGTTTAATAGCGAAATTATTAAGTGTTGAAAGAGGCTATATTTATCAGTAAACTACATACATTTCCTTCATTATTTTATGTGTAATTCATTGTTCTAGTAGCTCAGTGTGTCCTGTGATGGTTATAGAATACTGGATTTGGCACAGTGTTACACATGAATACAATCTTAGCCTTAAATAACGTTAAGTATGTATGTTCTCAGTTAAATTAAGGCCTCTGCATGTTACTTTAGAAGTGTAAAGTAGACTTAAAATGAGTTAGGTATTAGTTGGCTTTAAGTTACTAACTTTTGCTAAGAAAATGAAAAACGTTAAAATTGGAAACAATGCATTCTAAGATCTTCTTTTAACTAAAAAAAAAAAAAAAATAAAAAAAAAAAAAAAATAAAAAAAAAAAAAAAATCACAAAACAAACCTTTTTTTTAACCTGAAAGAGAAAACAGACTAATTCTGAAGAGTACATTACAAAAGTCTCACAGACAAAGCTGTGGCTACTGGTGAAGGCTGGAGAGTTGTAGCTCAGCCAGACTTTTCCTTGCACTACAGTGTAATAGAAATCACAATGGTAAAAGTCAAAGGAAAGAAAAAGTGGATGATGAATGCATTAAAGTGCAGAAGTTAAGTTTCTTCTGAAGGCTGAATGACTGCATTTTCTTTATGATTAAGATCATGTGAAAAAACTCTAAGCAGCAAATGGAAGAGAGAGTTATGTTTCACTAAATAGTTCACTACCTGGGTAAAGCAGTTAATTAACAAATTTTTCAAGAGGTGGATTCACAGAAAAGTATCCTTGACAGATAACTGTTCCTAAGAAAGTTGGCTATAAATCTTTTATTCAAAACAGTAACTGGAAGTTTTGCTTGTCAGATTTTTAAAAGCAAAGAAGTGTTTCCTTGAACTTTTGCCTGACTTTGGCTGCCAATATATTACTAGCACCTGGGAGAAGCCTCAGGCTCAAACAGTCAGAAACACATGAAGTTCCATTTTGTTTTAATAAGAGTCCCCTTTCTGTATTAGACTTTGTTGTATTATTTATTTTTTTCTACTATTAAAACTAAAAAACTGAAAATCTATCTTACTGTCAGAAAACACTTGAACTTAGATTTGCAGTAAAAATCACTCTCATTATAGAATGTGGACCAGAATTTACTAGCTTTTCTAATGCTTGTTGAGCCATCCTTAGCCTTGGCTCTGCAAACACCGTGAGTAAAACAAAACAACTTGTCTTTGGAAGAACTGAATGTGTGAACATCGCTATGTAGATACAGTATGTATATATTTCTATTTTATCAAGGACTTGATTATTATACGTGGCTATGCAAGTCATCCTGGAGAAATGTCTTTTTTTCAGTGCAAAAGAGACAGGAAGACTGATGTACTATCTCTCTTCTGTGCTATATTCCTGACTTGAAGGAACAAAGAAGCGAGGTAGTTCATTTTTGAGGTCAGTCTGGGCCCTGACCTTTTTCCTGTCCTCGTGTGATTGTGTCATAATATTCTATGCATTGATGGTTTACAAAAGTCCTTTTGGACTAACACGAAAGAGGAATAATACAATACATCTGTGGCATGAACACAGAGAAGAGCTCAGCTAACAATGTCTCTATCTAAAAACACAGTAATTTACTAGAACATGTTTTTTATTTGCTTCCTTTGAGAGTTTTAAGAAGCAGCTGAAGGGGATGGAAATAAAGGGAAAAATATGATCTCATTACTGTGATGCTTTTGACTTAAGGTTTGATTTAATTTCCCATTTAATTCTCTTTGTACCTTCTGTTTTATATGAATAATTTAGTGCATATCCTCAAATCTTATGAGTTTAAATTTGAAGGAAAAATTCTTAAAGATTTCATTTAGAAATAACTTGAACTTTTTGGAACCCTTCTACTAATAAATGACTTCTGTACAACTTTTGATTTCTTCAGAAATCAGATAGTTACTGTTTCAATAGCTTTCAAATGTACAATGCAAGAAATGAAATTGTGTCTATAAAATTTACTGCCTTATTTTTTTTCCCAGTGTTATTTCAATAATTGTTTATCAAAATGGCCAATATTTCCAACAACTCACAATGATATTTTAGCCAATCAGCAGAATGGAAATACTTACGTTGAGACAATTGCAGCATCATTAATGGTCTGACTGGCCACTGACTCTCATTTTTTCCAATGACATTCAACTTACAGGCTGCCGCAGGGGAATGGCAAACCTCTTTCTTAAAATTTGCAATTATATATTTGAACTTTCCAGCCTGCCAAAATATGACACAATCATAGTATACTATAAGTTCTCAGAATATATAACAATTGTGTTTTCTTTTGTGACAGGCCATAGCTGAAAGATTGTAAAGGCTTTTCCATTATAAATCTTGTAAGAGAATTTTTCACCATGTGAATGTCACAAGCCTTTAAAAGACAGAAAAAATACAATATTGCTATTGTAAGCAGCCATAAGTACCACCAGTGAGGCTATTAAAACACAAACTTTCTGTACCATGCTTCAGAATCCCAGTGATCTAGAAACTGTTGGCTTTCATGCAGACCATCTGTATAAAAGGATGTTAAATATTTCACTGCCTACAGACACCAGCAAAAAAATATCTGAGATGTATATATCCTCTTTCCAGCAAAGAGACAATATGTGATCCAGTGCCAAAAATGGATGCTTGGAAGTCAAGTGTCTTATTTTCTTCCTAGTTAGAGCTTTGTATTCTACTGCTTAGAGTAGGAGGAAATTGGTTTCCAAGCATATAGAGCTGTAGATCTTGGTGGGAAAGAGAAGTAGTCTAGGAGATAAAATATGACTTTGCAATCTGCATAGCCACACATGAAGACACACATGTACTGTATGCAGCATCAGCCACTGGGCAAATACAAGTCCAATGTACTGGTCTGTTTTTTGCTAAGTTTTAATTGCAAGATTAAACTTGTTTATAAAATGAGAGCAGAAAAGAGAAGGTTGCCTATGAGACTGATGCTTATGCTAACAGGAGGACCTCTGCTCACAGGTGATATAATCAGTCATATCTTTGCCTCTTGCAAGAACAATTTCACTGTTTTCTTGAGATGGCTGCCACATGAGTCTTTCCAGATGTATGCTTTTGCTGTTCCAGTCAAGACTTCAGAGACTGCTTGCCCATGAGAAAAGAACAGAATCGAAGTTTATTAGTGAGTAGTGTTCTGGATGTTAAAAGAAGTTGTGCTGAGGTATACTGACTTGAAATAAACCACTGAACTGTTTTACCTTGCTTTTATTCATTAAAGTATCATTGCAATAACTTTGGAAAATAGTAGATTGGAAGTCATTTAAGTCTTTGAAGCATTTTATGTTTCCTTGGGAACTGAACTTGACAAGTTTAAGGAATTTTTCAGTAATCTGACATGGTTTATACTGAATAGAGCATTTTTTTTCCATGCATAATGTTAGTGTTACATCTGAATGTAAAAACAACCACTTTTTTTTTTTTCTATGTCCCAGCACAGTTGCAATCAAGATCAAGAGCAGCAAGCATAAAAGTTCTAGAAGGGATTTGGTTAATTCATATGACCACCTAAATAGGCTTCTTCTGCAGCACCCTTACATGTAACAGTCTTAATGACAGGTATAGCCTGTCACATCCTTTCCATTTCAAGCCTAGGGCCTCAAACGTGGTTGTATTGGACAGTAACTATGCCTGTCATTGTACTATTTCATTGTTGACTGTTCTTTGATTTGAGTAAAGTGGGAAAAAGTATGTGACTTCCTCAAATTGAGGTGGTTTCTCAGTTGCATTGACCACTTCCCATCATAGCAAATTGTTATTCACAATAATAACTTTTTACTGGTAGTTCTCCTAGTAATAGAGATAAACAACATAACTGGCAACACAATTTTCAAAGGTTATTCAAACAAAAACACTGAAATATTGAAAGTTAAAGTAGTTCTGTAAAGAAGCTTCAAAACTATCTTTTAACCGTAACCTTGCCCTCGAATTGAGTTGTGTGTCCACGAGGCTCCTAACTTTGTGCCCTGTAGACCAGTGCAAATTATAGCTGTGTTCAGTCCAGGACTGACAGATATAGCTGTGTTCAGTCCAGGACTGACAGATAGGTGAAAAAATATTTTATCTTTAGAATGGCATAAAGGAAAATAAGAGAATCAGATATCTAAAGCAGACTATCAATCCCACAGCACTAGAGGCCCTTATCTGATTGGTCAAAATAGGACCTCACTGCAAAGGCAACGGAAAGTCTGGCATGGCTGTTCTGGCAGCCAGTCTCTTACATGTGAGCTCTGTTATATGGAAAGTTCAAATTGTTTTGTTACAAGAGAGCTAAATTTTGCCTCTTGGGTGCTCCTGGGAGCTTCCCAGGAGGTAAATCCTCTCTGAATTTTGTAAGACCAATCTATACAGTTTTTTCTTCATGGCATGTTGGCCATAGATCATATATCCCTGTGGTCAAAATCATAGTCCTAGTGATTGTATGTGTTGGTGGTTACTCATGAGAAAACAGATTTGGACCTTATAACTATAGAGAGTATTCAACAATAAAAGACATTAATAATCATTAAGGAAAGGCATTTGGCAAACAGTGCAAGCTGAATATAATTCCTGAAGAGTGAATCTGGAACAGCAGACGGCTATTCTGGATATTCAGTCTTGGTATCCTTAGGTGGAGGGGAAAAAACAAAGAAAGGAGATGAAACAGATTTCCCCACAAGTTGTTTTGCATCAGCCTGTAGCAGAGCCTTTGGAGATCCTGCAGAAGGAATGCTATCTTATCAGTGGTACTCTTTTCTGGTAACTATATCTTTTACCTTCTTCATGGATCGTGGGCATATGACTATAGCTCATGTATTAGGATAACCAGTATCATGACCATGAGGCTGTGATGACAGTCTCCATGAGCTTTGAGGAAATGGCTGAAGCACATCCAAGCTGTTTCAGAATCTGCTTTTCCACTGCCTGAAGTTGGAGATTTTTTCCCCCATAATCCATAGCAAGGAAGGGATTATATTAGTTATCCCCTGAAAATGTGTATTCTTTACAGCCTGTGTGCATGTGTCCTTTGTCAATGTTCTAGTTTGACCTTACCCAAAAACAGCTAGGTAGCACAATGGAAAAGATGGCCATCTGAGTGACTATCTTCAGACTCTCATAGAAGTCCCCCTTTAGGAACAGAAATATCTTCTCTGCTTTCTGTCAGGACTAATGAAATCTAGGTTTACTTTCTGCTTGGTTCTTCTTTGTCTCCACCGTCCATGGGGAAAGGACAACACAGAGACTTCTGAAGTCATTATGAAGTTGTTCTCTTCTGTCACAGAAAAGTAGTGCCATGGATACCAGCCGAGGAAAATACAGACCCTATCTACACAAGGATCTACGTCTGGCATAGATATTGAGATGAAATTTCCTTTTCTAAACATGTATGAGTGAAGAAATTGATAAGATCTATTATGTCCAGTACAAAGAAGTTCAAGAGTTTGTGAAAATAAATTATTATAATATTAACTATATAAAATAATAAAAATTTCATGATCTTGGAACTGAACCCATGTATAGATATTTAATACATCAAAGCATTCAAACATGGCATGACTCTTTAAGAAGTTTACGAGCTTCAGAGATTACCGGAAGGCCATAGATAAGAATTCAAAGAAGATCTGAAATGCTTTTCTTGCAGGCCTACATTATGTTCTTTGCCTTCCCCTCATCACCACACATTTTGAAACCTGTTAAACCATCCCTGCGCCACAACACGCCCCTTGGGAGACACAGCTGGGAGCGGTAGACAGTCTTCTTTGCCTTAGGGCAGCACCTGAGACTGGTACTTTCTCTAGAACATAGCTTGGGGTTGCCTTCCTGCTCTCCAGACCACCACCAGAACCTCCCTCTTTCCACAACTCTGGCACAGTGAGTCAGGTACACACAGATAGGGTGAACTAAACCTGAGGTAGACCACATAACCATGAAGAGACTTGGCTTCAGGCAACAGAATAAGAGAGCTGAAGGGTATGTGACCTGAATGGCTGGCTTATGCCTAGACTAATTCAGAACAGTTTGATGTGGGTACATTCCCAGGCCATATTTGGATAAGAGCAGATAGGGATGAGTTTTCCCGTTCCTTCTGCAACCATCCTCCTGCCCCTTCCTGTCCTACCGAAAAACTTTGGTAGGAAAGAGACAAAGGCATGTCAACCAGGAGAAAGCTGTGTTCATCCTGGTTGGGCCTCACCACTCAGTCTGGCTCTGTAGGAGCTCTATATGCAAGTAAAGAAGGGTCTTTTGACACTTCTCTGTTTTGGAAAACTTGTGTCATTTACCTCTGTAGTAAAGACCCAAACTTCAGGATTTTTGTTGATTCTCCCAAATTCTATAAGCTTCTCTGCATCTCACGACATGAGATGCCAGCAGCCTGTAAACTGTCATAATAAACACCACTTTACCACTAATGGTAACAGCAAGACAAGAAAGTTTAGGTGCATCCTCTCTAGTGTAGCCTCAGTGCTCCTCTGAGGAGTTTTAGTACATAAGAGAAAATAAGGTTTTTAGGTTTTGCTTAGGTTCTTAGGAAGAGTATTCATGAAGTCTAGCTACCACTTTCCAGAAGTAATTGTCACTAACACCTTGCACCAAACTCTTTCTTGATAGCTTCCTTTCCAAAGCAAAGGTTTTAGTTTGCAAAACTAATTCTTGTTTCAGATGTACCCATGCTGGACCTTTCTAAACTTCTGGGTATTTTCTGAGATTTCTTGGCCTCCTTTTCTTTTCTTTTCTTTTCTTTACTTTTCTTTTCTTTTCTTTTCTTGTCTTGTCTTTTCTTTTCTTTTCTTTTCCTTTCTTTTCCCCTGGGTAAAACTCAACTCTCTTCCTAGATGAAAAATTTTACTAGACTTTGTATGATATATACAAGACAGATAAATGATAAATATTTTTCATATTAATAAAAGATTTTTCTTCTAGAACTATTTGAATTATATATATACTTAGCTTGGAAAGTCCAAAGCAAATGTTTGCCTAAGCCAAAAAAAAACCCCAAAATCCAAAAAATCCCCAAAAACAGGCTGTGAGAGGCAATGAGCAAGAAATGAACAATAACTTCCAACCACAAATTTGCTTGGACCTCTGAGAATCTAGAGAATGGTAAGTGTGAAAATATAACACAGTGAAATTTTTTCGTCATTGTCTCCTTGTATGATGGTGTTTTTCAGGGTGCTATTAAAAGATTCTACCACATTCATATACCAACACTAAGTTGCAGCACAGCTAAATGTTGCTCACTTGAAATTGCTTTCCATTTAAGAAAGCAATAAAACAATTATATATAAATATACATTGTAAGGCTGTCACAGTGAGATCTCATGCTTCAACAGCTTTTACATGACTATATACTTTAATATGCACTGAAACTGAGTAGATGCAAAGGTAACTGTCACATCAAATATATCAAATATATCTTTTCAGTGCAGGCTCTTAAAAAGTAAGCATTTGTGCTATCATTAATACTACTTACATAGATATTCTGCCAATAGGTTGATTTTGTATTCTTTACATATTGTGAAGGACATTTTTCTTTGCAATATCAAAATGATTTTAATTTCTTCAGTGTATTACAACAGTGAACATAAGTTTTGTGATTCAAAATTGTATCAGAATTCACTGACAGTGTGCTCTGATAGTTCAGGTTTATGTGATAGAATTACAAACACAGTGAACATGAGAAAACATCTTTGTTTAAAAAACCTACAGTGAAAATCTGTATTATTTATGCCATGTGATATTTTTGAAAAAAGTATTTCCAGTTGCGTATTTGAGTAATATTATCGTCTAGTTCACTCTGATTGAAAGTACAATAAGAACTAGTTATTCACACTCCAACTCAAGTAGGAAAACTTGCCAACATTCCCAGCATATTCAAGTATAATTTCTTCCAATTTTCAAATAGCTAACGGCATTCCTTTATTAAATTTCCTTTTTAAAAATAAGCTATTAATTTGCAATGTGTACTCTCTTTACATATTTCATGTTCAGTTTGTTTTTATTTAACTCCCTTAGCTTTTGTTGGAACAAATAAACCCTACAAAGCTTTCTTCTTTTCTCTAATAAGTTTTCACGTGATCATAACAAGGCACTTGCTGCAAACTGGAAAAACAAATAAACATAAAACCAAATTGAAATGAACATGAAATAGTTTTGGTTTTTTTCTTGAGAAATTTTACTTTTAACTGCTCTCACACTTCCCACCTCTCTTAATTCTAAATAAAGGGTCCAAGAGAGTTAATTGTCTGTACTTACTTGTGCTAATGAATACTAGAATTTGGAATAGTGTGGTTTACTAACTTACTGTCCCATTATGCATTCAAGCAAATATATGTTGCAAATATAAGCTTGAAAGAAACTATGGAATCACATTAGTTGACTTAGCATGCCACTGAGGAAAAATGACATAATTATATTTTAATAATTTCATAAAGGTTTCCTTGTGTTTAGCTAGTTTTTAAAAGTAATATTGAACTATAATTACTTCCAAGTTGTGTTATATGTTTTCTAAACTGTAAGAAAACAATCCAATATAGACAGCTAAATTTTAAACAAGAAAGTAAGAAAACATTATATGCACATTGTGAACCAGTCTCACATTTTTGTGCAGCTGAAGCTCCAGCTGAAACTGTAGTAATGAATGGACTGAACTTCTACTCAAGCTGTAGATGGCTTTCTTACTTTGTATGTAAGTATGCATGTATGAATTGGGGACAGACAAAAGATATAAAAGACATGGCTTCCATTTGTGGTTATGGTTTGCCAGGTTAATCAGTTTCTCTTTCTTGGTCTTTCACTTTGTGAAGTCCAATAACAACCTTGAACTTTGTACTGTGTCCTGACATCCACATATGAAAATATTGTGTCATGTTTTCATTGATGCCAGGTTAGTTTTTCATAGCAGCCCAAAGCTGTTTCCATAATATGTGATATATAAGCAAGAAAGCTCTTGGAATACGTTATTAATGTGGGAAAGTGTGAAGGGACAAGGCAGAAATGGAGAGTGGAGAATCTCATGGTAACAGATGTTTATGTTTGGTGCCAGTCGAAGTACTGTACAAAAAAAAAATTACTGAAAATTACAGATGAGTCATAAGTTTTCTAGTTGTGGTGCTGTCTTATAACAGAACATGTTTCATTTTCTCTTTCTCATCTCCCAAGTTTTCATATTTTTTTTTATAGGACCCACAGGGAAAAGGAAGAAATAGAAGTGTGAGAAGAGGAAAGAAAGGTAGTGAAGTGATGAAGTTCATGAAAGAAGGAAGATCAACTTACGAGTTAAAGTATGGGTACAGAAAAGAATGTTTGATGGACAAAATGGAGATGAATGAAGAAAGGCACTTGATGGGACGGGTGAGAAAACAGAGAAAGGCAGCTAAGCAGGGGTTACTCATCAGTGCAGCAGCATCAATGTAATACTGCTTCTCTGCTCAGGTCAAAGCGTTGATAGTGCTGGGGTACTGAAGTCTAACAACCACTGGCAGAAAAAAGGGCAGATCTGTAGAAGCATCTGGCAATAAAACAAGAGTTGAAAGCTTCTGCAAGATTATGATTGTAGCAGTGGGGTGGTTTTTGTACACTTTCCTAAAGCATTCTAAAATTAGTGATTAGATAGACTTCATGAACAGCATGCAATGCACTTATCACTATTCTCTGCTTTCAGTGGTGAAGCTTTTACAGTTAAAACTTGATGACTGAGTTTAATACATGGTGTCAATGCTTCCAAATTCAAAAGCTTTCCCTTTTTGGTAACAAGACTACACACAGCTAGTTTACATGTCTAGTTTATGATAATTGTGTAATTAAGATGAACATCAGAAAAAATAAAAGCGTTTGATTAACTAATCTCTAGTCAAGATCCAACTCTGTGGTGTTTACAAAACATCTAGTTAAGTAATTTCAAGTACCAAACAGAAGCCAGTAATACACTAGGACATGCTACTTGCTGTGACTTTTTTTGAAAGACGGTTTTGAGAAATTATGAATTTTTAAGGGGAATGAGAAGACAGAAAAGGCCACATGTGTGCCCAATGACACATGTCTGTTTGTGCCTAATTCATTGGAAAAATTGCTTAAGAACTGTTCATCCATGTTTGAATATGCTGCCAAGGTCAATGGGACCTTTCCAAAACGGCTGGTTATGTGAGGTAAAATTGCCTGAGGCCACTTCAACTTAAACATTTTTGTATACTTACTGCTTTTATTTGGAGAGTAGATAATTTGATGGTTTTGACAGATCCATCTTTGAGCATTACTGATAGCATACCTTCAAAGGCTCAGAAGAGGACTTTGGTTTGACCAAGTGTCCAGAACTCATCACTGTAGTAAAGAGCTGCATGGTATGGATCACCTGAGGGTGCCCAAAAGTGTATTCAGACACTGCAGACTTTCAAGACAAATCCCATTTTTGTGATAGCAGTGATTCTGAGACAGAAAAGAGGTGTGTAAGTGCATCAATTTCTTGTTCTGTTAGCATTATTTTGTATATTCCTAGAAGGTATCTAGAAGGTGTGGAAGAATTGATTCTAGTTCTGAAATGGTCAAAATGCAATATTTGAAAATATTTTGAAAGTAAGTAAAGAGAACGATAGTACCATGTACTGCTGTTCTCTGTGCCTCTGGAAACAGTAGCTAGGTAAGAAAATCTACCTAAGTAAATATAGGTTTTGTATATATGTGAGGCTAGTAGAATTAGTTTAAAAAGCTGTAGTCTATGGGAAAAGCTGGTGGATAAAACCTAGCTACGTAATTGCTCTTCCAGCGGTTGTTTCTGCAGTGTGGTTTGGGTATGGCTTCTACTTGTTGCAGACAAAGACAGACTTCTTCAGTAGAGACTGAAGAATTGAAAGAAATCCAGCATTTGGTCAAACTTTGAAGTTTAAAATAGTTCAAGAAGACAGAAGAGTTTGATCTTGCTCCCACAAAAGTGAGTGTGAACAGAACTAGGCATAAAAAATACTTCGTTTCCCGTATTTCTCTTAACCATTGAGTTTGGAATAAGAAAGTCTCGTATATTAGAAAGGCTGCACTGCTTTGGTTTCCAGCCTGGTGGTTAAAAATCACCTCTAGCAAGCTTTGCTGCCTTGGCTTTTAGGAGTTGCAATGTCAGTGCTTGGCTTAGCAGGAGTTTCCTTTGCCCACAACTGTTGGCTCCCTGAGGCTTGGACCTGGAATGGTTGATGTGCAGCCCCGCCTCAGTACTTGGCTGTTCTTGGAACTGGATGATATTCCTTTGGCAGGAATATCCCTGAGGCAAAGCAGGTCAATGATACAAGTTCACCTTGTTTACTGGAATGCCACTTGTACCATCCAGTGCCTTTTGCATTGTAATTATTTCCTGGGGGTAATTGCATGCTTTTTAGACTTTATTTTGCGCTCCCATGCTCAGTGCAAAAAACGCCAAGGGGCATTGCTGAACTGTTCCCAGGGAGAAAGTAATGTCTACCCGTAATTTTGACGTTATTTATAAATCCTAAACAATAGAAAATAAGGGACTGGATATTGCTAACTCAAATCTATCTATTTGGGGTACGGAGATGGTCTTATAGTTGGCAGTCCTTTTCCTGATCACGTGAGATCCAGACCACCCATGGTGTAAAAACTTGGGCTACTTACTGGTGCTATTCCACAAGTGAATGTGTTGGGTATGTATCAACGATGTTAAAAAAAAACAGAGCACTGCTATGTGTCCGTCTTTACACGAGCTGGTAGGGAATGTTATTCAAAAGGAGAATTTCATACTCTAGACCCCTAAAGAAGTGAGGCCACCTCTATTTCATCCAGAGTAGGATTGTGCTTCAATTTTTAATCACAATTCTTAGATAGTGCTGCTCTCTGGTGCTGAAGCTCAGTACCATCATTTCCTTCCAGTTCTCCCTAGCTGTGAAATAAAGTTTTTGTGAAACACGCATTTAATTAATGTAATTATCTATCAGTAGTGTACTATGACAAAATAACTTTGGTGAGCCCAAATATTTCTCATCTTCCAAAAAAAAATTAACTGTCTGCCTAAAAGAATGAAATACAATATGAATGGAGAACACTCAAAACTCATCTGCCTCAAAGGGATATAAGAAATGTCAATTTAACAATTAATGTAAAGCATATTACACACTCTACAGGACTACATAATAGAGCACAGCTAGTTATACCATCTAGGTAAGAACTAACAATATTAATTATTAATATCTTTTCTTAGTGTTATTTTTACATACTAAACTGAATAACTGAAACTGGTTTTAGTTTCAAGAAATTATCAGCTCATTTATCTCAGTACAATTCATACTACATAACTCAGCTGCTTACTGTTTAGTAAGAAGTACCACAAATTACTTGTAGAACGACTCTTTACTCTTCCTAAACAATTAAAAGTATTAGAGTAATTTACTTCCCTTGCTAAGAGACTCCACATTTAAGTGTAATCACTACATATTTAAACCCAACAGAGTTAAACACACAGAATCAGCCACAACACTGTAAAGTTTTTCTCATTTATGCAATGTGAAACTTGCAGTGCAATCTTACGAGTAAGTAATGGAAACTTCAGCTTATGTGCGTGCCACCAGTGGAAGCTTACTTTCATGTTGAGAAACCCCAATACAGCTATGTAATATAGCTATAGTCATTCATCTTTTTTTCTAATCCTTGAGGGAAGCTGGTATAAACCTTCTTTAGAGTTTCAAAATGTAGCAGAAGGTTTTGATGGGAAGAGCTTCTTTTCCTTTTAAAGATCAGATTTTTAGTCATATATGAGTAAACTCAGTTTTCAGTTTTGTTCAATCTGCAGTTTTACTCTTTTTAAATTTTTTATAGGAAAGTGCCCCAAGTTGCTATGTTAATTATATCTGAAGAGTTTGTAAGTTTACCTCTGCAATGTATACAAGCTAAACTTAGAGTGAACTTTGTTTATGACTTCTGAAAATTATTTCAGCAGGAAAGTTTCAGGACTGTTCATTTCTGCCACTGTATGGATCAAGGAGAGAAGCAGCTAAAAAGAAAGAATAATGAAAAAAAAAGAAAGCTGGAAAGACAAGAGAAAGACATTAGAGTAGCATAGAGGCAAATAACAGAGTTCCTTGATGAGTGAAGCAGCCTCTAGTTGCATACGGAGCCTGTTAAATATATATATAGACATGTGAAAGCCTATCTATAAGCCTTTACTACCTGCTTGCAGTATAATGCCACCCAAAATGTTGCCATACTTGATTTAGAAATGACAAAATCAGACAGAGGTGGAGCAATCTACTCCACAGGTAGTGAAAAAACACTGAATTGAATGTGACTCAAGAATGCATCTAGGTACTTTGTTTAACCAAGGCCTGGATTTTCCTCCTGGCTTCAAAATGACTGAGAACTATAGCCTTTCCTTTGATTTATGGTGGGTCGAAACACACGTTTCAGACCTCTTGGGTCTATTTTTTTTAGCTATTCATTTAAATAAATAATGGACAAGATAGCAGAATTAGAACTGTGTAAGACTGACTCAAAACAGTTAAAGAGGAACTACAGGGAAACCCAGTCACCCATCTGACATACTGCTGCTTTAGAACAGTCAGTTCATTGTATCCAAAATGGTATTATAATTTAAAAGCTGCCACATATGGAAGATGTTAGCAGTTTCCATTGCCTCGTTCCACCTGGTAGACATATCCACTGAACCTATACAAGGTCCATTCCAAAGTAGGTGATTTGTGAAAAGTTTTCATGCTTCTGGTTCTTATGAAAACCAGGATATAATCAAAGTTTTAGTTTAATTTTTGTGTTTCTAAACATTGAGCATTGATCTGATTATAACATTACTCTTAAGAAGCCCTAACATTAGTAGGTGGAGATCTCCTGATTAAAGTCTATTTAGTCATTAGTACTATCTGCATGACAAAATGAAAGCTTATTTCTAATACAGATTATTTACATGATCTTTATCACTTGTAACTATTACTGAAAAATGATAAATTAGGCATACACCTTCAAAATAACACCTGCAACAGAACTCCTTCTATAAACCTGTTTAACCTTTTATTTTTTAGTGACAGATTGGAATTTATTATTTTGAAAGTCTTGGAGCACCTGGTATGTGATTTTATCAGAGTTATAAGAAATGCCTTGGAGGTGAGGGTGGAGAAACAGTTAGAAAAAGAATCATGATTCTTTAAAAAGTGTCTTTTATCTTAAGGACAAATTTAGTTTGAAAACTCAGAGCACTCTGGACTGCAACTCGTTCTGACAAATCAGTTCTTAAGGTATTAGTTATTTTGCAGTTAAATTACACTAATATCTCTTCTAACTTTGTAAGGTTAACCTCTTACCCTGGGAAATCTGATTAAGAGATAAATGTAGATGTAAAAACACACCAAGTATTTGTTGCATTTTTCTTCTCTCTGAACAATTGGTGTTATAAAACTTCCTCATCCAAAATGTGATGATGTGTAGTCAACAGTATATTTAAAATGATTTGAACAATTTAAAGCAGTCTAATAATGACTTATCCAAAATCTGCTTTGTAGGCAAATACATTATGAGATTTGCGAATTTTCTGTTATCTCAGAATCAAACTGCACCACTTACATATGCAATGGAGAGATAGTTTAACTCCTTTCCTCCTCTGTCGCAAGCACATAATGATGTAAGTATCAAAGAGATGTCTTTTCACTGTCAAGCATGTAAAATGTCTAGGAGCTGATTTTTCTCAGATGTGCTGCCCAAACCATAATTGGCCCCAATTCTGCCAGGTACTGGTTACAGTGCCTTTGTCAGTGGGATTGCCTGTGAGTCCCAGGACTTGGGCCTAGGAAGCCTGTCTGTTTGCTAAATGAAACTGTAACTCTTCGATTGGCTCATTAGTTGGACTCTGACAAAGCTAAGCTTGAGTGATCACTTCCATTTGAAACTGTTTGAAAGAAGACTATAGCTGTTATTAAAGCAACTGGAGACACAGTGTTTTTGTATTAACTTAGATATCAGGCTTGCTGTTCAGCATATCTAAAATTAGGTTGGCATGAAAGTTCAAGAATGCAAATTAGCACTAAACCCAAGGTCAGCATAAAACACTCAGATCATTCCACAAAGGAAAAACGGGAAGAGTCATATAATTTAAGAATACATTTCCGTGTCTGCAAAAAAGCAAGTGCACAATCTGGGTAGCAAAGGAAAGATGGATTTTTGCTCTAGTGCAGATCAACTAATTTTGTTTTCTTTCCCATCTGTCCTCCATGTGAGTCTGTCCACATGAAAAATCCCGCTTGGTGAAGCCCCACAGGGATGGCATCCATATCACAGCAAATGCTGGGACCATTCATCACTTTGGTGCCTGGGATAATTTTACAATAACCTTGGCAGGCACACTTCTACGAAAGATGATTTTCAGCTGTAGGCCTGAAAACAGATTAGATCTTGTTTAATCACCAGCATAGTCATATTCCCAAAGCTCTTAAGTGAAGTTTCTTTGTGCTACAAATTTCTTCTTTTCAGCATTACACTTTGGAAGCAAAAAGGGACTGTCTGTAAACTCATCTGAGACATTCTGGTATTAATTTTGGAAAAAAACAACAGGGGTAAAACTCGTGTGATGTAATTAGTAAAACTGTAATTGAGTTGAGATTAGAGTTTGTCAAGTATTTAAAGTTTATGCCCTTCATAAAAGAGATAAAGGATGAAAAGTACAGGGCTGGGTTAATCCCAGGCAGAATAGATGAGTAACAATGAAGCTTTCAAAAGAAAGTTCACATATGTCTGTATGACAGTGAGATTTATGATTATTCTGAGTTGTTCACTTCAAAGTATCTTTAAGAATGGCTATTGTAAAATAGAACAAGGCAGAGTGAATTTCACATTGTGAACAAAGAAAAATTATCACCAAAAATTATCCACAAAAGCAAAGTGGAAAAATAAGCTAAAGTAATTCAAATTTGCTCCTGGTTTAAGACTAGTGGTATGCAGAGATTTCTGGAAGAGGAAAGAGAAGGTAAGATGGCAGAAAGTTCTTCCTTTGTCTTATTTGTGTCTACATGGTTTTGTAATAACATAGTGCCGCTAATGCCCCACAGTCCAGCATTCCCTGAGGTCACTGAAAGCCTCTGATCAGACTCTAATGAAGAACTGGAGCAGGGCCCATGTGAGTGAACTATAAGCCCATTTCAGGTTGAGTTTCTTTTTAAATCACAGACTTGAAAAAAGTCTCCGGTGTTTCAAAAGACTTGAAACACAAGTGTTAGAGATATGTGGACTAGAAACATATGTATTTTCCAAAGAATTGCCTCAAGCACCACTGCAAAATTTTCACTATGAAATCTATAACCAGTAAAAACATGCTAGAAGCTCACTCCCTCTTTTTTTTAAGCACTGAGGAAATCATAGTCTATTCTTGCTGAATGGAAGTTGATTTATGCGAGTGAAGACAAATGGTTCTCAGTAAGCAATCAACAAATTCAAAGTGAAACTCTAAAGCTTTGAACCCACATGACCTGAAGCAGAAACCAGTGTTCACACCAATCCTTGGAAGGCAAAATGGCTGAGTTTGGAAGAAATTTTAACCATTCATTCAAATAGTCAGAAAAAAAGTTTCATGAATATAGGCAAAACAAACTTTTTTTTTTTTCCTAATTTATGATATGTATTGCTACATTGTTTGGCACTTTCCCATTCATTGTAGTAATAACTTATTGTAAAACGTTTTGTGAGAAATAGAGTAACAGACTAGTACCCATTTACCTAGACAACAGAAGCAAAATTTTGAAGAGTATGTGCATTTAGTTACAGGAGTACATAAATGGTAACAGAACAATTAACTTCTATGCATGAATTCTGTGTGAAACTTTAAAAAAATAATCATAAAACCCAGTCTCCAGGTACACAGTAGTGATCAGTCTGATCTATGGGAAGTAGATGGGCCAAATAAAATTTGCATTATTTTTCAGCAGAATTATAAATTTACTTACGGAGAGGCCTCTATAGGTGTACCTGTACAGATGTATGTAGAGCTCACCATCCTGTTGGGGGTAGGATCAATTTTTGCTTCTCTAGATCACATGTATTATATCACTAAGTCATCTATGGAAAGTCACTGTGTGTCTCTTTCTCATCTCACTTTTCCTCAGATCCTGGATCACTCCTTCCTCTCTTCCATAAGACCCCCACTGTCCTTAAAGCTGCATAAATGGCAGCTTCCTACTTTCCTTCTTTCCACCACTCCCCAGTTTCTGTTCTTTCTTTTCTCTTTGTCTGGCAAAGGGCATCATTCAAGACGTCAATGTAGTAACCTCCACTGAGGTGAAGAGCTCATTTAAGGCTCTAGGGCTTTTTTTCTGTCTTTATAGTTGGAAGGCTCTAACACATGTTTCTTCACATAGCCAAATTTAGTCCTGTGTGAAATTATTGAAGAAAAGTAAATGGATTAAAACCAGACTGATTGAGTTTAAAATAGAACAGCTAAAAGGAGTCATCACTGTGTGCAGTTATTTACAAGCGAACATAGAGTTTTCTGTTACATTCTATCCTTTGCAATACTTTGGAAAGACTATAGAAAACTAATAAAATTCATAAATGATACAAACACTGATGGAGCTATACCTATTAAGTGCTCATACAGAGATCAATCTAGATGTTTTGGTAAACTGTGTGCCAGAAAAAAAAACATGATATTTTAAGGTGAGAGCACAGGACTGACAGACTCTTCTTACTGACAAAATTGCGTCACATGTAACTATCTCCTGCACTACTTAACATGATGATCTAGTTTTAGGAGGGCGTTTTAAGGCTGGCTGTGATTTATAAATTGGTTTCCAACATTTGAGTTGTTCTTTCCAATTGAGCTGCTACCATTCCTACCAGTAGAAGTGATGAGTGTAGTGAATAGTCATTCTGGCCTGTATGGACACTTGAGGAGACCTTGAAGTCACTATTTCTATATGTTACTGATGTCACTCCACCTTCTTTTTGGGAATCCAAAGCATTTTTTGCACTAGATAAAGTGTTATGCTGTGCCCTGACACCAGTCATATGAGGGTTCTGTGAAAACCTTTCCTAACAAGTCATCTTTTCATGCCTTCTGCCCCTTGATACCATTGTGCCACAGTATTAGCATCTTACCACTGCGGTCAGCCTCAGCAGTCCAAAACCATCAGGATGGCATAAACCCCACAAAATTTTAGAAAAGTAACACATATGTCTTTAGAGTCTGAGTATGCATGTCCAGGAAAAAGGAGGGAGAACGTAGTTCATTCTAGCTCTGGAAACACATCCATGTTACGGACAAGGATATGGGATGCTGAGTGAATAAGACTGTAATTCAGTCTCCCAAGAACAACATTCAATTTCTTGAGAGAGGAAAGAGCATAAAAATGTTGGGAGAAACTGCTTTTGTTGTGATCTGTGACAGAAACTTGGGGCCCCTTCCACTGAAAGAAGATTTAGGAAAATGAAATATTTGAAATTTGAAGCCAGATAAAATAAAGTCTGAAATAAGATGCACATTTTTACCGGTGATGATAATTAATTATAAGAGTTACTGATCAAAGGATGTGCTAGATTTTCCACCACCTGAAATCTTTCAGCAAAGATTGGATATGTTAGTGATTATCTCTTGTTCAGCCAGAGGTTATGGACAGTGTTACGCAGAAAATCAGATTAGAAACTCATAATGGACCCTTATGGCTGTAAAGGTACATGAAAGTCAATGGCACAAATTTACAACAGTCAGTGATTTGGTTCAAGGCTGAAACTTCTAAATTCAGATTCCTGTTTTCTATTCTGAATGATAAAATGTCTAATGTGACAAGCGCTGAATTTTGGCTGCAGTTAAATTGATGCAACTCTGGTAATTCCATTGTAACCACAGGAATCGATACAAAGACTTTTTAAACCTGTCTATTTTGACAGAAGCATTATAGACACTTAATCATAAGCTTTTACCTTGAGAAGCCTGTTACTACAAGGATTTAATGTGAGAAATGGTCTTTTTTTTTTCTCTTGAGAAGAAAAACAAGGAAATAAGTGTTTTAAAATTATAAATGCACCTGATTGGCTTTACTATGCCTAACATAGGAAACTATTTTAAAAGGATATAAATATCCAATTCAGTAATAACAAAAAACACTACCTCATTTATAATAATTGAGCCCAAATTTACTGGCTAAGGATCCTGATAAGTTGTGAGAAGTGCTTTGTTTAAGAAGGAGTTAGGATACCTCATTCTCATTCTTTCACGTTTTCATCCACCATACTGAGCAGAATCCCACAACTTTACAGGTGGAGCCACATTGCAGCTAGTGACACAGACAGATGACATATTTATTAGCTTGTCAAAGCTTCCTCTGTTTATGGAAGACTCACCCAGCTAAACAAAACAGTCTGCTTCCCATTGGCTAATTGAGCTGGCCCCTGTTGAGAGTCTCAGCAAAGTGCTTGATGAGGCATAAAATGATGATTAATTAATTTACTGCTCAGTTGATCATCAAACTGAGAGGTTTATGATTCTCACAGCGGTCAACATTCTCTCTTCAATGTGCAACAGCATGAGCAGCCTTCACTCTGGCCTGCTGCTGCCTTTGCTATGACCTGAGATATGGTAGCTTAAGTCAGGGGAAATGGGGGAAAAATTAAGAGAAAAGTTTCAAAAGGGATGTAGTCAGCAGCCTCTTTCAGAGACTTATCAGTGCCAGAACACTTCTTACAAAAGGGTTTTTCATATCTCTGCATTAATAAAAGCTGCTTTGCTGGACATTATTTTGGTTTAGCGGATTGCATAAGATCTCCCCTGAAATTAACAGTTCCTTCTCTGATTATGGTGATAAAAGTTCGAATTAGAATGATCAGTCTATGATTCTATGATTCTATATAAAGACAAGGCTTCACAGTTGCAGGTATAGGTGTGTTAGAAGAGATCAAAATGCAACTACAAATGCTAAGTGGGGTTCTCTCTGTTTCATTCCTAAAGATCGATTTTAGTAACCTAAAACTCCTTAAAAAAAGAAAAAAAAATCATGAAGATTTGAAGATTTAACAAGAGGCATTTTGTGTATGATGGGCAGCACATTTTGAAAACATTCTAAAAGCATGTTTTACGTTTGTATGTATTTGCAGCTTGTGTGCAGCCACCAAGTGTTTTGTATGGTTTTGGGTGCCACGTTTTAAATATTTACAGTTACGATCATATTCTAGTTTTTCTCTGAAATTGAATTGCAGTGTCCAGTGTTTATTCTCAATGTGAAGACAACTCTGTTCTGCTTAGTTACAGTCACTGAATTCCAGAATCATACCAGGTGAAAGAATATACACATAAAAAAGCAATTGAATCCCCTTTTCAGACAAGTATGTTTTATATCACACATTTGATCCCAATTTTCATATGAGCTAGGTGGTGGGACACATATGTTGGCACAAAGACGTGTATGCCAATGTGGACACATTTAGAAGTTTCTTTTGACTCTTTTCTGTAAGACTGTTCCAGACTTACCAGATGTAATGAAATACACCAGGAAAGGTCTTCTAAATGTCTATATGTCTGAGTATGAGTGGGAAATAAGTGATTTGCCTGCATAGTGGGAAGAGAGGGATAGTTTGCATATTAAGCCTTTCTCTCAATATGTGTAATTCATTCTTAGATAGAATTCTGGCTAGGAAGAATCCAGGCAGAAAATGCAGTCATTTAATGTAACGTCAGACCTTTTATTTGGCTCAAAAGAACAATGAGAACAATAAAAATAGTACAAAAGGGATTTCAGTTAGTATAATCAGTCAGTATCCACTTTGTTTATTAACTATGTTTCTACTTTGATTCAACCTTTAGGGAACAATCTAGTTTAGACAAACCAAGGGAAGCAGTCTCTTTTTCTCAATGAAGTAATGCACAAAAACCCAAGTTTGTGTGTTTAGACAGACTATGTTATCATGTAGGAAAAGAGCTCAGAAAGAAATAGAGCAGAAAACCAATAGATTCTGATAGAGCAATCTAATGACAAAAAAAAAAACCAAAGAAAAGCAAAACAGTATGGAATGATTAAATATCAATGTGTTCCAAGAACTTGCACATTAGTCAAGGAATGGAATAAGTCTGACTAAGGAGTGTGAATAACTAGATTACATGGACATATTTAAACACATTTTTTTAAAGACAACTCATGTATCTTTGGGAAAATATATATAACAAATAAGACATAGACAAGAAATGAAAGATTTCAGAGCCACATTAGACAAATATTTAACGTGAACATCTGTGACATGATGTGACAGAGTGGGCTGATGTTGACTCTCAGTTGTATATATGGAGAGTAGTCTTTAGGTGTTGGAGGCTTTTTATCTCTGAAAATGAGACTAGTGACATTGCACAGGTTGTATAAAAAGAAGCTCTGAAAACAAATTTCAAAATCATCTTCCAATCAATGAAAGTTCTACTGTTACCCAATACAAGCTTTATGCTCATATTTTCATATTTGTCAAAGTGTTGCTGAAGATGTCTTAAATAAGTGAGTAGAATTTAGTAACTTGCCCAGACAAGAATATAAGCAGAAGTAACAGTAGACTTAACTCTGCCATGGTCAGGTATGGATTGTTGCATAGATACATTTCTTTGGGCCATCTTTTATTCTGCTTTTATATTGCTGCTCTCTGCAAAGAGTAACTGCACAGTGGAAAATTTGCAGTTCTCTCTGCAGCAGACATTTTTGCATAAAAAACTTGTTCATCTTTGATTTTTACTCACTGTTCTACCTACTATCATGGTCTAAAATTAATCATTCTGTAATCATGTCTGCTTTCTCTCATACTTATTTTTACGATCCTCTTTTGAGGGTCTGCATAAAGATACATAGTGCTTCATTTTTACAGCTTCATAAAATATAATGGCAAAAAACCCATTAGCTAATCTGGTTGACTACCTTTGAAACATGGATTTAACCTGGTTATCCCTGCACTGAGCTGAATGTGTATTTGACTAAAGTGTATCTTCCAGATGGATATCTAGTTTTGATTTGAAGACATCAAAGGCCACTTCCCTGACAGTTTTGAAAACATCAAAGAGTACTGAGCTTGTGGAAGATAAAAGAAAAATGAACTAATTGCCTAGATGCTAAAGGGAAATTTACAGCAAATATTTTGGTCCTATTCTGGCTTTTAAAAATCTGGCTTACTGGAAAGACTGTAAGCCATTATTACACACATGAGTAAAATAGGCTTTCTTTTTTTAGATCCAGTACTCACATGGTAGACAAACAGATCTTGAGAAAAAGAAAAGAAAAATCTACCATAGATTACCAGTGTCAGTCTTTGTGAAGGATAGGCGGAATCAAAATAAGACTATCTGAGTGACTTTGAATGCAAACTCCTTTAATTAAGTTTTAAACTAGGAAACAAAGGTAAATTGAAGAAAACAAAAGAGATGGTAAAATAAGAGGTCCAATCACAGCTGAGCAATCTCAAAGAAATTTATAATGTGCTTTTAAAGATTGTTACCTCTTTCCTTCACACTATCATAGCATATCATACTTAGGTTTAAATAATCTCTGAGAAGTTTTTTTCTTCTCTGATTTATATTTTAAATAAATGGAATAATGTTCCGCAAAATAAAATACACAGTACTTCAAACAGAATGAGAAGACTTTCATAACAGCGTGTCTGAGAAGTGTGTAAGATACTTTTCTTACACGCATATTTCATAGATTAACCCTGATGAACTATTACTCACTGTAGCAGATATGAAATAAATTAAAATGAATGAAGACTTTTTTTTTTCCCAATACTAATGAGATTTTGAGTTCATGGAATGTGACTATTGCTCAGCAAAGAAAGACACTCGACACTCTAATACTTCATGATAATCACAGAATCACACAGTCATAGAATCATAGAATTATTTCATTTGGAAAAGATCTTTAAGATCCAACAACTAACCTAAACTGCCAAGCCCATCACTAAACCGTGTCCTATTACCATAATGGTATAGGGAGAGTTCACATTAATTGCAAACATCCCTCAGCTAATCACAGTCTTCTGGCAGTAGTTCAGCCATGGACAGCTCCTGGAAGAATAAACTCATTCCTGATCTTTCCACGTGGGAGTGGCAAAACTGCAAAATTTGATCAAATACATTTTTTTTTTCTGCATGGAGTTTTCAGATCTCATTCACTTTCAGCAAGATTATCAGAATAGGGGTGACATAGGAAGACTACAAGATTCTTTGTAAATTTATGTCCCTATTTTTGCTAAACAATATCAGTCCTTGGACCATGATGACGCTTAGAAAGACAAAATATAATACAAAATTTTTTTTCAGCAGCCATAAAACCCCAATACATTCTAAATAATACATATCCTAATAGTTAAAATACCTGACATCTTTTCATTATATTATCCTGATGATATATATTTTCAAGCCGATTTGTTTGTTTCTCCTGTAGTTGCATGACCACTTGGCTACTTGACACCTATTTTTCTTTTAATGGGATTGCAGTCCTGTTTCCCTGGCAGAAAATAACAAATCTTTGTTATTTATAGAAACCTGTTGTTGTTGTTAGTGTTTTAATACACTGGCATTTATTGCCAGAAGAAAGCATCCAAAATATATATCTAATTAGGTTTAGTTTCAGGAAACCAGCAAGTGCCCTCATACAACCAAAATTAGAATTAGATTTGTGTAGCTCTGAAAAAAAGCAACTCAGATTTCTAATGTCATATTTAAACCTTTCACTTCAAAGATAGGTTAGTTCCTTGTACTTTAACATGCCCTTAAGCTTAATTTTTACTGTGGATTTTGGTTCTTCTTTCTTTTACACTTTCTTCATTTGTTTTAACTACAAATAAGAATAAAACTACTGCAATTTTGGTAAAGCCACTGTCTTTGGGTAGCGCATTGGCTGACATTTACCAAAACTAGAATTCTATACCTGTCATATTGTAAATCACTAAACAAATTGCCATGAATTCAGTTAGATACTGGGTTAGATTGCTTATTTTTTTAAAAAGAAGACAACATGGAAATTATGCATAAAGTATCAAAGGTCAAAATATCACATTTAAGCTTAACACTTGAGTGTGACACTTTTCCACTTTAAATGCTTATGTACTGTCATTTGGCCTTTCCACGATCCATTGAAACAGAAAAAAAAAGGTCTCATTGATTCTGGTTAAAATAAATCAAGTACCAAAATTACTTTCAGCTTTGAATTAATTTTTACCTGTATATTCTTTGAGCAAACAATCACCATAAGTTTCAGGAGAGTGAGTAGGGATTGAGAGTTATAATTGCAGCAGAAGCACTGATACTTTTATGAAAATAAGTTTTAAAAGGCCTATCAAAGCCAATGAAATAAGAAAACAAGTAACACTGTAAATTGAAAAGAATAAGTGTAGTGTTAAATGAACACTTATTGACCAATAACCTGCAACTAATGTAACTATAGATTTTTACTTTGGAAATTCATAACTCTAAAAGGCAGTCATTTGAAGCTGTACAGACAATAGGGTGAAGTGATGGTTAACAGAAATGTAGTTTATTAAAAGGCTAAATTAAATAAAACTAAATAGGAAGTAGATTAAAAAGCCTGTTTAGTTTAATGTACGCTTGGCTGTTCGTATTGTTCACTCTTTGTGTGTAACATGGGGATGGTTTTTCTTTTTCCATTGACAGCATTTTTACCAGAAACCACAATTTTAGCTTGAGACTTCTTAAAGACAACGTGTGAGCTATCCAATAACAGGGATTGTATGTTGCAAAGAGTACACTTTTCATGTGTGACTAAATTATATTTACACTGTGTACTATCTCACCATGGATATGGCACTATTTGTTTAAATAAGAGGTATATGGACAGTTTCCTGTCATTCTTACCAGAATGTAAAAAAAAAAAAATCTAGCTTACTTTCTGCCAGAATTAAGGGAAGCTTAGAATCTCAAGATGAAGCCATAGGACAGATATATTAGACCACACAGTACAAGCATGGCTTTTCTAAGACAATATAAAACACTGATCACAAACAGAAGGTGTTATACACATTTACCAGATCAAATTGCATTCTTCTTAACTTTTAAGGTGATAAATTTGATTCAAAAGTAGTGGAGCTGAATAATTTTTCATTATATACTCATAACCTTATTTAAATATGCAAGCCACAAAGCAAAATCAGGCATCATATATGTTACCAAGTACTTCAATATTAGAAAATAAATACCTGGAGACAGCAATGCAGTAGTATTCTGATGATATCTCACCATGTTGAGACCACTGGTATTTTTAATGCATTTCTTCATATATTTATATTTATATGATACACTTGTTTCAGTGAACTTTAAGTAAAATGCTTATTTCTCAGCAATAAAACCCAAAAGCTGAAGAAAGAGATTTTATACAATCAGTTGTTTAAATTAGTAGCAAACAATTATTGTTTGAGAATGAGGTCCAAATTCAGAATGATTTTGTCCCCAAAGGAAGTCTGGCTGGTGAAAGAAACACGCAGCCCTGAGTAACACTTTTGGGATTTCAGTCTACTGAAAGAAAGGATATTTTTTTCCTCTTCTTCTTTACTTTCTGTACACATTATTGCTGTGTGAAGTGTATGTATGAGCCTACCAAGTGTATGTGTCAACCATCACTCGGCCTGAGGCTCTGACATACTTAGAAGGGCACGATCTGGAGGGTGTTTCCCCTCTAAACTTGCAAAATCTGCAATAAGGAAAGCAGCTTGGGCTTTTCAGATTGTATAAAGTTTGTCTTTTCTATGTGAAATAGGAGATAAGCATCTCTGATGAGTTCGACAAAGCAGGAATACAAGCATCCATTATATATAGAGGCAGAGATTTGGGCACTTTACTTTGGACTACTGGAACTTGTGGTTTGGAAATCACTCTCCTAATGAATAATAATAAAAAAATCTCTTCTCACTCCTAATGCTCTGAAGCAAAGAACAAAATCTATATGATAGGCAAAGCTCTGCTCTGAATTCCCTTGTTATTGGCATTACTGTAAAGATTCGGAGATAACTATTAATGTGTGTTCGTATAGCACATTGGGCTATAGCACAGAGCACGTTTTTTTAAACAATTATCATGTTCTCTTGAAGACACTTACAAAAAATAGAAGACTTAGAATTTGAGTACATCATTATTCTGACAGTGAGGTTTGTTGTCAGGAAGTTGTGACATTGTTTTGGAAGAGGCAATCTGCTCAGCGAAAGTGTGTGGAGGATGACAGCCTAAGCTGAATTCCATGAGTGCTGTATTTGTGGACTTTCAGTTCAGTGCTGGTTTTCATCTAAAAGTTCCTTGGCATAAACCTGGGGTGAAGGGAAAATAAGAAATCACTAAAAATTTGGCCATTTTTCATCCTGAATACAATAATGCAAAAAGTAAGAATAAAAATATATTTTAAGCTATATAACCACATCAACAAAAAGTAATTGACATAGTTAACCAAAGAAATGTTATTTTGTATGAAGGCTGTGTTTGGTGAAGAAACATCATGTGTTGAAGGACAAATCCTCTAACAAGATGATTTGGGGAAAAAAAAAAAAAAAAGAAAATAGGGGATCACAAACTAAGAGGGAATTCAGTTTAATCAATGTTGTATGCATTCTGATTCTGTGTACCATTAAAGAGGGCAATCTCTTTCAGTAAGTCCTTCCATTTTCACTGGTTGATCTTTTAGGTACAGTTCCTCTAAAAAGATGAAAAGCAAAGCCTTACTTAGTTTGCTTCTCCTCACCACACACTGCCACAGGGAACAGATCAGACAGCACAACTCTAAAAACTATCATGACACTGCCCTTTGTCCAGAGGGCAATGCAGGAGATCTGCAGGACTTCTGAACCTGAGTTTCGTTTAACTACCCTGGGGCCTGGGTAACTTCAAGCTCCAGGACACAATATAATTCAAGATTCATTGGATCAGGAATGACAGCTCAGATGTTCTCTTTGCAGATAAGGTTTTGTCCCGTAAGTTAAAGTCTTTTAATGATATAGTAGTTTTTTTTTTTTTTTTCTACAAACTGCTTTATTTACAAGAGTATTTTCCTGCAATGTAACAATAATCTTTACATTGACAAAGGGATCTTTCAAGAAAAAGAAACAGCAATCAACATTTTAAATTGAACACCTGAAGAAATAAATGACAGGGAAATTAAAACTCAAGGTGATCTTCAAGGCACTAAGGGGTAGAGGTGGAGGGAAGGGATGTAGTGAGCAATGTCTGTGACTGAACAAGGGAAACCACAAGGAATCATAGGGCACAGGCTTCCACACAAGCTGTTCCATAAGGCACTCCAATCTAAGTGTTGGCCTGCCCCCTCTCCAGCAGTCATCCTCAGCAATATAAAGCCATGAGTATTTTCCTATGGCTTGACCTTTAAATGTTCAAAAGGATAAAAATCTGACATCTTGACACCATTTCTTTGTGTGCAGATGATGGAAGTGCATGAAATGTAGGTTTTACTAGTATTTTAAACCTAAAGAGAGGCAAGCATTAAATCATGGTTTGTAAAGCTTTAACTTAATTTTAATATAAACACTGGAGTTGCGCATACCTGTGAATATACACCTATTCTGTTTTGTCCATATGGTCACAAAGGAGTCAGTCCAACACTGCTTTCACTTGAAGAAAGCTTCCACAAGAGATTTTTTTCACAATATTTCATAGATAATTTTACAACACCATTACCCAAACTGTGCACTTCATATTCAGAATAATAAAAAGAACAACAAAAAATATTCAAGATAAAGTTTATTCTAATTCTTTAAATGTCGAAGGACCGTTTAGTTTCCAAAAGACACCTTTATTGCTTAGTCGAAAATTGCTTTTCACTATAAACTGGTGTTATCAAATCATCTTTTTACCATAAACCCTGAAATATTTCTTACTGTTAAGAGTATGCCTCACTGAAAAAAAAAATGTATTAAAAAACTCCAATCTAATTACCTTTAAAGTGTACTCCAAAGCTACACTACTACAGAACGGAGCAAACCTGTAGACCAGGAAGGCTGTTCATGAAGAACACTCTAGCAATGCTTCTTTGTCTAGTTTTCTGTCTTGGTTCAGGCCCATCTAGGAATGCAAGAGCATGATCAGTCATAAGTACCAAGGCCTTTCGGAATGCTCTAAGGACAGGGAGGGCTGCAATGGCACTTATGGTCCCAGGTAAAATAGACAAGACTACTCAGCTTGGGGAAGAAGACAAAGTTTAATCCACCATCAACCAAAACCATAAAACCCCAAAACATAACAAATAGAGAACAACACAGAATGGTACAATGCTGAATAGCACAACCAGCCCTTTCAGAATACCTTCTCCCCACGAATACCTTCTCCCCACCCCTCCCCTCTTCCCAGGCTCAAAGCATGGGGCAGGCCAGCTCCAAGTCCATCCTCCCTGCTCTAGCACAGGGTAGCTCACAGGCAGGGCAGCCCTGCACAGGCTGTTCCAATGTGACTTCATCTGGAGGTCTGCAGCTCCTCTCCGCCTCCTGTGTGTGTGTCTCTGGGGCCTGCAGGGATAGCCTGTGCCATGACTGCCTCCTCACACAGTCTCCTACCCATGTGGGCATACCCACCTGGAGCTGCTGGTGGCTCTCAGTCCTGCCATTGCCCTCCATGGGTTGCAGTGGCACAGCCTGCATGACCATGGGTTGCAGAGGAGTCTCTGGCCCAACGCTTCTCCTTTCCTCCTTCTCTGACTGTGGGATCTGCTTGGTTGCCTCCATCTTGTACCACTCTACACCTCTTCATCTGGCTCAGATTTCCCATCCTTAAATAGTGATGCCCGAGGTGCCAATCTGGCCTAGCCAGGCTGGAGCTGGGTCCACCTCAGAGCTAGGGGATGTTTTGAGAATTGCTTTCTGGACAGCACTGCAGCTGCCTCCCCCAGTTACCAAGCAAAAAGCAGCTCCACACAAACCCATGACATTTTCCAAAGTCAATTTTACCTCAAATGCCTTTAAAGCACAAATCTAATGTAACATTCACAGAAAGGCACTTAAATAGCTCAAATCAAGCCACTTAGGAGTTCATAAATCAGCTCTGTCTTAAATTCTACCAGAGAATTAAGCAACAACCAGTAAAGATTTCTGCATTATGCCCACTGTTTGCACCCTCTTCACAGAAAGTGTGACCAGCAATTTAATCACTTTGAATAGTATTAAGGTACAACCTTATAAAAATATACAATCAAAATATACATGTTTATCACAGGTTGCTCCAAAAAACGCTTTATGCATGGTTTCAATTGGGGAAGATTAATTTCTACATCAGTGACTCTTCTGCTTCTCTGGTGTCACCGTCTGACAATCAATATTTTTCTCTTCTGAAGAGCTAGAAATGTTTCTGTTTTAAAGCAGATCTAAAGTATCTTTCTGATGGGATTTTTAGTGATTTTGGGGAATCTTTTGACTTTTTTTTTTTAATAGATCTTCTGTGTATATATGGACATGCCTGTGTGTATTTAGAGTTTCAAAGGAGAGAAGCACAATAAGATATACATTATGACCAAAATCCACCTTGTGCTACAAGTTTTGCTAACAAGATATTCTATATTGCATATTGTTCATGTGTATTCTGTACATTTATTACTTATTACTTATTTTTGTTTTCAGAAATCTGTGTTTTTTGCTTACTCTCTTAAAAATGAAAGTGTTTTGATTTGAGGATGATATGGAAAAATATTGGCCTTGCTTGGTGATAGGAGGATTATCTGTAAGAATTGAACCTAAACTTTGTCTGTATGTGAATTCTGCTTGAGTTAAGGATATGGCACCTCCCTGATAAAGTTCAGACTCTGTTTTCTGTAGGTACCAGAGGAAGACAGAGACTTACTGTAAGAACTGACTGGCACAACTCATAGGCAGCAAAAATATGAGTGGTTGAAGAATTTCTCAAACAGTCATACAGGCATTAAAGTGTAAAGCACCATACATCTATTGAAATTATTGGTTTTCTATACACTTAATAAACATCACAAAAGCTTTATGTATCCTTTATGAAGAAATATTTACACCTATGACTGTATATATAGGTTACACATATGAAAGTATGGATCTTGACATACATGCTTGTTTCCTGCAAATACTTTGGAAAGTAAAGTAACTAGCAAGAGTACTCAGTAAATCAGAAAATACACGTAAGTGCTTCTGAATATGGAGACTAGGTACTTAACTGCAGTTATGCAGTTCGACAGTCTGACTCTAAGTTTTACATATGCACAATTAACTAACAGCAGGATTATCCTGTCCTTCAGCCAGTCTGGTCAGCTGCCCAGAGATGCTAAATCAGAGGGGTGGTGTGCTTGGAGCACTTTCCAACACAGTTTCTGTTTCACTGGTCTTTAGCAACTCACATAAAAGTCAGGGGATTAACAGCATTGTTTTTTTTTTTCCCAGTAACAACAGAACAATTTGGGACAAGGCTGGGTAACCATTCTGGCACATTGGGATGGCTACATGTCAGATATTCAATGCTGACAAAAACAAAACTTCATATCAATGATCAACAGGCCTAAATAATAATCCATAAAGACAAGGAAATTAATGGAGTGCTAGAAAAGTACTATTCCTTGGTACTGGAAATCTAATGCAGAAAGCAGCCCCAGGACACATCACAAAAACCAACAGGGACATTCTCAGGGGTTTTATGTGGCAGAACAGAAATTACGACACAATATTTGCAGCAAAACTGAGCAGAAATCAGTTTTTCTAATAATCGATCCTAGAAATTAGTCACAAGGTAATCCTTGTCATTTCAATTTAGAAGTCTATTAAAATATGTTGGGCTGATCACTTGAGTAGACGTTGGTTCTTATTAAGTGACTTAAAATGCCGAGTCAAAGAGAAGTAGACTGGCTAATTTGTGAATTACGATGAGGCTAACATCCAAAAGACTTTGGAATAATTATGAAATGTCTGTCATATCATCATAACAGTCTGTCTTCAATCAAAGCACATTGTAAATAGAAGTGTTCATAAATTATCAAAGGAAACAGTTTTGTCAAAAAATGCTACTTCATCCAGTCTAAAGTTTTTCATTTAAAACATCTTGGGTTCAATGAGTTTTAGTAAACTCAAGGCAGAGTTCAAAGAGAGTCCTGCTTGGATTCCTGCAGAGCCTGCCTGGGCTAGGGACATTGGAAACAGCCACTACAGGTTAGATGAAATCTAAATTAAAAAGAAACTTCTGCAGAACTTGGAATCCTAATTTTTGGCAAGATTTTCTTGAGATATTTTCACTGCTGTTTAAAAATGAAAACTTTATATCTAGCAGATATAGCTCAGGAAAGTGTTTTTTCACAGAATAGATTTTCATCTTCAAGAAGAGCCACATAAACTATTTCAAATTAGGAATATGGGGAAAAATGTACATTGTGCTTCTGCTATGACCTCTAAAAGACTCTGACATAGAAACAAATTAGCCTACAACTGACTTTTTAGGAATACATGCATTACAGATGTGAATATATATAAAGTTCTAGTGATACAGATTCCTCACAGTGCTTTATTTACCATGTCTGGACACTTTTGAAAGCATATTACAGTCATAATGTTCATTATCAAAACATAAAGCAAGAAAATAAACTCGTGCACACATAAAATAAGAGTAATTTTACTTAAAAATGTTCAGGATCAGTGTCTTTTCAAGAGATGTCTAAATTACCAAAAGATAATGATTCATGTATCAATTCCTTTAGAATTATTTCAAGTATCTCTTGCTACCATTAACATAAGTGATTTAAGGTTGTAATATATATGGACTATGTCTACAATATACATAAGTATTCATATTTAAGTAGATTAAATTACTAGGTAGATTTTCAGAAATATAGAGGACTTGATGGTTATAGCAACATTAAAATATGCAGAGAATACCATTACAAATATTTTTGGTTTTTTTCACCAAAATAACAAGCAAACAAATCAAGCAAAAACTATTTTATATATGTTGTTTGCATGTTTCCTGACTTGGATCATGATGGCACAGTGCATACATGCTGCCGTATAAAGAAGGATAGTAGACCAACTGAAGGATACACACCTAGGCAAATGTTTTAGTATTACAATCTTGTGCAAGGCATGTAACACAACTCTGTCTTTAAAGCTCATAAAAGCTTTCAAATAATTTTTGAAATCCAGAATTGTTTTTGACTCCTTCTGTCTGTGCTAAAAATAAGACAACTGGT
Organism: Urocolius indicus; assembly: GCA_013401255.1. NCBI lineage: Eukaryota > Metazoa > Chordata > Aves > Coliiformes > Coliidae > Urocolius > Urocolius indicus. Next base: position 56,144 of record WBNH01007627.1, read on the forward strand.
GTGTTTCTTATCAACTTATTTGAAAGAAGAATCCTATTGAAAACTAAACTCATTTCAGTTACATGCTGAAGTGATTGTGCTAAAGGGTCTTACAGTATAAATGGAGAACACAAGCCAAAAACAATACAAACGTTTAGCTGCTGGCTTTAGCCAGTCTCTTTCATTGCAAATCATAATTGCTTTAGGACTTTCTGAATCCACTTTTGAATTCAAAGCTTCAGACAAATAATTGGATTTCCTGAAAACATGCTGAGCTATGTTGCTCTCCCTGTCTTGCTTTATGTCCTCAGGGCTCCAGTCTCTGCTTTATATCAAGCTGCACCTAGTAGGCTAATTGGAGGGATGGGTAGATCACTCTGCATTAACATATCCATCTGTATTAAATAAGATCTCCTCAACAGTCTTTATCATCTTCAACAGAATTATCACTTCAGAGTTGAAGAAACAGGAAATCACGTAAAAATAGCTGTATAATTTACCAATGGCTTGGGTGCCTTAGCTGTCTAACCTATGAACCAAGTCAATTATATTCAATCTGACTTATTTTTACAGTACTTTGACATTGTATACTCACTTCATCTGTCTCATTTGACTGCAGGGCAGCTCTAAATATGCTCTGGGCTAGACATTTCTTGCTCTAGGTAAAGTACAGCTGAAACACCATTTGAGTTTGATCTGCAATATTACATATTTACAGAAATATGTAATATCAAAGATTAATCCCTTTAGTTTCCCAGTATTGTGACAGATGTACAAATGACACAAATGAGGTATAGCTTTGTTGTCCTTTTTTTTTAACATTAATAGGATGTATTAAACTGGTGATTTAATGTTTTTTGTCCACACATGTGTAGAAAATGAATAATCAAGCTAGAGTGGCTTCTGAGACAAAAAACAAACAAAAAAAACCCAACAAACCAACAAACCCTTCCATTGCCTATGAAATCTCTGAGGTCAGTTTTACACTGAGTTTTCTTGGCATAGTTGTTTGTTCAGAGTCTGAAAAATTCTCACCTTCTTGCTGATTTCACTGTGTTGGAAAACACTAAAACTCATCACTGTGAGGACACTATGTTGCTCTGAAGGAAGTTTGGATGGTTTCATGTAAGGCATTCAAGGAAATGGCATCATGATACTGACAGAAATTCTGTTCTTGTGTCTCAGCACCAATTTGATGGTACTTTTCACCCCTTAGTATGCTGCCTGCATCACTTTTGGTGCTACTACTGCATTTCCCTCTTGTCCAGTCTTCACATGAAGTAACTGTCTTCTGCAATCTCTTTTAGCTTGAAGGGGTTTGACTTACAATTTTGTTTATTTGAGGTTCTTTCGTTTTTAATGGTAGAAAAGTTGCCAATACTGCAAAGACACATGCATTAAAGTATTACTGTGAATAAACACACGTACCTGGCCATCTTTTTCATTTAATTACTCTTCTGGTGTGGATCTGCAGGAGTTTAAGATTGTTTTTGTCTGCTATGGCTTTTACTTTTATGTAGCCCATCAGAAGTCCTACTGGATGAGACCAGCAGCTTAGTGTCTGAATCCTGTCTTCTGGCAGTAGCCAAGAGCGAGAAAAGGACTAGAGCCACCTGATTCCCACAAGACAGCAGGCACCAGCAAATCAGCAGTGACTTTAGGGTCAGAGGCCAATTCTGAACAGATTTTTCAGCATAGTCTCAGTACTGACCCTCTTGAACTCCACAAATTATTTTTCTCCATGTTGGAAATTCACCATATATTATTACTTTCTCTGTTGTGTCTCTTAGACAATTTTTACCTGTGGAAAGACTTTATTCTGCTATTCATCCTGCCTGATTCAAGACTTTCTCTTCTGAGAGCAGATCCTCAGCAAGCTTGTTTTCTTTTGGCACTATGAAGGATCCTCTCTCTTGGTTTGGCACAGTTGGGGTGTTACAGTCTCTGCAATTATGAATGGATCTCATTACTGAGGTTAAGTTCTAACCCACTCATCTCCACCATCATTTGAAGATGTGTAATAATTTTGACAAACCTTAATGGCCATTCCAGATGCCCATTTATTTTGGAGTAACCCACAATCTATCACATTACAAATGCTCACGACAACATAGTCAAAATCTGTGATAATCATAGAATCATAGAATTATATGGGTTGGAAAGGACCAATCCCTTTGCTAAAACAGGTCCACCTAGATCAGGTCGCACAGGAACAGGTCCATACGGGTCTATTTTCTATGTAATTCTTGACATATAAACCAGGAATTCAGTTATGTCCGCTAATAGAAAAATTGGTCAAAGATGGAATTAAATCTGAATGATAAATAGATTAGAGCATCTCCCATCTTTAACAGCTGATACCGTTGGTTTTTTTTTCCAGAAACCAAACTTCTGACGAAGAGACACTGTGAACAATATAGCTGTGAGCATTATGGATCAGACTACAGTTTATGTTCTGATTATCCAGATAAGAGGTACTAAGAAGCTGTGAAAAGCTACATCTGCATCACAACACAGGATGACAGGCTCACAGGATAATGGAGGTAGGAAGGAACCTCAGAAGAGCTCTAAGTCAACTTCCTGTTCAAAGTGAGGTCAGCTATGAGGTCAGACTCAGGGCTTTATCTGATCTTGAAAACCTTGAAATGCTCAAGGATTAGGTTTGCACAGCGTTTACTTGACTGAACCTCTCTTGTTTCTACTTATGCCTTTGGCTCTCATCCTCCCACCATTCACCACTGAGAAAAGTCTGCTTTTATCTCCTAGAAAAAGCTCTTCTTAGGTGCTGGTGTTGAATCCCTTCAAAGTTGGTTCTTCCCCTGACCTTATTACCTCAGCCTCTGCTGAAAGGGCAAGTGCTTCAGCCTTTGACCATCTTGGTGGTCTGCATGTTGCACAAATTTCACTCAATAATTCTTTTTTTCTGAGCCCAAAACTGGACTCAGTATTGCAGATAGTGCAAATGATTGTTAAGTGGAGAGGGAAAATAACTTCCTTTGGCCTACTGGCTATAGTCCTGTAACTATAGCCCAAGATACAGATGAATATATATGTAGATAATAGTATAAGATAATGGACATGTCTGAGATATGACTTCAAAGGCTTAATCATTCCTCCATGAACACTTTTGGACAGGGAATTCCTTGCTTCACTTTTTCAGAAACAACAGTATGACCAGACAGTAGCTATAAGTTTCAACCAGTAGAACCATTTCATTCTGCAGAGATCTCCAGGTCACTCACTTTGGTGAGTACTTTGTGTGCTAAAAGATGTTCACTGAACAAACAGAAGTTAAAGGTTGATTGTGACTAGCATCCAAAGCCATAAGCAATCAAACACAACCTGACTTGAAAGAGTTTGTACTTAATGTTGAGTACTGTCAGCCTGGGTAATGTGGAGTTGTATTCAGAAAAGTGAATCAGTAATAATGTTCCTCTACACCTGTTTTCTCACATATTGCATTTTCCTTCCCATAGGATTTCTATTGGAAAGAAATAGGTAAGGTCACTGTGCCAAATTCCATCTACAAACAAAGATTCACTTGATTGAGAAGGTGAAGTGACCTGACATATAGAACAGTTATTGGGCATAAGCCTGTGTGGCTGTTTAAAATGTGACTAGACATCCTTCACAAGATGCCAGAAGTAACTGCTTGATTGGCATAATTCTCATCAGAAAGCTCAGGCAGTGTGGCTTGGATGAGTGGACAGTGTCATGGGTTTGTGAGGAGCCAATTTTGCTTGGTAACGAGGAGGGAGTTGCAATGCAGGCCCAGTAAAGACTATTCAAACTTTCCCCTGGCTCTGAGGTTCAGATCCACCTCCAGCCCGTCTGGGCAATCTGTCACCTCTGCCATCACTATTTAAGGACAGGAATTTTGAAGCATGTGGGAGGAAGTGAAGGACTGGTACAAGACAGAGGCAACCACACGGACCCCACAGTCAGAGGAGGAAGGAAGGAGGATCATTGGGCCAGAGACCCCTCTGCAACCTGTGATGAGAATGCAGGCTGTGTCACTGCAACTCATGGAGGTCAAGGACAGGACTGAGAGCCACCAGCAGCTCTGCGTGAGTGCTCCTGTATGGGTAGGAGACTGTGTGAGGAGGCGGCCATGGCACAGGCTGTGCTGGAAAGCCTGCAGGCCCCAGAGACACACACAGGAGGTGGACAGGAGCTGTAGCCATTGGGATGAAGCAGTATGTGAGGACTACCCAGTATGTGAGGGACTCCATGGTTGTCCTGGGTTTGGCCAGGTGTCCTGGGCTTGTTCAGGACAGAATTAACTCTCCGCAGCTGCCGCTGGGGCCGTGGCCAGGCTGTTCAATCCCACGTGACATCACGCTCGGGATATCAGGGCAGCAGCTGGGCCGGGGCAGCGCTGCGGCCAGTGCGGGAGCTGCAGTTCTGCCGCCGGGCTGAGCGCGGTGAGCAGTTACATTGGATGTTGCTCCTTTTTCTTTGTCCTTTGGCCATCATTGTAATTGCCTATTCATCGTGGTGTTCTATTAAACTGTCCTTATCTCAACCCAGAAAGTTCTACAACTCTCTCTTGATTCCCCTCCCCATCCTGCTGAGTTGGGGAGGAGTAACTGGGTGGTTTGGTCATTGTTCAGTTAGGGCTAAACCGCCACAATGATGAAGCAGGAAGGATCGACGAGGAGACCGCCTGCCCTGAGGAGAGACAAATGGCAGGAACCACTGGGAAAAGACTGACTGAAACCTCCATTCCCTGCCCCTCTGAGCTGTTCATAGGGGAGGTGAGAAAGACACCAGGATCAGGGGTCTGGGTGCAGGAAAAGGAAAGGAGTGAGGGGAAGGTGGTCTACAATGCTGTTTGTGCTTTTCATCATTGTACTACTCTCTGTTGTTCTCTGTTATGTTTTCAGGTTTTGCGTTTCAGTTGGTGGTGGAATAAATTATTTTCTGCTTTCTTTCCCAACTTAAAGAGTCTAGTCCGTTTTGTCCAGGACCATAAGCAGCAATTAAGCCCTTCCTGTCCTTTGGGAATTCTGAGGTCTGTGGTACTTAAGTCTAATCATAGTCTTTTGTCCCTGGATGGGGCTAAACCATGACAGACAGTGAGGTGGATCAAGAGCTGTCTGAATGACAGAACCCAGAGGGTGGGGATCAATGGCATAGAATCAAGTTGGAGGCCTGTGGCCACAGGGATCAGTTCTGGGGCCAGTCTTGTTCAACATCTTCATCAGCGGCCTGGATGAGGGGACAGAGTGTACCCTCAGCAAGTTCACTGATGACACCAAACCGGGAGGACTGGCTGATTCACCAGAAGACACGTTCCTGTGCAACATGATCTAGGTGGACCTGCTTCTGCAGGGGGGTTGGACTAGATGATCTCTACGGGTCTCTTCCAGCTCTACCATTCTATGAGACGGTTTTGCAAATGAACGAAAGTGGCAGCAAGAGCATTGTTAGATACGAGAACTATAAGAAGATTTCTAAAAAAAAAAAAAAATCACTGTTTTTTGTCTATTTCCATCTCTTGATTACCCATTAAATATGTTACTCTGCCAGGATGTATGTCTGGCTGTTCTCACTTCATAACTTGTACCAGAAGGTTGGTGTCACATGGTCTAAATCAATTCAGAAGAAGCAAAAAGTTTCAGGCAGGAAAACACCATGTGGGACTTTGTTGTTGGATGCATGGGAGGATGAGGAGCCCTGGCACAGGCTGCCCAGGGACAGTGTGGAGTCTCTTTCTTTGGAGGTCTTCAAAACCTGACTGGATGCGTTCCTGTGTGACCTGATCTAGGTAAACCTGCTTTTGCAGGGAGATTGGACTAGATGATCTCTAAAAGCCCCTTCCTACCCCTAGCATTCAATGATTCCATGACAGGCAGGAGGCTGCTTGGTTTAGGGAAGAGACTGAATTGCCTTCACTGGTGTGATGTGGAAGCTTACAGGACTCTACTATTTGTTTTCTCATGACCTTGTGTAAGTTACCATTTTATGACTATTCTAGGCAGAGGGCATTTAACTGCTTCATCAGGAAAAAGATGATTTTCTCTTAGCCTTTCAGAAAACAGTTGTTGGCTTTGCATCAGAATAAATATGCTGCAGAGTTCAGGCTCCTGCAGCCAGTTATTATTTAAGCAATAAAATCCTTACAGCTTTTTGGCATCAAGCCTTATAGATTTTGTGGGAAATGCAGAAGCTGTATTATTTTCCTTCTTACTATTTCATTTATATCACAGAAATGGAATGTCTTTCACAACTGATTGTACATACTTTTGTAATTCATAGATGTGAAGCCGAAAGGCGCCTGTGATTCTTAAATGTTCTGCAGCCAAGCCTCTCTCAAGACTCTTCCAAAACTTACTGGTACACCATTCAGGCCAGAAAACAATACTTGGACAGCTCTGCTTAAATCCTTCTGCCAATCACCTGATGGAAAACATTCTTGTACTGCTGAAGTAAGGGTCACCTTTGTATTTCTAACAAACTCTCTCTAAAGTCTTTACAAAAATGTCTAATTAATGCCTTTTGAGTGTTGAGACTAGCCATAAATATGCCACCACTAGCTTTTTTGCTCTTTTCAACAAAAGAATAAGGAGAGGAATGTTAGAAAACTTTCCCTACAAAGTACGTCTGCTATACCTGAAGGATCCTGGGTATATTGCCTTGAGTAGTAAAATTTCAGTCTATTATGTTCTTCTAAAAATAGAAGGTGTGGGGTAACCTTGGGACATGCATGCAGGAAAGATTTTCAGTTCCTTAACCTGTGTGAAAAATGTGTAACCAGTCACAATAATAAGAATTTGACTGTAGACAAGATAAAGTCAGATTTTTTTTTCTTTTCTAATTGTCAAGGTAATTAATTGCTTGAGGAACCCTACTCAGTCTGTAGAAGTACTCAAGTATTTGAAAATCCTAAAGCATGCTTCCAGAAACATGGCCATAGTTCATTAATTACAGTAGTAGATACACTGTATAAAATGTCATGATCTAATAAAAGGTGGTATAAATGAAATGGGTTTCCTTCACTACCTTTCAGGTCAGAGACAGAACACTAACTTCATGAAGCAATAATACAGTAGGCAATGCAATATCAGGAATGATAAAGAGAGGGAGGTGGAGGACTACAATGTAATCACTACAGTTAAAGATACTGTATAGACAGGCAAGCAAAAGCAGTCAGAGCAATCCCTCTTCTGTGCTCTGCCACTAGCAGAAATGGCATTCCATTACCCACAGGATGCTATTGGTGTGGCATGGAGTACAGAAAAAATAGCTGTTCTTATGCATTAGGAGACTAGTGCAGTATTGGACAGAACATCTTGAGCAACAGTAGAGGATTTCTCCTTATAAGTTTGCAAGAACTAGCTGTACAAAGCTATGGCTGATATGCTCCATTGTTGGTTGCTAGCCAGGTTTCAAGCAGAGGATAGGGCTGAGGACTCACAGAGGCCTTTCCTCACCGAGGTTTCTGTAGCTCCCTTATTCTATGATTCAAACTGTATCAGTGGAAGCAGAGAGGTAGTGGGGATTCTGAAAACATCATGATGTCTTGAGATCTTCAGAATGATATTCCTCATATACTGTCAGATGTTTTTAGCTGTATTTTCCTTATCATGTTGACAACTGGTTCACTGATAGCACAGGGTTCAAGAATGCTTATTATGGAAGCCTACTTGGAGCCTTTGTGGTCCTTGGGGAGGGGAGACACACATTATTTTAGACAGGAGAATTTGTGATTTTTTCATATATTAATTCTTCAGCAGAGATCATGGATGAACTGTACATAGATTTACTTTGCTTAACACATATACATTAAAGATGCAGTTTAACTAGTCATCACTGACAGATTTAAATATTCAGTTAACAACTCTTAACAGTATATTTTTTCGTAGTGTAGACTCCTATCAGTACTGATCAAGAATAAGATAAGTATACAGCTGCTTAAATTTTCCTAACATTTGTCTATTTTTCAGGAGTAAATACTTATATATTTTTTTAAGCTTAGAATACTTAACAAAATATCTTCAAATTTACTCTTTATTTTCTTTCTGTTTAAGGAGTAAATATTTATTCGAAATCTACAAAGTACTTTTGAAGAACACAGACTCAGATCTCTGATGTTTCAGTAAGTCAATCATGTGATTGTTTTAAGTATTTAATAATATATTGTATATCTATATAACTGTTTTCAGGTATATAAACAATGTTTTATTCTTTATTTCCTGAAAAAAATCTTAGCTTTCTTTTGATGAATGAGAACAATATAAGCATTCTTTTATGAATAGGTATTTTACACTCATCTTTTCATCTTTGCTTTTCCTTAAGGGTTTTTATGACAACTTATGTAAAACAATTTTTTCTGTAGATTTGAAGTGAATCCTGACATTATAATCACTTCTCATGCTTTGGCACATATCTAGAAACACATGGACTAAATGTTAGATGAAACTAAACCAGAAGGTACACCACAGGAGTGAACCTCATGAGTTGCAACCCCAAATACTGGGTCATTCAATAGCTCATCTAACAAAAAGACCCAAAAATGTCGATAGGACACAGAATACAAGTTGTGTCCTCAGCACAGATTCTTTTGTTCAGCAGGTCTGCACCTATAGTGATGCCCTCTGTTAGTGCAGGGTGAGCCTTAGATGATTAGGATATACAAAGCTCTAGTTGACATGGAAACTAGAGAATAAGTTCATTCCCAAAACGTGGTGTTTCCTTTGCATGCAGCTTGAAAATGTAAAAAGTATCCAGCATTTGTTACAAAAGCATTAACTTTGTGATTCCTCAGATTGTATAAAATTTTATGCATCATTGCTATCCATGTACAAAGTAGACTCATAATATGCAATCGAAATATAATCTCAGAAAAAGGCAGATGTATCTTTTCTTTCTGTATTAATGTGGAAATCTGATGTGATGAGGAAGCTGAATTATTCCAGTTCAGATGATTCACTGATTTGGTTTAATCTAGTGTAACAAAATTGTTGGTAGGAGTATGGATAAGTGTCTAGGCAGATGTTGGCAAGAAGAAAAGTTGTGGTATCTCTTCTCTCACACCCTAGAAAATCTCAACATGTAACAGCTATGATACACTTGTAATGTAAATTTGACATAATTTTCTTAATCTGTATACAGTAACATGATAGCTCACGATTGACTGGAAATGTTTATGTATCTCTCTAAATTAATGACTTCCAGATCTAATTATAGTAAAAAATCTCTTGCAAAATATTCCTGGTATTAGTCTTTTGTCAAGCAAGGCAGTATGACTTAATTAGGTGTTGAGTGAGTTAAAAATCACATCTGTAAACAGATGATTGAGCTGGAGGTGGCTTATCATTTGCTTTAAATATGAGAAAATTTCAATTTATTTTACCTGAAGGTATTGCATATATTGAAGTTCAGTTGTTAGAAAATGCATTTTACCTAAATGAAGATATATGTGGTACAGAAATTAGGAATTCTATGTTTTATATTCATGATGTCATAATCTCAATTTGGTCCCCTTTGTTCTAGGCAGCTGGTAATTCATTGACCAAATGGAATAGAAAAAACATACATTCACAGCTAAGTGGGATTTTATCAACTGGTGCTAAATTTAAGTACGTGTGGTTTCTTATTTTTGATCTTTCATCAATGCTGAAATGGTGGTGTAAAACATAACTGAGTGAGTTAGGTAAGGATTCGAGCACTTCACCTCACTTTTTTTTTTTTTCACTTGAAAAACACTCAAAACATCAACAACAAAAAACCCTAAAACAAGGAAGAGGAAAAAAATCAGATATTTTTCTGCTTAAAACACAGGCATCTATTTCTCCTATAGGAAAAGCAGTTCTGACTCAAGGCTATTCTGGGAGAGAAAGCGAAAGCTGTTCTCTAGGCCATATGCTCATGAGAACTGGAGGCTGAGATGAGATGAGATGATGAAAGCAGTGGTATCATCCCAGGTTTTGCTCGCAAACTAAATTCTTGCTATTTGAGATGTCACTAGTTGCTGATGGTAGAAACATGATGGTATGTAGTTTGCTAGACTCCTGAGGCTTGCTCTAACCAATCAGAAATGGTTCAGGATACAGGTACAGTACACAGATGCTTAAGGTTTCTGGGCTTAGAACCCTGTGAAAGTTGCAAAGGAGACCATTTCCAAGCTTATTATAAAAAGTGATTTGGTAATGACTGGTTTCTGAGTCTGAATGTCTCTTGTAAAATGCTGAGCTGTGGAAAAATTTTATGTGCACATATAGGCTAGTGAGCTCTGTGAAGTATTCCCTGTGGCTTTTCCTTCTAGCTTTTTCCTAGGGGTCAGGAGGTGGAATAGGTGATGACACTCTTTTGAGTGTCATCACCATCCATAAGCAGCATCAGGCTGAGCACCACACATGGTATGAATCCTTCATAACATGATCTATTATCTTCTTTCTCTGTACTTTCAGCAGAGGTAATGTTATGATTGTTACAGTGTTGGTATTTTAACCATCATAACAAGATATTTGAAACAGTACTACTAGGTTCAAATGAGAAGGTAACTCAAGGTCCTAGAGCTTTGTTTCAAGATTTTAGATGCAGACAGATAGCTCTGCATTCAGTTAATTTTTCCTTCACAACTATCAGGGCCAGAGGCTGATTCTTTTAACAAATTTAAATTGAAATTAAGGAGAGAAATGTGACACCTTTAAAAATATTATCAGGTCACTGACTTAATACAGGTGGGAGAATCTTGAGCCCTGAAGGTAAAGAAGACTTTCTGAAGGACTGGCAAGATGAAACCACTTATTTAAGGGACAAAAAGCTGGCAAAATGAAAGGAGCAGCACTAGACTTTTATATCAACACTGCAAAGAACTCAATCTTTGAGAAGATTTGAGATTAATTGATTCACCATAGTAGATCCAGAGATGAAAAAGAGAAGAATCTTTTAAGCTGGAGGGAGTTTCTTTAAGCACAGAATTCTTACTGAATTATTTTATTATGAAAAAAATATTATTAAATGATAAAATATGCTGAAGAGTTAAGGTACTGTCAACATGATGAAGGATTAAACTAGCATACAGGAAGAACTGAAATACTTTGAGATTCAGAGCAGTGGAAGTAGAAAGAAATAATATTACATAATAGTACAGAAAGTAATGCTTTCAGAGTACTATTATGAAGAATTTGTATAAGCTTGTAATTCACCAGTTGGAAAACAGAGAAGAAGAAATTTATAAGTGTAATAGTTGATCACATTAACTTGCAAGCACGACAAACTTGCAAAAGATGCTCTGCAATATATCTTGAGAGGTTCCCACCACTCCCATTTCTTCAGAAAAAGGCAAATATCAAAGTCCAGATAAATCCTCCTCTTGAACTCTGTATTCTTGCAGTTTTTGCCAGAAGTAGCTATTGAAATGTTACTCACTTGTGTGTTGCAGAACAATGTTGGCAATTTGGCACAATCAGTTCAACATACTGAACTTAATGTTGCTACAAAAGAACGTCCACAACACTCTGTCATTCTGGGAACATCAGAAGCTGTTCAGAGCAGCTGTGACAAAAGAAAAGGAAGACAACTGAGCTGTCTTCCTCCACTATAACCTCCAGTCCACAGAGTCAGAAGTTTTCTCAGATATACACTCCTATAATTTTTAAAGCATTACATGACCAGGAACTTTCCCAATGGAACAAGAGATGGTTTGGATTCTTTCAACTCAAAACCCAGAAAATCTCCCTGTGTAAGTGCAAGAACTGGATCCAGAATCTAGTTTTGTGTGAACTAGAGAGAGAACTAAGAAGGAATAGACCCTGGAAAGTATATTTAGTAGAACCTTCTTATCTCTTGAGTTTTCACAATGGAAACATTAATCTCTCCGGCATGAAATTTTCTTGGTGCATCCACATTTTCAAGCTTTTAAGAGTTTCCTAGATGATTTGATGTGTGCCTGTCTTCCTATTTTTCTGCTACCTCCCCAAATTATGATTTATTCTGCTGATTTTAACCAAATGTGACTAACTTCCTCTATGCTTCATGAGATCAGAAGACAGAAATACTGTCAAATATCCAGATAGCAAGAGAAAATTATGTGTTAATTCCACTTGTCCAGAGACACATGTGGAATACATTACAAGTGCCTCAAAATCTTCAACTGAAGCTAACAACCTTGCAAACATACCTTGCAAACTCAATCCTAAATAGACAGCTTTCCTAAGTCTTGTGTCACTTGCTTAAAACAAATTTACTGAGACTTGAGAATGTATCTTCATGTAGGTTAGACAAAAGGAGGAAGTTCCATTTACAGCCACTGCAACCAGGGAGAGGAACATCAGGAATAGTTTCATCTGTAAAATGTAGTGGAGTGAGCTATCCCCATTGCATTTGATCTAGGGATGGAAGATTGATAGTGAGAGAGAACTGCATAATGATGTAGCTTAATAAGAGACTATTAGCATAGAGTCATAACAGATTCTTGTTTAAATTTGGGAAAGGAGTCTGTTTTAAAAGCATTGACCTGTGCTAATGACACTGATAGATTGTAGAGATGGATTTGTCTTCTTTTAAAGAAAAAAATGGTCAAAGTCAATATATCCACAGCAAGAGTTGCTTAGCTCTAAAAGGTAGTCATATGGTACATATGGTGTCTCTGTTATGCTCTGCTACATGTGGTTCCAGAAGACTTTAAGTGTTTTCTAAAATAAGCTGTAATAAGAGAAGTTGACAAATATAAGAAAGTCAACTTCAGTGACTATACTGAAGAACAAGAATGTAAGAGGAAGAAAGCATCTTTCCCTATCCAAATTGGTAATAACAATAAAACCAGTAACTATGAGTTAAAAATAGTTACTTATAGGAATAAATAATAATTACTTAGTATATGAGGTAGATAACATAGTTGCTACTGTTGGTTTTGGACATTGCTATGGTGTCTTCATTCACCTTTCAAGTACAGAACCTTTTCTTGCTGAGCAAGTAAAATCTCTCAGGGTTCTGGGGAAATTTAAATTTAAATAGGCAGGACAAATACTTCTCTGATGTCATATATCACTTCAGTGACAAAATGAAGAGAGTTTTCCTTTTTTTCCTCCTGCTTTCTGAAGAGTAATGCCTGGTATGCCAACACATTTTGCTTCTTGACACTTTTCACAGAATTCATATAACTTCAACATATTTTTACTTTTTTGATTTCTCTTATACCTTTAAATTTTTAAGACTTGACAACAAGTTCAAAGCACTGCTGCAACAATTTTGTGCCAATGCATGACATCTACATTTTTGGTGAAAATACCTTTAAAGATGGCATTGCACCATCTGAAGTGACTAAAATCCACACTATTTTACTATGACTCTCAGTGCTTCAGTCTTTTTCTGTTATCGATTTCTGAAATACTTCAGTGGCCAGCTCAACTTTTAAAAAGCAATAAGATGAATTTTTGATGTAAAATATTTGGGAACGAGAACCTGCTTACCCTGCAATGTGATCTCTGTGGTTTACATAGTTTTTGTTCTGATTGGTAAAGTTTCATTTTGATCTTACAATCCCTTTCACCCACACTGCACTTGGCTGCTGCCCACCAGTGGTGCATTGTAGGGAATACATGAAAATGAGAAAGCAAAATATTACAGTGATTTTTATTACAGTAATAGAAATAAAGTATGCCAAGACTACGATATGGTTAACTACTGTTCTATGTCAGAGAAAAAGAATAAGGTATTAAACAATTATATACATCGGAGAATTCTTACTGCATTTCTCTATGCTGGTTGCTAACTTTCTTTAAGCAAAGGTAATGTAATTTAACACTATTAAGAACTTGCTCCTGAATTTAAAAAGCTTATTTGTTACTTTTTCTTTTCTATATTGTTTTCTAGCAAAGTTATATGTATTTCAAGGGATTATTGAGCTACTATGCTGCTTGCCTAGAAAGAGTGGATACCTTCTTGCTTAGAGGCTGGAAGTCATCATAACTTTATATTTAGGCAAGTGTTTTAATACTGAGGAGACTAATAAACTTCTTAAACCTTACTAAGCAGCTGCTTTAGTGGCTCTGTATATAGTTGTGCTTATCAACCATTGATCAAACATTCTGAAAAGTCAAATATTAATCAGTAAAAAGGTGTCACGGTTTTGCCCAGCCAGCAATGAAACACCACAACAGTCTCTTGCTCACTGCCCCTATCCACCCCCAGCCTCCTTAGGATGGTGGAGGTCCCAGCAAAATGTGAAGAAAAAAGATAACCAAGGATGTTGTGGATTGAGACAAGGGCAGGGAGGACTCACTGCCAATTACGGTTCTGAGCAAAACAGACTCCAGTACTCGACTTCGAGAGGAAAGTAAGGAAAGTTTATTCTACTACCTACAAGAAACAGAACAGAATGAAAATCAAAAGTATTTTGTAGATGCAGTGGCTTTCAAGCGTACGATTCTATTCCACTGCTGTTGTTATACAGATAAATTTCTGGCATATGACTAACATCCATCATGTCTGGTTTCTTCCTTCTGTGGCATATAGTGTGTAAAGTATTCTTTTGTCTGGGTTTTTATTTATTCAGTTTGCTTTGGAAAGATATGCACACCTTGGTACATGTCACCTCCAATATAACTTAAGGAAAATGCACCGTGCATGAGGGATGAAAGATGGTGGCATTTATGCTGGTTTGTACTTCTGTGGAAGCCATTCTGTTAACTACCAAGAACAGGAACACAGTGTTTATTTAAAAACTACCATTAAAGTTATGGTAACATGGAACTCAGTATGAACAGACTGAGAAAGAAGTATATATTTTCATCTAAAGGAAATTGTGTGATAAATGCTATTTCTCAAAGTCGTTTTCCCCTGACCAACCATGCTATCTGTATTTCATTTAGGTTCCACTTCAATAAGCTGTTGTTCATTCATGAGGTACAATTTTCTCCAAACAGGAGACCATCCTAGGCATTGAAGGGGAAGGCAAAGTCTGCATCATGTAAATACTGACTCCTCTGGGACCTGTGTTATCTGAGCATTTCTTGCTGCTGCAAGCAGATACTGAATAGCCGTGGAGAAAGAATGCAGGATTGATAAATGAGGGACTGAGTCATGGAGAAGTGTTTTCCCATAAGTATTTTGGGTATGTCCTGCCAGGAAGGATGTAAATCCTTCTAACTCATTCAGCTTGCCTCCAGCTGTGAGGAAAGCCCCCATTATCTCCTGCTGGTGAAGCCGATCACTGCAGATGATGAGAGTGGATATCTTGCACCTACGCTCTCACAGGCGGCAAGCATCTAACAAAACATTAAAGCTGCTTCTACTCAGCAAGGTGGCCTTAGTCTGTGTAGTCTCAAATATATAGTCTCTGCATCACCCACATGACCTTGCAGATGTTCTTTTCCTAGGTCCTCTATAAATTTAGTCAGGAATAGAAGGGTTCATGATAAACAGTGGGCACATCTCTTATGTACTTTTTGGAACATGTGTGAAGGAGAAACCCTTGTTCTTTGAATTAAGTTCTGTCTGTTTTGAATGTGAATGTCTATGGTTGTTCAGGAATATGTTTCATGAGCCAGAGAGGGCAGAAGTTGGGTTCACAGTGTCAAGTTAATTACAGATGTCACCTAAGGTGAGACCTTTAAGCTTTAGAAATATCAAGTACATTATTACTTGACTGGTAGAGATGAGAGAGATCTGTGTTATCTGAGAAGGAGCCTTAAATGTATGTAATGTCTGCGAATAAGGTTGACTTATGATGACTCTAGTCCTGAGTTCTTTGGCAGGGAGTTAGCATCCCAAAACTGACAGTGTAGATTAGCATAGCTCCAACAGGTTAGTTGGAGGTGTTTGGCTTTTTATGCAGCTTCTGATTAGGGTTCAATAAGTTCTGAATTTGCCACTGCATCAGACTTTATTTTTTGTTACTCATGTGGATGTTTTCTCTTTATCAACTTTTTTTTTTCCTCAACCAATTGTAGCATTGCTTTCCATAATACAACTTTTAATTTCTGGTAATTGCATTGTAGTTCATTTTCTGCCACCATCATGGTACAATGCTTAGTAAATATCAATTTTGCATGTTTGATTAAAGGCTTTGCAATTATAACTTCTAATGGAGCCCATTCTGGACAATTTCAGTGAACAAGTAAACAGTATATATATTTTCCATGTATGGGGAAAAAATTCTATGCATGTTAATATGCATGTCATCAGACTCCTGTGCACATTCTTTTTTCATTTCAGATGTTGAAACATATTTCTTTCTGTTATCTATTTTAAAATGTTCACATTATTAACAGTATCTGTATGATTTCACTTATAATTTTCTTTATGACGTCTGGATGCTTATGATTTGGCTGTTTCTTTGCCACTTCTACACATCTGTTTTCTTCTTGTATGTCTTTTTCCTTCTGTTTCCGTTTCTATTTTAATGTTTGCTGTTTTACAGTATCAGTTCTTTGACTAGAACTTGCAATCTGTTATATATTCATTTCAATATAGATATCCTGTTTCTGACGAAATTCCAATAATTAATCTGTTGGGATTTTCTGATTCATATTTACATATAGTTTGTATATATTAGGCATTCTTAGGCATTATCTTCCCAGAATGAGAGATGATATTTGCTCTCTATGTTCTATTTCACTACATTTTTCTCTTCAAACCATTTTCTATAGTCTCAGATCTAAAATTTGTTTGTGCATCCATATCCAATTCATATTTAATAGATGTTTCATTTTTGTTTAATCTAATATTCCAGTCAATGGACATGGTTTAGCTTGTTCCCAGAAACAAGTCCTTTTCAGTAATGTTGTTTCTCCTTTTTTTTTTTTTTTTTTACAGTAGATGAAATCCTCTCTGCTGAAATCTTCTTAATTCTGGACAATTTAATTTCTGTGGGGAACATTAGTAGTGCCATGACCTTTGGTAAGAAAATTCTTTGTTAAGAATATGTATGCCTTGTTTCTCAATAGGTACATTTTATTGTTGTTGGAATGTTTTTAAAAAATAATTTACTTCTTGCAAGTAATGGTGGCCAGGTTCAAAGCTTACATTTATGTTCTGTGAGTATTTTCATGGTTTTGCGTCATTCTATTTTATTTTGAAAATTTATTACAACACTTTGTCTCTATATGCAGCTTGAAGGATCCCTCCATGTTTTCATCATCCTTCCATCAAAACTTGTTACCTGGTCTTTACATTTAGGCACTTTTATTCATTCTTCCAAATATAAATTGGATTCCCCTTGTGGCTTTCTTCTTATTTTTGACTCTTTGAAGTCTTCTAAGGTCTGATGTCAAGTTAGGGATTTTAAGTAGAGTTGTGTACTTGATAGCTGTATTTGTCCTTCAAAAGTTTCTCTGCCTTGGTATGTTTCTTGTAAAAGAGATATTTCTGGGAGTTTTTTACTTCTGACTTCAGTGGTGTTTTCTGGTGACTATTCTGTTTTCATGTCACCTGAAACAAAAACTTAACAGGATCAAAAGAAGACATAATTAACATGTAAATATCAGTTTTTTTTCTTTATGGCTTAATTTACTTTCTTAAAGAAATCACATTCTTCTGTCCTAGTTGTTTACACATGTTTCTGGAGACATGAGCTTTTTCATCAGTCTTTAGATTCTCCATCTGCTTCCACCATTTTCCTTGAATTCTCAATTTCAAGACATTTTCTCTGTAATATTACCCAGTTCTAATATCATATAGTGTTTATATGGCTGTTATTGAACTCTCTAAATATCTGTGTACAAATAAATCAGTTGTTCTATATACATTGGTAAAGCTACAAACATTTAGAGGAAGTTATCTGGAAGAAAAAAAGCAAGAACTATGTGGCATATCTCACTGGATTCACTGAGAACATGTGGCCAGGTATAGTGCTTCTCTGTAATACCCTTGCTGCCAAGTTCAATGGCCATGTATTTTCTCCAGCAATATCCTCAAGAACCTCCCAAACAATATGCCACAGGAGTACCTAGCCTTTCCAGCAGGCTCCAGGCTGTCATGGCTCACAGAGGTTATCCATGGGTTCCAGGGAACCTGTTCCACAAGGCCACATTGCAGAGATCCCTCCGAGACTTTCTACTCTACATTGTGCTTCCAAACTTTTTGAAATGCTTGTATGTCTCCATGGAAGGAGGTATAAACAGCAGAAGATAAAGCTTCCTTCCTACAACATGCACATCCAGTGATTTGAGCTTCATCTGCACCACACTGCCTTCTTCCATGCCCCGTGACACAGAATAAATTCCATTGCAGCCATTCCTGGCCTTCACTAGTTTGGAGTGGTGGTCCCATCCATGTCTCGCCTCTGTTGTCCTACTCCACATGGATGTGAGAGGATGACACAGAGCTGCACTAGCAGTTCAAGTATCCTGTGTGAGGACATGCAGGAGGAAAGACCAAATGCATGAAAAAATATGTGTGGTAACTTTTCCCCAGAGCCAGGACAAGGACTGCTCTGAGATACTGGATTTCACTGGAGGTGGAGATTCTGCCCGAGTTCTACCTTCCTCATTAGTGCTATAGTTCAGAAGTGCTGAACTGGGTCTGTCTCTGGCTCTGCTGCTCACCTGCAAGGACTAGTGACAATTCCTGAGTTCAGATCAGCTTTGGTTATGACCTGCACACCTAAGTAATCGGCAGCTGGGTGTTTCTAATGACCTCCTGCCATTTCAATGGGTGAAGTATTTCCTTATCTTTTCTCTTTTCCTGTCTTTTTCTTCTCTTTGTTATTTCTCCTCACCTTTTTCTTATTTTGCTATCTTCTTGCTACCTTTTGTGCACTTAGCTTCTACCTTGTGCTCACTCTACTTGTCTGTGTGCTGACTTAGTCCACTAAAATGTCTTGTAGAGTTTGTTTTATGGAATTTAATGTGTTGAATTGGTTAACAGATAAATATGTCAAGCACTCACATAAGTTATAATGCAAAAGATTATATTTGGGAGAAAGGAGGAATGTGAGTTACCCCCTTCAGCAGTGATTGAGTTGTTAAATCAACCAAAATGGAAATCTTACAAACACTAGGTTTGAAGAAGCCTGTGTAGGACAACTATCACAGTACTGTGTCACGACTGCAGTGTGGGATGAGGAATGGATGGACAGTTTGCAAGGTCACTCTGCTCACGACACCAGCTGTATCGCAGCTGAAAGCACATAGAAAGAATGGCATATTGTTATTGATCACAGTCTGTGTCCTACTGCCAGTGGACCAGCTCTCTTCATTTCAGAGAAAAAAACATGTAAGATTCAAGGAGTTTGCGGCTTTTCCAAGGTGAATGATGCTGATTTAGTACCTCTTTGCCAAAAGGCAGTGCCAGAGCTGTTTGTTGGAGTGACCAAGGCACTGGGAGATAGCTGTGAAGGTGAAACGTACATCTGGTCTCAGACGTGTACAAACCTCTGATTAGGCCAGTTTGTCACTATACCCTTCATCAACAGCAAGAGTAGCCACACATTTTCTTCCTCTTTACTAAACTATTGCATAAATGCTTAGAAAACAACATCCTAGAGCAGAAGAAACTGAAGAAGCAGAAGAAACTTCAATCCGCTTCTGAGAAGTAGTATGTCTTCCCTTCATGAGCTTCTGCAGTGGACTGGCTATTGAAAAAGTAGGCACTTGATAACAATGGTAGGTGTTTTGATTGCCTTGTGAATTTTTGCAGCCTTTTTTGGCCAGAGAATTTGTTGAGAGTTAGACCACTTTCTGATATAATTCACAATTGAGTCTGCCTCAGGAACTGTGTTCAGAGTGGGTATCGCTCTTACACATATCAGAAGGTAACTATGAGAGAACCTGGGAAATGGCAGCTTTTCAGCCACTTTTTAGATTTATATAAGGTAACTCAGCAAAGAGAGTTTCAGAACCCTGAAGATAGCCTAGCCTATCTCCTTGAACTGGACAAAATTTAATTATTTTTTTGTAAAGCACAAGCAAACAGATGCCCCTAAGCACTGTAAAAAATTGGTCACAATAAAAAATTATGCAATCGTATGCACAGCAGCAAGGAGAGTGTCATAAAATCATGGAATGGTTTGCGTTGGAAGAGACCTTAAAAATCACCTAGTTCCAACCCTCCCCATCCAACTCAAAGCCCCTTCCAACCTGGCTTTGAACACTTCCAGTAAGGGGTATCCATAACCTCCCTGAGCAAGCTGTTCTAGTGCCTGGAAATCTGAACTCATTATTACAGTTTTCCATAAGATTGAATCTGATAGCCCAACATATGACATTAAGAGTAAGAAGCAATAAATATTGCAATAAATGAAGTAATATCAAGGCAGACTTTAACAGATGAGGTTTTGCGGTCTCAAAAAACATCGCCTCTGTGCATGTGCCTGGGCCCAGGGTCGGCTAAGACTTGGAGGAGAGGGGAGATTGGACCCTCCAGAATTTTCCAGGGATGGGATTGGGCATGCACCACATCATTGAGGCAAGAGGCATGGATATAAACGTTATAAAGGGCAAGACCAGCAGAGATTGGGTGGTGGTGGCGGTCATGGCAGCAGCAGCAGAACATCACTCATCCCATGGGACTCAAGAGAACATCAGATAGAACATTGTTATAGAAGACCAGTGGACTGCCAGGATGTGGTGGACTGGAGTTGCTGAGGACTATTGTAATCTTTCTCTCTCCATCGGTCTCTCTCTCTCTCTTACCCTTTTCTTTCCTCAGATTGTTGATTGTTGATTGTTGTTAGATAAAATAAAGTAGTTTAGGACTTGACTCCATTTGAGTCTTCATTCTGTTCCCGAGAATACATGAAACTTGATCTCAATAACCTGTTTGATTGGACATCACTTAGGACTTAAGCCCAGTGCCCTCAGCCACTCAGAATTGTCTGAGTTGGAAAGCAAGGGGGTTTAACTTCTGCCAAATTTAATGTGACCCTACAGGAGATCACGACACTCCTGACACAAGATCTGATTCACAGAGTCTCTTGTCTCATAGGAAGTGGAGCTGAGACAATGCTGGACAGGGGATGGGAGCTTGGCCACTGAGATGAAAAGGTGGCAGATAGTGCTCAAGCTTTTTCTTAATAACCTCCTCCACCTGAAAACCTGGACTTCTTGACTCACATTCCCTTCTACTCATGGTCTCTTTTGTTCTTTCCTCCTTGTTTTCAGATCGTGTTCTGTATGATTCACTTCAGAAGAAGCACCATTTTTTACTTTTCTCTCAAATAAAGAAGATGGCCTTTTCATATATTTTGTTATTTAGTAAGAGCACCTTCCATGGCTTAATTCTGTTTCGTGTTTTTTATGAGTTAGTTTGGGATGGTCTGAATTGTGTGAAAAAACTAATTAAAAAGCAAAATTTCCTATTTTAAGTCAAAGTGTTTTAAAAATTTGAAACTCTTAAGCAAGAATAATATAAGAAAGATCAGTAAAGAAAGCAATCTTCATTACTAAATGATCTTTTATGGGCGGTCTCTTCAAACCTTTGCTTAATCAATTACACAACGCTCTATGAAAGCTAAAGTATATTTTCTCATTTTACTACTAAAACTGTATTATTGAACTATGTTCAAAATCATGTTATTTAAAATCTCAAAATAAAGATAAACTGTTAGATCTGAACAGCAAGCATCAAACATATTTGAAAAAACAGACTAATTTTTCCTTGGAATATAGTAAAGTCACTAGTTAACTTGTTTTTCTTGTCTTACAGATGTAAATACATTTATATAAATACTCTTCATAAAAAAAATACTTTGCAATCTATTTTGAATACTGATTCATGATAAGGTAATTTTTACAGTTTGTGCCATTCTTATCTATTTAAATATTATGTGTGGAATTTCCAGGTTTGAGTAATCAACTGTTTCAAACAGTAGAATCAGTGGCCTTATTTTTGCCAGTAGTTGTCATGTTTTAAGCCTGTAGAACTACTCATCTACTCCTCCCTGCCATGGTGGGATGGGGAAGACAAAAAGAACACAAGGACTCATGGGTCAAGACAAGGACAAGCGAGAGCTTGCTCATCTATTATCGTCCCAGGCAAAACAGACTCAACTTCGGGAAGGAAACAAAATCAGTTTAATCCAACACCAACCAAACTCAGAAAAAAAAAAAGAATAGGATGATGAGAAAATGCAAACAGCTTCTTTGACCACCTCCCCACCACCCTTCCCTTCTTCCTGGGCTCAGATACTTGCTCTTGATTTCTCTACCTCCTTCCCCTTGGTGGTGCAGTGAGGCAGGGAATGGAGTTTGCATTCGGTTTATTCTGGGTTGTCTTGAGGTGGGGAGAGACATCTCATGTTCTTCCCCTGCCCAAATATGATGTCTCCTCATGACCCTTTCCAATGTGAGTTCTTTCTAAAGGCTGTGGCTCCTTATAAACCGCTCCAGTGTGGATTCCTTCTGTGGGCTCCAATCTTTCAGCTGCTCCATCATGAGCTTCTCACAGAGTCATGGTCTGCTTCAAACACAATCACTCTCTCTGGTTTGGGGTCATCCATGAGCCGATGGCAAATCTCAGCTCCACTATTACCCTCCATGGGTTGCAGGGGGATAGCTGTTGTCTCATCATAGGATGCAAGGGGATCTCTGTTCCAGTCCACCTCCTCTCTTCCCTCACTGACCTTGGGATCTGCACAATTATTTCTCTCCTGCTCCAATTCATCTCATTCTACCTCTTCCTGAGGCTTCTGCCTTCTCAAACAGTTATCACAGAGGTGTCTAATTGCCTTGGCCTTAGCCAGAGGTGGGAATGACTTGAAGCTAAGAAAGTTCTGACAAACTTCTTACAGAAGCCGCCACTGCATCCCCTCTCCTGCCATCAAAAAAAAACCCTCCACGTAAACCTAACACAATAATCATCACTCAGACAACTGGTGCAATTTATGGCTTTCCTTTGGCTGGAGAAATTACAGCGTTCTCCTACTGTTATGCTAAATTAATTATTCTAAGAGATTTTAGAATATAAATAGCCTCTCTTAGAAGTTTGTGGGTTTTTTCTATAATTTTCCATATAGTTTGTGGTTTTTAAGTTATTCTTAATGATATTGTTGTCTCAACATTATACTTAGTATTTTTTAGTATAGCCAATGGCTCTAACACATGATATACTGTGTTCTATCTCCAGCATTACCTTGTTAAATCAGTGTATGTTTATTACCAGAGGATCATTTCCTTCTGTTGTAATCAATGATGGCATCTAATATCTGGCTTTGTATTTTATTTGTCTTCCCTTTATTGTTATTGTTCAGTATGACATAGGTTTCTCATAATGGATATTTTCAAACTTTTTTTTACATTAAACAGTGCATTTCTTTAGTGATTACATATGTTACAGAATCTGTATAACTTCTTGTTCCATTAGCTATATGGAATATTAGTGTTCCATTTATCTTCTACTGCAAATAGTCTTGCAGAGAGATGTAAAACATAAGGCATCTGGTTATGGATTCACAAAATTTTGGAAACATCATCATAACCTAAGAGAAATGAGTTAAGTGGACAGAGCATCTCTGTGTTAACATATACCAAATGTCCAAATATCCTTAAGTGGATTAATTGTTAAAAATCCAGTTGGGCAGAAATCAAAATGTTTGTGATTTAGGGTCAAAATGCAGAGTAGTTCTTATTAAGAAAACAAGAGAGAAGGCAAGATATCTGAGGTACTTAATTTTGACTCTTTTTAATGGAATGTGGGGTTTTTCCTACTTCAGGATCACATTTATATTTTTGAAGTTGTCATTTCAAAATAAAGACACATCTAAAAAGACAAAGAATTAGAAATAACCTTCTAATTTGTTTAAGAGATCTCAGTTGACCTGTAAACCTCCTGAATTATAAATTCCATCTTGATGTCAAATTACTGATTTTTATTATTTTTTATTCTTTCAATTATTCAAAACAAATACATATAAACAAAGGAGCAAAATAAAATTCTCCAATTGAGGTCTTCAATTTCAGTTTTCACTTTTTGAAAGCTTAATTTTGATCATCATTTTAGTGGAAGTCTTATACATGAATATACTGTTCATTCACAACTGGCACAGCACTTAATTTAGAGAACAACTACAGGCAGCATATCCTCTCTTATATCCATTCCTATAATTTAGGCTGGTTTTGACAAATTGATGCCAATTGATTAAACAGCTCAGATCTCTCCAGCCAGGTTTTGCCCTTTTTGATATACTGATTGTAATCTTTCTTAGTCTTTCTACCCTCTGACTGACTCACTGACTAAAAAGCTCTCTTGTGTTAGACGCTCTTGAGTCTCTGGATTTGAAACACTTAATGTGATTACTACTGCCACTATGAGAGAGCATTGTTTGTGAACAAAATGTTTGTCAGCCACTCCCTTATTTCTGAGTTTCTCACCCCTGAGAAACAATTCCTGAGAGCTTCAAGGAAGTGTTGTTAAAATTCAGATCATGGATGCCACCACCCTCACATTCAAACACAGTTCTACCTTCCTTTTGTTTAAGAACAAACAGCTTTTACATAACATGCTTTTGAAGAGTGAACATTACTTTCATGTCATTCAAATAGGCCTTTCTAATGTATTGCATTATTGAGAGAAATGTGATTCTTTCTGAGAAGAAAGTGCCTTCTCCTCCATCATAGTGGGAAAATAATGTAGGCGTTTTAATGGTCATTGTCAGTACTCTTGCCCTAAAATTCTTTCTACAGCTTTTGCATACATATTTACTAAGTTGTTACTCCAGCAATAGAGGTTGTAAAATGCTGCTTTCACAGATTTGTGTCCCATGTTGCCTATCATGATTCTCTGAAGTGTCTGTAATTCCCTCCCACCAAATTCAGCACAGAAATTACTGATGTCTCTCCATAAGCTGTATTTTTGCCCCTTGGGCAATATATACTCCAGCTGCCCAGACTGTACATGCACCCTGACTGCTGTCTGGCCAGAGAAGTAATGCTGAGCTCAGAATCCATCCTTTCCTTCAGCAGGACCTTCCCTTGAGTCTTTCTCCCATGTTCAGCAACAGATTTTCATGAAACTTGTCTGAACATAGTATCTCAAAGATACCTGTTTCTCCATGGGTAAAACAGATAACGGGGGAAGGCCAATCAAGCATAAGTCTTATCTTCTTAAGAAGCCAATGTGAATAACCTCATGGTTTTAGCCTTCACCATCTTTTTTCTACATATGTTGTTTTTGATTTCTGGATTTTCAGAAACCTTGCATCTCTCTGTTGTTTTTTAAGAGAAAATTTCCAGAAAAAAAAAGCTTTGTCATGCTGATGCTGCTTTTCTTTTTTTTTTTTTTATCTTCTAGACTCTGATAAGCCACAGAAATGCTTCATTTAGGATCAGAATGAAATTAGAAATCTAAAAAATTAGTGTAATGAATCCAAGTAACACACTAGAAAGTGTCCTGTATTTCAGGCTTCATTTGTTCTACTTCATCCTGTAGCGCTCATCAGTAATGGAGCCTGGCTACATCTGTTTCCACACAGGAAGTCTCTGAACCGAGCCTGTGTAAAAAAATGCAGAAGCAACATTCAGGCAATATAACCTTCACAAAGGCACTGTGTATACATGTGGTTTTGTTATAAAAACCTCCCAAAGGCCACGTCCAACCAAAGACTTGGTCTGAATAAACTATCCTCTTAGGAACTGAAGATCTACATCTTGTCCTTTTCACTAGATCAAGAACAGAGCACAGAGCTCACTAGTAGTATCTTCATGTGTGTACCTGACTTTATTTCCTTCTTAGCATAAAAGATTTCTGTACTAGTTTTATGTGTCCAGGTTTTGGTAGTGGGGGACTACAGGAGTGGCTTATTTAAAAAAAAAGATCTGCCAGAATCTTCTCCTATATGTAATAGGGCCAGTGGCAGTCAGTTCTAAGATGGACCAGCTGCTGACCAAGGCTGAGTAAATTAGAGATGGAGGTAACACCTCTGTGAGTAACGTATTTGAGAAGGGAAGGAAGTTTCTGCACAGTTGCTGAACTGCAGCAGTAGCAGGGAGTGAGAGTGAGAATGTGAGAATATCTC